>LR738715.1:45863899-45900312 GCA_902687465.1 Secale cereale
CCCCACCCACCCCGAACAACCCCCCAGGTGCAATTTTTAGCGCCGGCGCAGAAAAACAGCCCAGTCGCACCCTCAGATCCTCGTTTTTTGCCGGTTTGGTCCGAAATTACAAACCGGCGAACCCAAGCGGAACCCAACACGCCGAGGGGTGCCCGCGGGCATCGGCTGAAGCGAAATGGCGCATGGGCCCTTACTATCGGCGACACCGGCTGGTTTTCCCGCCATTTTCCCTCCCTTTCCCTCCATTTTCTCCCTACCGATCCCTTTCTCCCCCGCAGCTCCCGCCATTCTCCCAACTTCCGCCCTCCATGCCGCCGAAGAAGTATGCGCCCCCTCGCCTGGCCACCGATTCCGCCAGCCAAAGCAGAGGAAGCAGAGGACGCCGATGCCAAGGCCCCCGCGTTTGACGAACGTCCAGTGAAAGGCTGGTGTTGATCGCCGGGCGGCGGTCACCAACGATTGGTGGAAGAAGCTCAACATTTAGAAGGCCATGGACGTGGCGGCAGAGGAGGACGAGACGTCTCGCGCGGGCATGGCGAATGAGCGCCAGCTCCTTCCACAACAATCCGGCCAGTAGTCACAAGGCATGTGGGGTAGCCAGCAGAGCGTCGCGTCGCCAGCCAACTTCTCACCGCTGGTGGTAGGGGTACGCGCCCTCGCCTGACTACGCCGACGGCGACGCGCTTGGGGGCTTCAACCCCAACATTACCTTCCCGCATGGCTCTACGCCCCCCGTCTTCAAACCCGACCCACGCGCGCCCTCCCCCGCGTTCACCGCCGACCTTAGCGCCCAGTATGGCTACTCGCCGATGTACTCAAGCTCGCCTGCTCTGGGCCGTGGAGCCCTGCCCTTCGCACCTGACATGGATGAGATCATCACGAACGGCTCAGTCACCGCCGGCAGGTCAAGGCGTGGTATCTGGCCGAGCGCGACCTCATCTTGAACCAGATGCCGGGACAGGCGGTAACCACTGCCACTATGCCCACGTCTCTGCCTACGCCAACGGCGAGCACTGCAGATGTGCCCACAATGCCGATGCCGAGCTCTCCCAGCCTTACGGTAGAGGAGCCTGCCGTTTGATGAGTTTCATGTCTATGGTTCCTATCCTTTTGATTGCTAGACTTTGGCTATGTTCAATCGCTGACTTGTGGCATGATGATCGCCGAACTTATGTCGTTTTTTGGTAATGGGAAAGAGAAGTTTGAATTTTCGTGTGTTTGGGGGCCGAAACCTGGGGGATCGGCTGGAAACTTGACCCCCCCTCGGGTCGAAAAAATCGTCGACACAAACGGCCAAAGCCCTTCGCCGGATGCGCTGGGGCCGAACGGCTGGAGATGCTCTTATACATCAACTCTTCTCTCATTTCCAAAAACATAAAAAAAATTGAGGAGATAAATTTTTGCTCAGCTAGCAGATCCGATCCCGTATAATTTTAGGGCTTAATTTTTTGCCGGGAGCCTCGTCGGATTTGCGGGCGCATCGCCGCCGGCGCTGTACACTTTGTGGACATATCCGACACTGGCGTTGTTGCAGCGCGATGACTTGCTAGAGTGTGTAGCCGGCGGGGAGCACAGGGCTGAGTGAACCAGAGCGACAGGCAGCTCGGCCATGGCGCCGGTGCAGAAGGGCCACTCCGGATCCACTGGCCGGTGTGGGCTTGCGTCCGAAGCCCAATCTACTTCCCTAATCACATGGGCTCCATTCCCGGCAAAATTGGGGCTTGGAAGGGACGGATTGAAACTTTGCAACGGCAGTGGCAGAGACGATGGATCCATCCAAAACCAGTACCAGCGACGAAGGAGAAGGTGGACGAATGGACGACAGGACTTCGGGAGAGCATCAGGAGCTCTCCGGCGATGACAGGGAGGCAACCGTGTGGCTCGGCTCGGAGCCGAGATGGGTGGCGCGGCTTCCCCAAATATGCCTAGGAGTTTAGTCTTTGGAGCAAATTTAGTCCAAATGATAAGTTTTTGAGGGAAACAAAGTCATATTTTTAGTAAGTTATGTGTTTAGAGGATTTGCTAGCTAGTGTTTAACTCTTTAAATGAAAATTTTATCTCAAATATAGCTTGTAGTGGATCTGCTAGAGATGCTATTACTACTTTTATTCTAACTTCTTGATAGATGTATGCAGAAGTTCAACCGTACTAGGCCTATCTTTAGTAGTACCATTTAGTGACGCAACGAATGTGGGAAGGACAGCACAATCACTCCACTGTGCCACCCATTTTCTTTCCATAAATACGAGACTTCAAACAATTGCTGGATCGAATTGATAGTTCAGCATGTGCTCGCTCGGGTTAGATAGAGTTGCTTCGGAGTTAGACAGTGTGGCACTAAAACTTGACGTAAATAGGTGTGGGAATGGGAGGCACAGGGAAAAATAGCGTGCTATGTAAAATAGCATGGCCCTTCTCCAAATGCTATACAAGTTATTGCGTGCTATTTGCGTGCTATATTCAAATAGCGTTTTTGGAAAAAATGCCAAATATATCATAAAAATTAAGGATTTCAACATCTAAAATTTTCTCTAGGAGCTATACATGCATACCGCTGGTGTATATATTGTGACATTAGATGCACTTAAGAGAATTCTTCTTGTTTTCGTCCAGAAAAATGCAACATTTCCATCCTAGATGGGCCTATTTTTGCGTTGCATTGGGCCGATGCCCGATGGGCTGCTATGGGCTGAGTGTCTGCCGTGTTTCTATCGATCCACGCTAAAAACGCTAGAACGTTTTTGCGTTTAGCGCCGTTATAGCACGCTATAACGTGAATAGCGGCATAGCGTGTAAAATGACTAAAACGTAACGTGACACCCTCAAATATGCTATAGCGAAGTTTAAACGCCGAAATAGCGTGCTATTTGTTTCGTTGGGTGCAATGCATCCAATTCTCTGAGCCGCTCTTGGACCGAGGATCGGGGCAATGTAGGAGCAGTTGGTGGCTTGGTGCAAGATAATCCGCTTGTCAGCCCACGAGCTCTGCGTGTGTTCTGTGCGTGTTTGAGTGGTGTCTGTGGAGCTCCGGGCGAGCAGCTTGCAGATTTGAGAGGGCTCGTCGTGATTTTCATGCATGCAGTTCTCTTTGAATTCTCTTGGGCCCTCTGTTGATAGTTCAAGGAAGCCCATGAAAACCATGCTGCCTCTTGCGTTCTTTCGCTTCCGGGCATGACGAGAATTCTGAATTTCTTTGTCTGAATTATGTGTCTTTATCAGATTCAGTTGTGTGTTTGTTTGTCTGATCATGTATCTGGTGCGCTCGAAGTCACACCTGTCGCGTTTTATCAGATTGAGCCCGCGAGTGCATTTGGCAGAATGACCTTCGTCAACTCTCTTTTTACCCTCTCAATGACTGAATCGCAACTGGACAAGAGGAAGATGTGGGTACGCTTCTCTCTCCATCCTGGTCTACGACTCTTCTTTTCTCTTTCATTTTTCTTTACTTTTCTTCCAAAAAACTTAATCTGCTGAAGAAAAACAAGGAGAAGGGTGTCCCTCGCTTAGTTGTAGGTGCGTTTTGGTGCCCAGGCTCAGCTGCACCCTAAATCCAGATCGTCCGTTCAGCCATTGGGATGCGAGAAAGTCCAGCTGGTGCAGCAGTTTAGGCCCGCGGAAAAGGAGGCTACAGTAGCGAATACGCTGTGCACAGTGTCGTATGTGGGCCTTCTCGCTATGGGCGTGCGTCGTCGCGCATGGGTCCGCGGACGGTTCCAGGGAGCATGGAAATCCAGAGCCGTCATCCCGTCGGCTTGGGCCCGTCATTGCGGGGTTGCTCTTGGATCTCGAGGGAACGAGGGCGGCGTCGAGGACGGCCGGTGGCGTGGCAGAATGGAGGAGAACGGCCTGAAGTTCGTGCTCGATCTGTTGGTCAGGTAAGCTCTTTTTTTCCGCCGCCCCTCTATTGATTCACATACCTTTTCTTGAACCCGGCGCCCACAGGATCCCACTTCGGGAAGAGTTTGCCGATAACCTTGAGCACCCGGATCCGGTGCCGCTGAGGCTGCCCGGGGGGAGGCTGACGCTCTTGACCCTTATGATTCAAATGGTGAATTTGGTTGCGCCCTGAGATGTGGTGGAAAAGAGCCGCGTGACCAACAAAGTCAGCTCGGTCTATCAGAAAGGTTAATCGGGAGGCACCTAGATGATGGACGAAAAGGTGAGCCATCTTGTCCCTGTGGTCTGATTGTATATTGAATTTGAGCGCATTTGTCGACAGATAGTTAAGTTCAAGGACTCTGATGGTGAGTTGCCAACTAATATATTTAGTTAATTTGAAATCCTGGGAGCAGGTATTTGGTTTCAGCGTGTTTCAGGTAGTTAGATGTGGTAAGGTGTCTAGAATTTCATATAAGAGAAACGTTGCCTTGAACCACCGGAGCCCCAAAAGCTCGCCGGAAAAGAAAAGACAAAAAAAGGGGTGGGTAACCACCGCAGCCAAATCCCTCGACGGCGGCGCGCTCACCGCAGAGGGAGGACGCGCGACCGGCGAGGAGGATGGCCACGGCGCAGAGTGCCACGCCCCTCTTCCTCCTTCTCTGGATAGAAAGAAAAAAAAATATGGACCTCTCTCTCATAAGAACAGAGAAGGAAGGGAACGGGGAGAGAAGGCGCGCGCGGTCCGGTGGCTATCAGCCCCGAGCCGGCGGCCGGCCTGCTGCCGCGGCGCGGCGTGCGGGACAGCTTCGCCCGAAGAGAGCCCTCGAGGGAAAGAGGAACCCCGCTGCATCTCTCTGCTTTTTTTTTTACGGGAAAGAAGAAGAGGGAGGAGAGAAGGGGGGAGGAAGAGGAGGCGCGCGCGGGCAGTGGCCACGCCGCCGGCGACCGGCGGCAGGAGCTCGACGCGGTGGCTGGTCGGCCAGAGTAGCGCCGAGCGAGATGCGAGCAGCGCGAGGGGGAGGAAATGACTAGGGTTCCCCTCGCCCCAACCGCATCGACAGTTTTGTTCGGGCGAGATAGGCGCTGGACCGTCGGATTGCATCAACGGTCCAGATCTAAACCCTAATTCGCCCTGGGCCTGTTGGGCCGAAAGGGGAGGCAGGCCGCCGCGCGCGCTGGGCCGCGGGCCAGCCGCTGCGGGCGCGCTGGGCGCCAGCCGCCGCGAGCGAGCTGGGCCGAGCCTGCAGCCGCGGGCGCGCGTGCTGGGCTCCAGCCACCGCGGGCGCTGGGCCGGCGCGAGCTGCCGTTTTCTTTTTTATTTTTTCTTTTTCTGTTGTATCTTATTATACAGTTTTATTCAAAGTACAGAAAAAGAAAAAGGAAAAGTATTTTTATAAAAAGTTCACGAATTTTATTCGTGTTTTCCGCTGCGTAAAAAGTAACAGTGCTCTTTTTTAACACAGAAAATAAAAGTACTGTATTTTCTTTAAGAGCATGTTTTGTGAATATGATTATGTTATTATATATAACCAACGTTGTAAATAGCATGACCGTATTTCATTATTGAAAAATTAACAGATGCATTTAATTTTTATATTTGCCCAACGGTAATATAGTTTATTTAATGCTTAGCCAATTATGTGTTTAATTTAACCAACGTTAGATTTATACATGTAATTGTTATATTGACATCACTTCATTGTGATTTCAGGAGGGTACCTCCTCATGAGTTGCTTAAAAGATGTTCCGACACTCAGGGGTGACAACTACACTGAGTGGAGGAAGAAAGTGGACATGGCATTTATCTATGCTGATGTTGACTGGGTTGTGGAACAAGCACAACCAGTCAGACCTACAGAACCAGTAAGAGAAACTACTGATGATGACGCTGCATGGGCAAGAAAGAAGAGGGATTATGCCCCTCTGGAATTGTCATATTCCATAGACAATCAAAAGTGGGTTAATGCGAATAAAAAGTGCATGGCCTTTGTAAATAACACAATTGAGAACGCAATCGTGGGCTCAATTGCAGAATGCACAGCTGTTGGAGAGCTGCTGACAAAGATAAAGAGCCAGTTTACTGGCTCTTCAAAGACATATGCCACCCAGCTGTTGAAGCAACTGGTTTCACAGCACTACACTGGGGGTGGCCATGGCATAAGGGAGCACATCCTTAGGATGAGCAATATGGCAGCGAAGCTCAAGCCCATGGATGAGGATCTGGAGATAAAACTAACTCTCCTGGTCCACCTGGTCATGGCTTCTTTGCCAAAGGAATTTGAGACATTTGTGGTGAACTACAACATGTCACCTGGAACATGGGATCTTGAAAAGACCATTGCCATGTGTGTCCAAGAGGAAGTACGGCTTAAAGCTTCACATGATGGTTCTATCAACTATGTGAAGGATAAGAAAAAGAACTTCAATGACAACAGTAAGGGTTCTCCCTCAAAGCCTCATGGGAAAGCTCCCTATCAGCGTCAGAATCAGCCAAAGCACTTTGCAGTGGACAAAGACACATGTCTCCACTGTCACCAGTCTGGTCACTACAAGAAGGACTGTCCTGAATGGCTGAAGCATATTATGGCAAAGCAAGGTAACGATGTTGTTTCCTTAGTTAATGAATCCCTTTATACACAGTTTTCTAAATCCACTTGGTGGATTGATTCAGGAGCAACTGTTCACGTTGCTAATTCTTTACAGGGATTTCATTCGACCCGGATTACGCAAAGAAGAGAAAGAGGAATTGAAGTAGCAAATGTAATAAAAGCGGAAGTTGAAGCTATCGGCGACATCTCCTTGGAGTTAGCCGGTGGATTCAAGCTTCTACTTAGAGATGTTTTATTTGTTCCTTCATGTAATAGGAATTTGATTAGTGTTTCTTGCTTGGACAAAGATCATTATGAATGTTATTTTGGACATGGCAAATGTGCCATATGGTTTAATAATGCTTATGTGGGTGATGCTTTCCTCCACGATGAGCTTTATTTATTATCACTTCGTGAAAAAGATTATTCTGTATGCAATGTGAATGAGCGTATTTCCGCGTCGAATAGAGAACAAAAGAAAAGAAAGAGAACTCACGACTCATCGAAATTATGGCACTGTCGTTTGGGCCATATTTCCAAGGGGAGAATAGAGATACTCGTTAAAAGTGAAATTCTTCCTCCATTAGAGTTCTCTGACTTAGAACAATGCATAGATTGCATTAAAGGAAAGTATGTAAAACAAATCAAAAAGGGTGCAAACCGTAGCACAGCAACACTAGAAATCATCCACACTGACATTTGTGGACCTTTTCCGGTGCAAAGTGTGGATGGCTATGACTCGTTCATAACATTCACAGATGATTACTCTCGCTATGGTTATATTTATCCAATCAAAGAAAGAACAGAAGCGTTGGATAAATTTAAAATATTCAAAGCTGAAGTTGAAAATCAGCATGACAAAATAATAAAGATAGTAAGGTCCGACCGGGGGGGGGAGTACTACGGTCGGCACACTCCATATGGCCAAGTCCCTGGACCTTTTGCAAAGTTCTTGCAGGAGACTGGCATAGTCGCCCAGTATTCAATGCCGGGCGAGCCTCAGCAAAATGGAGTAGCTGAAAGGCGTAACCGTACCCTTATGGATATGGTGCGCAGCATGATGAGTTACTCCACCTTGCCATTGGGATTATGGATGGAGGCACTTAAAACCGCCATTCACATTCTCAATAGAGTACCAAGCAAGTCGGTGCCCAAAACACCGTACGAGCTGTGGACAGGAAAAGTCCCCTCCCTTCAACACTTCAGGGTGTGGGGGTGCCCCGCAGAGGCCAAAATGTTTAATCCAAACATTGCAAAGTTAGATCCAAAAACAGTAAGTTGCCACTTCATTGGCTACCCAGACAGATCAAAAGGTTTTCGTTTCTACTGTCCAGACAGATATACAAAGTTTGTAGAAACAAGACATGCAGTCTTCTTAGAGGACGACATGATGAGGGGGAGCTTGGTAGCTCGGAAAATTGATCTTGAGGAGAAGAGGGTGCATGCACCTAATCCGATCATTCAGGAGCCATTTTTCTCACTACCGGTTGCAACTCCACCCATGACAACTTTGGGAGAAGACCCGGAACCTGTCCATCAGGAGCCGACTGAACCCTTTGTTGAGCATGAAAGGGAGGTGCAACAGCAAATTTTAGAAGAAGTGCCAGACGTTGAGGCACATAATGTGCCAGAAACTGAGGCTCTTAGAAGGTCTACAAGACCAAGAAAGTCAGCTATTTCTACTGACTTTAAAGTTTATAACACATAAATGGTTCAAATGGAAAAATATCCCACCTCATATGAAGAAGCCATGAGAAGCCCTCATTCATCGGAGTGGATGAAGGCAATGGAAGATGAAATGAAATCGATGAGTTCCAAAGATGTTTGGGACTTAGAGGAAATTCCTAAAGGAGCCAAAACAGTAGGCTGTAAATGGGTCTACAAAATTAAGTATGACTCTAAAAGGAATATAGAAAAGTATAAAGCTCGACTCGTGGCAAAAGGATTTACACAAAGAGAAGGGATAGATTACAATGAGACATTTTCTCCGGTCTCATGTAAGGATTCCTTCAGAATCATAATGGCATTAGTTGCTCATTTTGATTTAGAGTTACATCAAATGGATGTAAAGACGGCATTTCTCAACGGAGATTTAAAAGAAAATGTCTACATGAAACAACCCAAGGGTTTTATCATGGAAGGCAAAGAAGATATGGGATGCCGCCTGAAGAAATCCATTTATGGATTAAAGCAAGCCTCTAGACAGTGGTATCTAAAGTTTAATGAGACAATTAAAAGTTTTGGATTTAAAGAAAATGTTGAGGATAATTGCATTTATGCAAGGTTTAAAAATGGGAAATATATTTTCCTAATCTTGTATGTGGATGATATTCTGCTTGCTAGCAGTGATGTTAGTCTACTACAAGAAACAAAGAAGTTTTTATCCTCAAACTTTGACATAACAGACCTTGGTAAAGCATCATATGTTTTGGGCATAGAAATTCACCGAGATAGGAAAAATGGAGTCTTAGGACTATCGCAGAAAGCATATTTAGAAAAGGTTCTTAAAAAAGTATAATATGCATGCGAGTAAAGCCACACCTGCTCCTATAGTCAAGGGCGATAGTTTTGGGAAATACCAATGTCCCAAGAATCAGTATGAGATCGATCAAATGAAAGGAGTACCATATGCTTCGGTCGTTGGAAGCTTACAGTATGCACAAGTGTGCACTCGCCCGGACTTAGCTTTTATCACCGGTGTACTCGATAGATATCAATCCAATCCAGGCATAGAGCACTGGAAGATGGTAAAGAAAGCATTGCGTTATGCGCAAGGCACAAAGGAATGCATGCTTACATTCAGGAGATGTGAATCCCTAGAGATAAAGGGGTATTCAGACGCTGATTTTGCGGGGGACAGGGATGATAGAAAATCCATGTCCAGATACGTATTCACTCTCGCTGGGGGAGCTATTTCGTGGAAAAGCTCCAAACAGTCAATAGTTGCATCATCCACGATGTATGCAGAATTCATAGCATGCTTCGAAGCAACAGGGCAGGCGATATGGCTAAAGAAATTTATACCCGACTTGAAAGTGGTAGATTGTATTGACAAACCACTAAAGATGTACTGTGACAACGAGCCCGCAGTATTTTACGCTCACAACAACAAGTCGAGTAATGCTGCAAAAACAATAGAGATAAAGTATTATGTTGTGAAGGATAAAATCCAGGATCACACTATAAGTCTCGAGCATATAAGGACAAAAGATATGCTTGCGGATCCGCTAACGAAAGGCTTACCACCCAATGTGTTCAAGGACCACTTAGCCGGCATGGGTTTAAGGGAAAGCCTATGATTCCTGGATAGGCCCAAAAGAAACGGAATTTGCTTCTGAACAGAACGTATGTTGTAGCTGTATGATTCTATCGGCAATTAAGCCGTGACGATGAAACATGCTCTATGTACCAATATGTGATGAAACAAATAAACTAGAAAGTATAAGGTTAAAAGTAAAGATGAGATCAAGGGGGAGAATGTTAGGATTGATCTCCTCTGCTTTGGGCCCAACGGCCCATAGACCCTTAGATCCGCGCCCTGATCGGGGGCGCACAACCCATTATGGTTATTGGGCCCCTGTGACCCGCGCTATATAAAGAGAGGTGGGGGGTCGGAGCACGGATCACGAGGTTGAACGTCACCACAAACCCCACCTACAAACCCTACCGATCTAGGGTTAGCGCGGTGCTCACGGGAAGCACCACCACCACCGCCATCTCGACCTCACCTCCGGCCCCTACAACGCCATGGCCGGAGCTGGATCGAGTTCATCCGGTCACCAAGAAGGTAGGATACCGGGGTTCATCTAGCCTACAAGATCCAAGGGATCTATCAGGTCTGTGCCATGGCACAACCGCACAAGTCGTTCCAGGGAGCATGGAAATCCAGAGCCGTCATCCCGTCGGCTTGGGCCCGTCATTGCGGGGTTGCTCTTGGATCTCGAGGGAACGAGGGCGGCGTCGAGGACGGCCGGTGGCGTGGCAGAATGGAGGAGAACGGCCTGAAGTTCGTGCTCGATCTGTTGGTCAGGTAAGCTCTTTTTTCCGCCGCCCCTCTATTGATTCACATACCTTTTCTTGAACCCGGCGCCCACAGGATCCCACTTCGGGAAGAGTTTGCCGATAACCTTGAGCACCCGGATCCGGTGCCGCTGAGGCTACTGCCCATGGGGGAGGCTGGCGCTCTTGACCCTTATGATTCAAATGGTGAATTTGGTTGTGCCCTGAGGTGTGGTGGAAAAGAGCCGCGTCGCCAACAATGTCAGCTCGGTCTATCAGAAAGGTTAGTCGGGAGGCACCTAGATGATGGACGAAAACGTGAGCCATCTTGTTCCTGTGGTCTGATTGTATATTGAATTTGAGCGCATTTGTCGACAGATAGTTAAGTTCAAGGACTCTGATGGTGAGTTACCAACTAATATATTTAGTTAATTTGAAATCGTGGGAGCAAGTATTTGGTTTCAGCGTGTTTCAGGTAGTTAGATGTCATAAGGTGTCTAGAATTTCAGATAAGAGAAACGTTGCCTTGAACCATGCTGCATATCAGGACTCCATCGATTAAATGTTTTGAGAAACCAGTTCATAATTTCCTGAGAAAACACTACTGTCTGCAACACACCAGTTTTGTGTCAATTGACTGGGCGAAGCATTATTGCTGCAGGTTAAGACTAGGAAGTTCACCGTCGGACAGAAATTCGTGCGCTTCATGGATGAGTGCACTGGAGCAATCGATACAGAAGTTTGCTGAGGGACCGACGAGGAGTGTGATTAAACCAGAATTAGGAACAAGTTCGATACGTTGAACGAGGCATACGACTTCTACAGTCTTTATTTATGGGAAGTTGGATTCAGTAGGTAAAGTCGACTGAATGCAGAAAGAACCAAGTCGATGCAGGAGAAGAAGTTTCTATTCATTGAACGAGCCATACGACTTCTACAGTCTTTATTCATGGGAAGTTCGATTCAGTAGGAAAAGCCGATTGAATGCAGAAAGAACCAAGTCGATGCAGGAGATAGTGTGCGGTTGTTCGCTAGGTTCTGTGGTACGAGATACCATAATGGTTTCTTTTTTGTGCAATTTTGGTTTGAAAAAAACGGCATCATGGAGTGAGCTGATGTGCCATCACTATTTTTGATATTTTCCAGGGAAAGCCTGAGGCAGAGAACAGCTGATCATGCAGGAGGTGCGAGTGCCAAAACTTTTGAATGAGTTTTTGCTGAGTCTTGGGAATGTTGGGTGGATCACCACCTATGACAATTTTGACTAGTATACTAGCGAGACGCCCGTGCGTTGCACGGAACATCAAGATGCATTTATATGAGTACTTTATCATGTGGGAGATAAGGATGAATGAGGGAAGGTCTTATCTGCAAATGTGGAGAGGAGTGCGGGTATCTTTTTACAAAATTATCATAGTTTATTTCCTATCCGTCAGATATGAATCAGACGGCCTATATTGCAGGATGACAGGCACACCATCATCACCAACTCTGTTTTTTATAAGGGTAGAGATATGGGATAGCATAGAACTCTTACTTACTGGTAGCTCCCAAAAGGTGAGTTACTGTTTGTTGTTATTACGGATCAAAACGGAGCAATGGAGGTGGCAATCAGCTGGATTTTTTGTATAGATTTTTTGTGAAAACTGTTTTACCTGAAGAATATTTCAATTACTTAGCTGAACTAGGGTAAACTGTTCGTAAATCACTACCTGCATAGATATTGCATTAGTAGGGAGAACTACTATACTGAATTAGCACGTTTGCACATTTTCACGCTATACCATGTGCTTCTAGGATGCTTAAACTGTTTTTTGGTTGATCATTGCAAAAAATTTGATGCCAACTACTCTGCATGCAGGGAAGATGGTGTGGTGTATGTCGTGCACTACATACTGGAGTTCACAGGCCTTTACCTGAGGTCGACTATGAACCAACTATCAAACTGGGAAAAACTTTTAGTTGTCTACAAAGTCTAAATATGCCCCATTGACTATGCATTGAGCACTTTTCCCTATATTTTATTTCTCACAGGAGGAGATCGAGCACCTCCGCATGAAGATTGCATGTGAGATAGTGACGATGAAGGGGAATAACGGATGCATCCTAGAGTTCCTGTATGAGGAGATCCTCGACTAAAGTGATAAAGTAGTCGTTCACTCTACGTGCAACCCGGCAAGATCTTTTGGTTGAATTGTCCAGATTTAGTTGCAGGGGCATTTTGCAGCACAAACACCTGCCACCTTGTAGATGAAAAACTATGGACATGTACTACATTTTTTGATGTATTCTTAAGCAGTTTAAGTAAATGTAAGCGCCGATATGATATGTGGATGTATGTTCATCTCTCAGAATTTGCAATGTTATTGGTACTAGTGGTTATTTGATCCCATGATTTACATGCCAGAATTGAGTAGCTATGTTTCATTGCAGCAAATGCGGTCAAGGTGTGGGTAGAGCAGCATAAATCTTGTATTATATCTGGATTGTCGATTTTTCTTTTGTTTTTTAGTGTTTTCAGCATGTAGTTTCATAAAGCAGATCTGAGACAGGTTTATGCCTGAATTTCAAAAGTGTAAATCATTAAGGGGAGTGGTTTTGGGACAAGATTGTGATGACAACTAGTACCTTTTGATGCCAAGTGTGACACCGTACGATGCAGTTAGAGGATCGCTAAGGAATTTACGAGAGATCCGTTGCATGACTGCTGAACCTAGCTGAATATGATCAAAGCAACATGCAGATGTTCAGGACGGACTAAACTTCTGTTTGGACATACATGACAGATCATACAAAAGGATGATGCACTTGTAGAATCGATGCCCGACTAGTCTCCTATCCTGGCAATGTTCGTCTCGGGCTCGTCACCACAAAATGGACAGGGGATGAGATGGAGGAACATGGACAGGTGATGAGAGGGAGGAGCAAGACAGTTAGAATGGACATGGCGGCGGGACTAGAAAAGGGATGGAGCGGTGGCGATGGGGAAAATCTGTTCTAGGGTTGCTGGGGCAACCCTGCTGGGTTTACAATAATGATGGGCTGGAAGGGTGGCCGTTAACGATTTTGGGCAACGAGACGGCTCAGCCGCGGCACAAAGGAATGGCTGGTCCGTGCTTTCACTAGCTGGTCCGCATCTACAGTATGCTCTGCCATTGCATTCAATGCTGATGCTCTGCCACCGCATTCAATGCTGCTCAGAGCTCGCCCATTTTTCTCAATGTACGATGAAATACTGGCAGAAAATACCACGCCTAGCACACATCTACATGCAAACCAACGTGCTGATTTCGGGAGCATCTGAGCCCGAGCTCAGAAACGATTTTTCTTCTATTAATAGCATCACAAATCTCCCTACAATTAATTATGTTGCCATAGAAGTCCACAAACACCAACACCAAGCACACTGCGAGTGCCAATCGAACATTGCTTTGAGAATTATGCATCTCTAAATTACTACCTCCGTCTCGGTGTATAAGTCATTCGCGTAGTTCTAGGTCAACAATTTAACTATGCGTCGTGAAGTTTCAGGTCATGTGCACCTTTTTTCGGCACGTCACTACCACTCCCAAGTTCTAATTGAACTACTCTTGCACGTATGTACTGCTTGAGGCCATACGTCATTTTGTACATTTGTTCCAACATTCAAGCTGATCTTTGTAAGCGGCTTGCGACCTCTACTAAGTTCAAAATTAAGCACCTGCGACCTCACTCACACAGCCGCGCACAGGCAGCCGTGTGGATTGCAGCAAAGGTACCCCAAACGACCTCCGATCGGCGCATCCCGAAGGTTTAAATGCTCGTTTTGCTTCAAAAATGAGAATGTTCTTAAAAGAATGCAAACAGGTTGTACCGTGAGATAAGAAAACCGTTGTTCGAATGAAATAGCAAATATATATACGTTACTACCTTTATTCTAACTTTTTGATTGGTGTATGCAGACGTTCAACCATAGTAGGCCTATCTTTCAGAGTGAAACCGGCAGTAAACTTATCTAGCTATAATGTACTACTGTAGTACCATTTAGAAATGTAACGAATATGTAAAGGACAGCACAATTACTGCAGAGTGCCACCCATTTTCTGTCTATAAATACGAGCTTCCAGCAATTGCTGCACTTCAGGATGAAATTGACAGTTCAACATGTGCTTAGAGTTGCTTCAAGGTCTGTACAGTGTTGGATTAAAACTTGACATACATATATGTGGCAATGGGAGACACTGGGAATACGTGCGATGTGTCCAATTCAGCAAGCCCCTCCCGAATCGAGGCTGGTAGTAATGTAGGAGCCGTTCGTGCGAGACAATCAGTTTGTCCGCCCGCGTGCTCTGCACGTCTTCTGTGCGTGATGCAGTAGCGTCCGTGGAGTTCCGGGTGAGCAACTAGTGGTTGAGAGAGGCGTCATGGAGATTTTCGTGCATCCAGTTCCCTCTGATTTCTCTTCGGCCCTCTCCGTCTGTTGATGGTTCAAGAAAGCCTATGGAAACCATGACGCCTCTTGCGTTTCGTTCGCCTCCGGGCCGGACGAGAATTCTGAATTTTGGACGACCACGGGGTGGTCCAAATTCAGTTGTGGGCTTGTTTGGCTGACTTGTGCATCTTTGCTCCGAATTATGCATCTATTATCTGAATTGTGCAGAAACACCAGACCCGAGAGCTTAGCTGGCTTCCAAGTAAGAATTCTTCAGATCAGAGATGTCGCCGCTGCTAGAACTCTAAAGCAAGCCAAGAATTCATATCAAGAATGGTGTGGATAGGCTTGGGCGAGACAATCTTCAAAATTCTAGTTTTTCTTTTCTTTTGGTTGCGTCATTGCCAAAAAAGGCTTTCGTCTCACTTTATATATAAACCACGACCAACATATATAACGCATACAACTTAACACCACACACACATCCAAGGCAGATAAAGGGAGCTGACGAAACAGCAACACTACTCCAAGTACACTAAAGCAAACAACAAGTGGACAGATAAAGCATACCTAGGGATCAGATCTAAGGAGCTCTCAACCATGAACAAGCCACGGCGAGGAGACAAAGCCGAAACTTGAGGTACTGTTGGAATTTTGCTAGTAGGCCTTTGGCCCAAAGCCTAACTAAAATTCTGAAATTCTCTTGCCCATTCATGCACACATGTGAGTGGTGTGAGTGGCACTAAAGTTTAGTCTCACCACGGAAGTTGAGAGAGAGTTGCACATCTTTATAAGGTGAGCTCTTCTACCACTTGTATGAGCATGAGAAGATGAGACCTACACACGCGCTCCTCCTCCTTGCTCGCCTCGTCACGCCACGCCTCGACATGACACGACGCGGCGGGTTGCGGGCATGAGCCGAGTCGAGGACAGTCTATATTTTTGCTGCTCGGGAATAATTAATAAGTCATTAATTAATAATTAATGGACGCGTTAATTAGTCAGCCGTTTCGAATTCTTTTGGATCAGGGGGGCTGTTACTTGGACATGGGGTTTTCTCCACAACCTTCCCGACCCTCATTATATAGTCAGGCAGACGTCTACCCTAGCCGCCGCCGCATCGTATGGTTTCGCACCACCATTCCAGAGCATTGCGCCGCCACACAAGTCTTCTCCATCCCTCTTTCCGGCGTGCATCGCGAGAAGGGACAGCAGGCCTACGGAACCCCACCTCTCGTGATCCTGTATGGGAGAGGGGCGATCAGGTTTTTGGGGAGCGCACTCACGCGACCACTGGCAGCGACGACTTCGCCAACAACGACTTCTTCCCCGACCTCGGCAACCTCTTCCTCAACGAGATGAGTGACAACATCAACGCCGGCGGTGCTGCTCCCGTTGCACCGTATGTGATTCTGTCCTTCTTGTTCGAGATCGTGGTAGAATTCATGTTTCTAGTATGTGCCCTAGATTTGATCGGTTCATCTGCTATGCTAGTCAGCATGTTTAGTACAATATGTGTTACTGCTATCATGATTTATTTCCTGTTTATTCGGATTAAATATTATAGTAATTTTCTCATATTTTCAGCAATCCAAAAATCTGATTATACGCAAATTACTCCGAGTGGTTTTACTGCGTATTTGAATCTGCATGCCTTTAAGGGGACGCAATATAAGAGGTGGCGTACGAGAGCAGCCTACTGGTTTCAAACCATGTGCTGCTATGACGCCACTAAGGGCAAGCCTGACGACGATCTTAATTCAGCACAGCTGGAAGCTTTTGAGAAGATCGACACTCTCTTTAAAGGCGCCCTTCTGAGTGTTCTTGATGATTCCATTGTGGATTTATATATGTCGTTTGACAACGGTAAGGACATGTGGGCTGCGCTTGAGGCCAAGTTTGGTGCCTCGGACGCCGGCAGCGAGTTTTACATCATGGAGCAATTCTATGACTACAAGATGACTGATGAGCGTTGATGTCGCTTAAAGCTATGTCGGTTTTTGCCCAAAGAAGAAGGGATGACGTGGCACAGTGGCGGTAGGTATTTCCCTCAGATGGGAAACCAAGGTTATCGAACCAGTAGGAGAACCAAGCAACATAACGTAAACAACACCTGCACACAAATAACAACACCTCGCAACCCGACGTGTTAAAGGGGTTGCCAATCCCTTTCGGGTAACGGACGTGAGAGAGAGATAAATATTGGTAGATTGGTTGATAAATAAGATAAATTGCAACAAGGTATTTTTGGGTTTTTGGTTTAGTAGATCTGGAAATAAAGGCAAAGGCAAATAGATCGCAAAGGCAAATATATGAGAAAGAAGACCCGGGTGCCGTAGGTTTCACTAGTAGCAACGGTGGTGAACAAATTACTATTGGGCAATTGATAGGACTTCAAATAATCATGACGACATCCAGGCAATGATCATTACATAGGCATCACGTCCAAGATTAGTAGACCGACTCCTGCCTGCATCTACTACTATTACTCCACACATCGACCACTATCCAGCATGCATCTAGTGTATTAAGTTCATGAAAAAACTGGAGTAATGAATTAAGAACGATGACAAGATGTAGACAAGATCCGTTTATCTATGTCGTTAGATATGGATCTCATCGTTTTATCCTTAGTGGCAATGATACATATGTGTCGGTTCCCCTTCTGTCACTGGGATCAAGCACCGTAAAATCGAACCCAATACCGGGCACCTCTTCCCATTGCAAGATAAATAGATCAAGTTGGCCAATTAAAACCCAATATCGAAGAAGAAATATGAGGCTATAAGCAATCATGCATATAAGAGATCAAAGAAACTCAAATAACTTTCATGGATATAAAAAGATAGATCTGATCATAAACTCAAAGTTCATCGGATCCCAACAAACACACCGCAAAAAGAGTTACATCATATGGATCTTCAAGAGACCATTGTATTGAGAATCAAAAGAGAGAGAGAGAGGAAGCCATCTCGCTACTAACGGACCCGTAGGTCTACAAGGAACTACTCACGCATCATCGGAGAGGCACCAATGGAAGTGGTGAACCCCTCCGTGATGGTGTCTAGATTGGATCTGGTGTTTCTGGACTCTGCGGCGGTTGGATGAATATTTCGTCGACTCCCCAAGGTTTCTGGAATATTGGGGTATTTATAGAGCAAAGAGGCGGTCTGGGGGCACCCGAGGTGGGCACAACTCAAGATGGCAACGGGGACGAAACCCATCGGGTTTTGCCTGCCCAAACCCATCCCCACGAGAAAATCACAAACCCGTCCCCGTCCCCGTCAACGTGTGCGGGGCTAGATTTTTACCCGTCCCCTAAACCCATCGGGTTTTCTAAACCCACGGGAAACCCACGGGGAAGTTGACATATTTAAGCAAACATAATAGCAGAAAGGATAACATATCTGCAGCAGAAAGAGCATATTTCAACAATATAACTTGCGAAATTTTCAGCACAATACAATAGTACATGGTTCAACAACTACAAGGAGTATATTTCAGCAGCATAACTTGAGCAAAAAGAGTAATAAGGCAGCTACAAGGAGCATATTTCAGCGGCATAACTTGAAAAAAAAAAGCAATAACAACAAGTCAACAACTAGAAAGAGCAGTAACAACTTCTACATAAGCATATTTCCGCAACAAACATGAGCATTATTCAGCCATACATGGTTCAACATGATGTCTAATTAGGCTTAAGGTGGTATTTTGATGGGGATGACAGGTTTCGGTTTCGGGTATAGCTCAAACGGGTTTGAACCCGCGAAACGTGTCGGGTTTTATATTTTACCCAGCAGCAGCCCCACGGGGTTAAAAAGACGCCCATCCTCGTCCCCTAATAGGGTAAAAACCCACGGGGACGCCGGTTTCGGGGCCCCATTACCATCTTGAAGCACAACCCACCAGGGCGCGCATGGGCCTCCTGGCGTGCCCTGGTAGGTTGTCCCCTCCTCGGGACTACCCCAGGTGCCACCAGGGCCCATAGTGTTCCTTCTGGCCCAAAAGAATCTCCAAAAAGTTTCGCAGTGTTTGGGCTCCATTTGATATTGGTTTCCTACGATGTAAAAAACATGCAGAAAATAGCAACTGACACTTGGCACTATGTCAATAGGTTAGTACCAAAAATGATATAAAATGACTATAGAATGATTGTAAAACATCCAAGAATGATAATATAATAGCATGGAACAATAAAAAATTATAGATACGTTGGAGACGTATCAGCATCCTCAAGCTTAACTCCTACTCGTCCTCGAGTAGGTAAGTGATAAAAAAAGATTATTTTTTTATGTGAAGTGTTGTTTATCAAGTCATATCATATTATTTTCTTTATAGCATGGACATTTGCACTTTTATATGGTTGAAAGCAATAGTCTAGTTTTGACATAGTAATTTAGATAGTCAAGCATATCAACAAGCAAGCATGTCTTTCAAAATATCTATGCTAAAATAAGTTATCCCTAGCCCATTATGCTCAACCATTGATCCATTAATGAAACACACTCGCATATTAGTTACATCCAATGCTCAAGTACGATCATAGTGTTTCCTAATTGGGGCTTGTAACAGAAGATGGAGACTCAAATTCAAAAATAAAAATTGCATAAGTAAAAGAAAGGCCCTTCGCAGAGGATAGTAGGGACTTGTAGAGGTGCCAGACCTCAAAGCTTAAATTGAGATATAATTTTTTTGGGGAGGTATACTTTTCCCACCAACGAGGATGACTTGAGGTTCCCAACACTTTCCATGCTAGATATATCATAGGTGGTTCCCAAACATAAAAAATAAAGTTTATTCCTTTTTCACCGAACTTTCACAAGCCATGGCCAGACGAATCCATGGTTTCCTTCTATACCAACATTTTCCAAGGAATTTATTATTTGACAACATAAGGTAAATTTGTTTTTCATTTCAGAACTGGGCATCCCTAATACATTTGTTGTACTCTCGTGCAATGACAAGTGAATAAATACTCATCGTGAGAATAACACATCTAGCATGGAAAATATTGGCCACCTCTCACCCCCTCGCGAGCGGTACGGGCACACAAAAGGGAAATTTATTTTGAAATTGCAGATGGCACATGCAAATTTGCTTAGAGCAGCAAGGAAATACCGCATATAGGTACGCATGGTGGACTCATGTGGCAAAACCGGAATAAAGGATTTTGGATGCACAAGTAGACATCATACTTAGTGCAAAATGAAGGCTAGCAAAAGACTGGGAAGCGACCAACCATGAAACAAATAATCTCGTAAGAGAACATTGAGCATAAATAGCACCGAATAATGCACCACAAGTGGGATATAATTTCATTTCATAATTATTAACTTTCGTGCTTGCATAGGGAATCACAAACTTTAACACTAGTATTCTTACTAAAGCACAATTACTCATCAACATGACTCACATATCATATCATCATGTCTCAAAACTATTACAAGGAATCAAGTTTATTTTGCCCAATGATCTTCATGACATTTTTTCTTTATCCTTCTTGGATATCTATCACTTTGGGACTAATTTTCATGTATTTCTTTTGATAAGCTAAAACAAATATAAGTGAAGATCATGAGCATAATTTTTCTTCTTTCTTCTCTCAAACTAATATAAGTGAAGCAAGAGAGAATTTATTTAAAATTTACTAACTCTCAAATAAATCTAAGTGAAGCAAGAGAGTATTTCTTCAAAAATAATAAGCACACCGTGCTCAAAAAGATATAAGTGAAGTACTAGAGCAAGTCCTAGCTCATAAAAATTTAAGTGAAGCATAGAGAGCTATTCCAGCAAGTCATGGCATAATTTTGGCTCTCTCAAATAGTTGTGTACAGCAAGGATTGATGACTTAAAAAGCAAAATAAAACAAGAAAAGACTCATATCATACAAGACGCTCCAAGCAAAACACATATCATGTCAAGAATAAAAATATAGTTTCGAGTGAAATACCGATAGTTGTTGGAAGAAAGCGGGGTTGCCACTCGGGGGCATCCCCAAGCTTAGTTGGTTGCTCATCTTTGGATTAATAGCTTGGGATGCCGGGGCATCCCCAAGCTTAGGCTCTTACGTCCTTCCTTCATACATCGTAAGATAACCCAAAACTTGAAAACTTCAATCACACAAAACTTCAAAAAAACCTTCGTGATATCCATTAGTGTAAGAAAGCAAACCACTACTATAAGTACTGTATCAAACCCATTCATATTTTGTTTTTGTATTATATCTACTGTATTCAAACTTTTCTATGGCAAAAACTCATCAAAGAAAACCATAGAGCCATCAGAATAAGCACACAACACAAAGAAAAGAGAATATGTCAAAAACAGAAAAGTCTGTAGTAATCTGGAAGTTTCGGAAACTTCTGGACCTCTAAGATTCTTGAAAAAAGTAGGGCCACGTGGGAATTTTGTATATTAATCTTATGCGAAAAAGAATCAACTAAAAAGCACTTTTCTGTTGAAAATGAGAATTTTTCTCGTGAGCGCAAAGTTTCTGTCTTTTCAGCAAGATCAAACAACTATCACCCACGAAGATCCTATCGGTTCTACTTCGCACAAACACTAATTAAAACACAAAAAACACAATCATACCAGTAGCATAATTGTGTAAACACTCAAGAACAGCAAGCAAAAATCAAAAATAAATTTTATTCATTGGGTTGCCTCCCAACAAGCACTATCGTTTTACGCCCTTAGCTAGGCATAAGGCAAAGATCTAAGTTTTGTCTTCCGAAGTTTTGGCAACTTTTGTAAGTGTTTTCTCAAACCCGGGAGGCTCTTTACGCTTCCCTAAATTCTTTGAAAAAGAAACCATCTTAAGATCCAAAATACCCAAACGCTTGTTGCAAAGAGTAATTAAGGTGTTCATGCGATTGATACTACCATTGAGGTGCTTGAGAGGTTCATTATATTTATGTATTTCAATCATATCTTTATGCAAATCACCAAGTTTGTCCAACATTTGAACTCCCTCGGGGGTGAAAGAAAACCCTTCTTTTGAGGAGGAATTCCCAAGATTCCTTCCAAAATTTCATAGGCAACGTTTGCATCAAGCTCAATAAAATTTCCTTTAGCGGCAAAATCAAGAAGTTGTCTATGATGCAAAGCTAATCCTATGTAAAAATTACGAAGAAAAACCTTACACTACAGGAATCAACTACTTTGCCGTCCGCCATGGCGGACAGCAAATGCATGGTTGGCGGACGGCAAAGGACTTTTTCGTCCGCCTCGGACGGCAGACGACACTGGCAAAGATAGGATCGGCAAAGACCTTCTTTGCCGTCTGCTTTCTGCATCGGACTACAAAGAGGCCTTTGCCTACAGTGGCTGACGGCAAAGAAAGTGGACGACAAAAATTCGCTGTTACTCCGTTAGGTGGCTAACGGCGGTCTTTGTCGTCCGCCAGTTGACGGCAAAGGCCTGGTGCTCTTTGCCATCCGCCAAATGATGTCAGCTGCACGTCACTGCCCACCAAGGCTTTGTCGCCCGCCACTGTAGGCAAAGGCAGTGAGCCTTTGCCGTCTGCCACTGTAGGCAAAGGCTTTGTCGTCCGCCACTGTAGGCAAACTGACCAAATGGGTCAGCTCCCAGGAAGCACAGGTGGCTGCCACGTGGCTTTTTGCCGTCCACCGCGAACGGCAAAGAGCCCTTTGCCGTTGGTGGCAGACAGAAAAGAGCCTGCATTGCCTCTTTTTTCTATTTTTCTTATATCCTACAATTTTCATAGCAAATATATATGACATATATATATATATATATATATATATATATATATATATATATATATATATATATATATATATATATATATTTCACAGGGCTATTTCACAGAAAACATATGACATATCCAGCACATAAGTTTCATCGTACATACATAGTTCCATCCATCCATACATAGCAAGTTGCACATACACATTGTTCCATCCATACATATTACAATGCAAAGTTTCATCCATATAGCAAGTTCCATCGTAACAAGCTAGAAGAATAGTAGAAGTGAATGAAAGGAAAAACAAGCACTCCATCATAGCAAGCTAGCTTCCGTGAAGTGAATGAAATCTGCAAAATGGCAAATAAAAAAGTTAGAAAAAGGTGACTAGAAGAAGAAGAAGACTAGAAGAAGAAGTATATGTCATTTATGAGCTAACTTATATGACATGGATCATTTATGAGCTAACTTAGGTGAAAATTGATCATTTATGAGCTAACTTAGGTGAAATGGATCGTTTATGAGCTAACTTAGGTGAAATGGATCGTTTATGAGCTAACTTAGATGAAATGGATCATTTATAAGCTAACTCAGGTGAAATAGATCGTTTATGAGCTCACTTAGGTGAAATGGGTCGTTTATGAGCTAACCTAGGTGAAATGGATTGTTTATGAGCTAACCTAGGTGAAATGGATCGTTTATGAGCTAACCTAGGTGAAATGGATCGTTTAAGAGCTAACCTAGGTGAAATGGATCCTTTTGGAGCTCACTTAGGTGAAATGGATCATTTTGGAGCTAACCTAGGTAAGAGTAAGATGAGTCATTTTGGAGCTAACCTAGGTAAAATGGGTCATTTTAGAGCTAACCTAGGTAAAATGGATCATTTTGGAGCTAACCTAGGTAAAACGGGTCATTTTAGAGCTAACTTAGGTAAAATGGATCATTTATGAGCTAACTAAGGTAAAATGGGACATTTTAGAGGTAACTTAGGTAAAATGGATCGTTTATGAGCTAACTAAGATAATTATGCCATTTTTGACATAAGAAAGCTAAGTACATGTCATTATTGAGCAAACCTAGTTAACTAAGCATATTAGAGCTAACTTAGGTCATTTTGGAGGAAACAAAGCTAAGTATAGATCGTTTAAGAGCTAACTTAAGTAGAATGGATGGTTTTGGAGGTCAGTAAGCTTATTAAGTAATTTTGGAGGAAAAGAAGCTAACTCTATGTCATTATGGTAAGCATATTGGAGGAAATAAAGCTAAGTCTAGGTCTTTATGCATTTGTTAAGCAAAACACTAGATAAACTTACTGTGATCACAGAGGTGTAGGAGCGGGTTGGCTCGTGCCGGTAGCTGGAGAAGGATCGTGCGATGCTTGTCTGGAGTTAGGCTGCAGCAAAGATAATTTCCAATGTCTCATTAGCATGATGACACTCAAATGTTAATACTAGCAAGTAATGTCCATTCAAATTAAACTCATCGTGGTCCCAGGAGCAATCTCTGGCATCGGTGGAGGGGTCTGACCGGCCTTCTCGCACACAAACTGCACATTTGGTTTTGACGACTCAGTCATACTAGTTAGTAATTAGACGAACACTACGTGAATCTGCAGAAGAAACTTACCACAAAGAGCTCGTACATGGCCCGTGCCGGCATGTTATTTCGTGCCCTCTCCTCCTCCAACATCTTTGTCGTCCTCTCCTCCAACTCCCGCTGCCTCTCCGCCGCCTCCGCCAGAAGTTTCTCCGTTCTATCTCTCTCACTCTTAATAGCAGCCTGCAACACCACTCCTCGTTAGCATTTGTAATCATTGATGGAAGCGCACACAATGTAATGGAGAAAGATAGCTGAGTACTTATAACTAACCTTGAAGACGAGTTCGACTAGCCGTTCACGAGGCCTTATCTCAGGAGCGGAGCTCGACTGGCGCCCCTTGATCTCCGGGAGATTGTGAGGACAATGTATAAGTCCATCTCCAATGGCTATCGAGCTATGGGACCTGCCGCCACCAGCTATCATCACCAGCTCTGGATCAATGGGCTGGCTCGGGTTAAAGTCCTCCCCTTTCCTCGCCTTCACCTCATCTCTATACCTCACGAGCTTGTTGTGGGAGGAGATGTTGGTGAAGTTGTTTGGATCATTGAGGTTAGAGAGAGAGAATGCCTTGACCTTCTTGTAAGAGGCAGCATGGGCCATGGCATAGAGGTCGTACACCTCTAGCACCTTATCCGCCTTATTGTAGCGCCTCTGAAAGAAAGAAAGAAAGTAAATTAGTAATTAAAGGGCTCAGGCTAGCATGATGAATGAATTGCATGAATCATGAAGCAAACCACATACCCAATTTCGCCTGAACTGATATAAGTTAGAGCTGCCTTGATGGTGTGGCACACCTTCCATTTGGGCACGTTTGTCCTTGACCTCGTTGTGGAGGGACAGCCACTCTTTTGAGCACCACTCATCGACCAACACCTCCCAACAATTCATCTGATCCGCACACCATCTCGGAGGCACCTAAGTTAGCAAAAAGAAACTTGAGCGCTACGGCTATGAATTACTAAATGAAGGAAGTAAGTACAAGGCTTTAAGAATAGGTAATTACCGTCATGTACTGCTCCTTCATCAGGAACTTGTCGCGGCACTCCGGCTTAGTCTTCTTGATACCACGCGAGGCTTAGTAGTCTCGAACAGCCTGCACCTGAGCCTCGTGTCGTAAGTTTTGCAGTAGGCGCGGGTAGACATTATCGATAACCCTTGTCGCGGCCTCGTCGTATCCCTCCTCACACCTGCAGAATGTCTGCAATCAAAAGAGACAATATTGATTAGTATAATTAATAACTAGCTAGTTGAAGATTTTTAATTATGTAAAGGAGAAATTACCCAGAACTTTCTGATCACCATGTCTGCCCTCGTGTCACACAAGACACCGTCGATAATCTCACCCGGCGGGGACGAGGCAGCCACTTAGTGCTCCCAGCTCAATCCAAGCTCTGGAAGCCGACCCTCACCGGGCAATGTGACAAACCCCGGGAAGTTTTGCCGGCAAAGCACTCCAAGGACGGAGTTGGGCCTGTGGACATCATCAGCATGCTCCCAACCCATGTAGTATGACAAGGCCAACGCATTAGATATTTGAAGAAACGTGAATGCAAAAGGTACAAAAAGATTAAATGCACTTACCTCTCCCCATCAGGGAAAATCAACCACCTCTGCTAGCGGGTCACCGGCATGGACGAGAGCCATGTACAACCACACTGGTAGACGGTGCCCCCCTTCTCCTCACCATCATTCGGCTCCCCACCATCATCAGCATGGCCACTCGGCCCCTCAGGCTGATCCGGCCAGGTAACCCATCCAGACTTGTGCTCGTCCGAGGTCTCGTGGGCCGAACTCTCCTGGGTCGAAGTCTGGTCGACCCGAGGCTCGTGGACCAGAGTCCGTGTAGCCTCCTCCTCAGATGAGTCGACCCTAGCTGTCACGTGCTCGGGTGAAACAGCGGGGGGTGGCGGCGAGGAAGGCCGAAGAGCGTGCTTACCTCCTCTCCCGCGGCCACGCCCTCCTCTAACTCCTCTCTTCTTCCCTCCCTTACCTCGTCCCCTGGTGGGCACCGCGGTCGATGAAGAAGGGCCCGGCGGTGTCGCCATACTGTCCATCAACGCTCAGCGGAGAGGTACGTGTGGAATGGAAGACCTCCCACCACGCGCTGACGAAGAAGGGGCCTCGGAGCGCTCCGAACCAGCGCCCACCATCTTTCAACACCTGCCATGACAAAGAGTAAACGAAATTAGTACAACATAAAAAAAGTACTGACATGAATAATAATATGTATATCACTTAAGTGTATCATCATCAAGTACAACATAAAAAATTGAATACCTGACACGAACTACAAATAATCTCGATCACTTTCATCAATAAATGCATAATCATCATCATCACTATCATCAATGATGTGCTCATCGGGTTCAGCGGCATCATCATGTGGAAGGCCACCTTTACGTAATCGGTCAAGCATTGACAGGTCATCCGCAGCAGTAACCTCTTCTTGTTCCGGCTCTTCTTGTTCCTCCTCTGGGGTGATGTCGGATTCACTGTCGCTATCTACTTCAATGTTCTGGGGTGAAGTATAGCGGTTCTTGAAACATTTTTTGGAAAGATGTGTTTCTTGGAAGAATTATCCTTCATATGTGAGGTTCATAATCCTCTTCCTTTGGGGGAGATAGTCTAGCACGTGGCAGCACTTAATAAACGACATCCCAACCTTTCAGATTTGGATTAGTTTGGCAGGCCCACAGTAGATAGAATACTTGGGTCGCCAATTGAGCCGTAATATAGACATCGGGAACATCTAAATGGGTGCTTTGTTTGATTTCAACTAGCCCTGTATGTTCAAGAGTCCTTCTAGTCTCCTTCGGCTGAAACCAATAACATTTGAAGACTACGACAGTCGGTGGGTTTTCACCATAAAATAGAAGTTCATAAATAGCTTCAACTCTCCCATAATACTCGGTACGACAGTCCCATAATAGCAGATACACAACAATTTGTAGACTTTCGGTCGGCTATAGATAGCTCTTTGCCATATGTGCGAAAGCGATACCCGTTGATGTCGTATTTGTCAAATGAACGGACCTTATAGTCAAAACCATTAGCGACTTGTCTCAATACGGCATCCATAGACTCTGAATTAGCCTACAAGTTTAATACGAAAGGATTATTGCATTAGGCGCAAATTAGCAAAAGAAATGAAATGGTCTAATGGAAATTACCGTTTGTTTTAACCAAGAGATGAAACCGGGATAGCTGCCTCCTTGCTTTGCCAAAAGCTCATACTCTTCGATGGAATCCTTTTGGATCACTGCTCCATATGAGCATATGGCGACGTATTGACTGTATGAAATATCTAGGAATAAGAGCGGTTCAAAGCAAATAGAAGTTGTGAAACAATGTGCCGAGAACTTACTCGATGTATGGCCGCACTTCTGTCAGGTTGTTGAAAATATACAACGAAATGGTACACCATTCTTTGTTATCCAAAGATACTAGTTTCGAACCACTGGCTGGTGCGAGATTCCCTTTGAATAGGCCGAGGTTGGATCCACCCTTTTTAGGGTTGTCAGCATTGTACCGAGGCTTCGGATTATGCAAATGACGATTTTTTGCTTCGTAGTGTGCTGTCACAAAGTTTGCCGCCTCCTTAGTGATGAATTCCTAAATGTATCTATTATGAATACCAGACACGCATTATGAAATTCTTTTTGCTATAGGCGTGATACGTCCCAAACGTATTTATAATTTCTGCTTGCTCCATGCCTCTTTTGGGTGATATTGCTATGATATTTATACACTTCCATACACTTTTGATCATATTTGGACTAACCTATTAACTCAGTGCACCCCAGTGCCAGTTTCTGTTTTCTGCTGTTTTTGTATATCAGGTTTTCCCGTCACGAAAACTGCCAGAAAAATCCCGGAAAAAATATATAAAAAATTAGCGTTCCGGAAGCTTCCACACGGCCGAAGTAGGGCCGGAGGGGGGCCACCAGGGCTCCAGGCGGCCTGGTGGCGCGGCCCCCCTCCTGGCCGCGCCGGGGGGGCGCCTGGGCCCCCCAGGCCTCCGCTGATGCCCCCCTTTGGCATATATTTTACACCCGTCGAGGAAACCCTGATTCCGGACCCCTTTTCTCCAGACGCAATTCCGATCTCCGCCGCCATCGCCATCAAGCTTCGGGGGACCAGAATTCCTATGCCGGCACCCTGCCGGGACGGGGAAGTGCCCCCGGATTCATCTCCATCGACGTTGCTTCCTCCCTCCATGATGCGGGAGTAGTTCCTCCTCGGGGTTGAGGTTTCTACCAGTAGCTATGTGGTCAATTCTCTCTCCCATGATGTGATCTTCGTTGTGATCATAGCCTATGTTAATCTAGGGTGATCCCATGATGTTTCCCCTTCCTCTATGTATTGGATTGATGTACTCACTTGTCTTTATCTAGTATAATCCCCGAGACCAAGGTGACAGCGGTCTATTGGACATGGATTAGAAAAATATTTTCATGAGTGATTTCCTCTCTTGTGTGTTGATTGAAGATTGAGAGTCTCTTGGTGCTTGTATTTGACTATCCTTTAGATATGTTGTGGTGATTGTGGGACTCTCTTTGGATGGCCGCGGTGACATTGGGAAATCCTTAGATTGAGAACTACGAACTTTGAGGTGTGCTTTTGTAGCCCTACATAATTCTTGTCCTCTCTTGACCACGAAGGAATGACCTCCGGGTGCGTCTCCATTGCATGTTTTATGGGAAATATCATGTGATTCGATTATGTTAATGTTGTTGGGAGTTGCCACTAGTGAAAGTATGATCCCTCGGCCTTGTTTCCACCATTGCAATACCATTTGTGCTCACGTCTACCACTTGTTTGCTTGCTGCACTTTTTATTACAGATTTATATTACTTTGTTTTGCCATCCATATCACTTGCCATTTAACATCTCTTCGCCGAACTAGTGCACCTATACATCTGACAAGTGTATTAGGTGTGTTGGGGACACAAGAGACTTCTTGTATTTTAGTTGCAGGGTTGCTTGAGAGAGACCATCTTCAACCTCTACTTCCCTGAGTTTGATAAACCTTAGGTCATCCACTTGAGGGAAATTGTTGCTGTCCTACAAACCTCTGCACTTGGAGGCCCAACATAGTCTACAAGAGTAGAAGCATGTGTAGACATCAAGCTATTTCTGGCGCCGTTGCCGGGGAAGTGAGTGCTTGAAGGTATATCTTTAGATCTTGCAATTAAATCTTTTGTTTCTTGTTTTTATTTCACTAGTTATGTTTACGGAAAACCACAATCTTAGTTCGTTGCTTGTGGGAAGACGCCCCACACCTGTGGTGGTTGCTCCTCCCCCTACTGAAATTGTGCCCTATAAAATACCCGCTGGTATTATCGATTATGTTTTGGCTAATCGTTATGCAGGAGACAGACATCCCGGTGAACACTTGCTATATTTGTCACAACTATGTTCATTATTTAAGCTTGCAGGTGTATAAATGGAGTTTGTCATGAGGAAATTGTTCGCCGTATCACTTATAGATAAAGCTTCAGATTGGTAAAAGCTTCTCGATAACTCGCACTTGCTTGATTGGCAAGAGCTTATGTCTCTCTTTTATACTAAGTTTTATCCCCTTCATGAAATTCATAGAGACAGGAACTATATCTATAACTTTAGGTCTCGTGACGGAGAAAGCATTGCTCAAGCTTGGGGGAGACTGAAAACGTTAATGCTAAAAAGTCCTAACCATGGGCTCCCCAAAGATGCTTATGTGGAGAGTAAGAGTACCTTTTTGCATGTGGATCATGGTAACAATGCTTTATGTGATGCTTATATTGTTGAGTTTATTCGTAATCCCACTGAAAATTATTATGAGAAGGGAACATATGCTTATAGATATTTCAATAATATCAAGTTCCCTCTCTTTATGTTGAAGGTTTTGAAGCTGCACTTGTTTTGTCTTCCTATGCTTATTGCTTTGTGCTTCAATGAATTATTCTATTGCAATATTCCTATGCATAGGAAGCATGTTAGGCTTAAATGTGTTTGGTATTTGCTTCTTGATGCTCTCTTTTATTCTTCAACTCTTATTCCTAGGAGAGCATCATTAAAGTCTTATGCCTAGCTTAAAGGCATAAAAGAAAGCGCTTTTGGGAGGCAGCCCACAATGAATAAAATTTTATTTTGCTTTTGTTGTGTCTTGATGTTGTTACTACAGTAGCATCATCATTGTATCTTTACTTTTCAGCTTTGTGCCAAGTGTAGCCTCCGATTGCAAGAAAGTTCAAAAGTTGTGACGTGCTGTCCAGGAAACAGATTCTGTCCTTGGACAGAAAAATTCTTATAAAATCACCAGATCATCTTTTTGGTCTGAGTTTTTTCGACAGCGTGCTCTATACAATTGGCTTTCGGGCGTCTGTTCTGAGTTTTTTTATTTGAGTTGCAGAAGTGCCCCGAAAAAATTATTTACTACCTGCTGGTCTGTTTTTCACAGATTCTGTCCTGTTTTGCCTTTCCTTCATTTTGCAAACCTTGAGCTTGCTTTTTCTTTGCAAAAACCTTTTGGCAATCTTGAGAAACAGTAGACCTTCAAGAATATCCTTATTTCCAGCAAGGAACAATTATATTATTATGGGTACTAACCTCGCTAATCAGATTATGATGAGTTATGTATGAAGGGAGTTTTCAAGTGTGCGAGGGAAGATGATAAAAAGATTCAGGAGTGTCAAACGCTCAAGCTTGGGGATGCCCCCATGCACCCCCCAAGAAATATTCAAGGAGACTCAAGCGTCTAAGCTTGGGGATGCCCCCGTGCATCCCCTTCTCCATCAACATTATCAGTTCGTCTTTCGTTCCACTATATTTTTATCACTTCATGTGTTATGTGCTATGCTTGGAGCGTCTTGCTTTTAGTTTCCTTTTTAGTTTTCCTTAGCTTTTCATAACGAGTCGGAACTCAACTTTCTTTGTGTGGGAGAGAAACACGCTCCACTTCAACCTAGAACATAACATAGAATTTTCATGTCTATCTTTGCTGTGTGTGTTCTTTGTCTTTCAATAGCTACTATCATGCTTAGCTCTTAGTTTTCATGCTTATCTTTTTAAAGAACTTTTGTTTAGTTGGTTGCTTGAACTCTCTTTAGTTATCATGCTTATCTTATTAAGAGAGTTTGCTTCTGTTGCATTGGTTGATATGTCTATGATAAAAATGCTACGTGCATAATGGTGCTTAGTAGTTCATGTTTTCTTATGGTTAGTCTCAAATAGCTGGGGGGTTCCCAATGTGTTATTGGAGTACCAACATGATTTGTTTGCCTATGATGTGGTATGGTTTAGTAATATCTTCCTTCAAGAATTTATTTTGATTGACTTGGCGTATGCTCACGCATATTTAAGACTGTAAAGAAAGTCTGTCAAGCCTTGATGATCTTTTATTTCTGAGTAGCGATATAACTTCCATGCCTGATTCAATGTTGCTTTGTCGCTCTGCATGATTATGACCGTCATTGCTCTTTTAGTTGGTCGCTCCCAGTCTTTTGCTAACCTCCACCTGTACTAAGCGGACTGACTGCTTGTGCATCCAAATTCTTTTAAACCAGTTATGCCATATGAGTCCACCATATCTTCCTATACATGGTATTTACCTGCCATTCCTAACGAAGACTTTCATGTGCCATCTCGAAATTATTCAAAAAAAAACATTCCTCTTTTGTTCCTCTGTTTTAGTTCATGAGGAAGTAGTAGTTAATTCATGATCTTTTTAAGTTGGACAAGCTTCACCCCGGGATTGCATGTCTAATGTGCAAACCCATAATACGAGAAGGAACTGGCAAAGAGTGCGCCTGGCTCAAAATTAATATAACAAACAAACCCTCCTTCACGCTTTGTTCATGAGAAATCAGAAAACTTTGGCAGTGATAAACAAAGGAGATTAAGAGGATGTGGTCGTCCTCATTCGGGAGCCGTTCCTCGAAACTTGTCCATCTCAAGAAGTGATTGAGTTGTCTGCTAGCATTCGTTGATGAAACATGCATAATCCAAAAAAATAATTATTACCTCTATTTTTAAAACCAAGAGCTCTGGTACATGTTTTGTCTTTGTTTCCGACCACGGGTTTTCAACCTTGCCAACAAAAGCCACGGTTCGAGAGTCTCCACCTTCTTTTAAAGCACCAACTACTGAGAGCATGATTGTCATTCTGAGTGTAATGTGCATTGTCCCAAAGTAGCATTGTCTTTTGCATGATTATGATATCGTTTATTCTGAAATCATTGTATCTAGTCATCACTTAAACCTTGGAGGTGCCCCTGCATTTATGTTTTGCTTCACTAAAGGGGGCAAGCGAGATATCACTTTATCATATTTGCACACCATGCTCATTACAAATCTATTTGATGTTTCAGTACATGTTGTAAAACTTTCAGTTCTTTGTGATTTTCTCATAAGGCAACTTAATTAATATAGATTCATTGTCTCAGTAAGCTTTTGTCATATGACTATGAAAAGTCCTTATACGGTTAATAGCATGTCACCACAGAAATTATGCTTGTTATCATTTACCTACTCGAGGACGAGCAGGAATTAAGCTTGGGGATGTTGATACGTCCAAAACGTATCTATAATTCCTGCTTGCTCCATGCCTCTTTTGGGTGATATTGCTATGATATTTATACACTTCCATACACTTTTGATCATATTTGGACTAACCTATTAACTCAGTGCACCCCAGTGCCAGTTTCTGTTTTCTGCTGTTTTTGTATTTCAGGTTTTCCCGTCACGAAAACTGCCAGAAAAATCCCGGAAAAAATATATAAAAAATCAGCGTTCCGAAAGCTTCCACACGGCCGAAGTAGGGCCGGAGGGGGGCCACCAGGGCTCCAGGCGCCCTGGTGGCGCGGCCCCCCTCCTGGCCGCGCCGGGGGGGCGCCTGGGCCCCCCAGGCCTCCGCTGATGCCCCCCTTTGGCATATATTTAACACCCGTCGAGGAAACCCTGATTCCGGACCCCTTTTCTCCAGACGCAATTCCGATCTCCGCCGCCATCGCCATCAAGCTTCGGGGGACTGGAATTCCTGTGCCGGCACCCTGCCGGGACGGGGAAGTGCCCCCGGATTCATCTCCATCGATGTTGCTTCCTCCCTCCATGATGCGGGAGTAGTTCCTCCTCAGGGCTGAGGTTTCTACCAGTAGCTATGTGGTCAATTCTCTCTCCCATGATGTGATCTTCGTTGTGATCATAGGCTATGTTAATCTAGGGTGATCCCATGATGTTTCCCCTTCCTCTATGTATTGGATTGATGTACTCACTTGTCTTTATCTAGTATAATCCCCGAGACCAAGGTGACAGCGGTCTATTGGACATGGATTATAAAAATATTTTCATGAGTGATTTCCTCTCTTGTGTGTTGATTGAAGATTGAGAGTCTCTTGGTGCTTGTCTTTGACTATCCTTTAGATATGTTGTGGTGATTGTGGGACTCTTTTTGGATGGCCGCGGTGACATTGGGAAATCCTTAGATTGAGAACTACGAACTTTGAGGTGTGCTTTTGTAGCCCTACATAATTCTCGTCCTCTCTTGACCACGAAGGAATGACCTCCGGGTGCGTCTCCATTGCATGTTTTATGGGAAATATCATGTGATTCGATTATGTTAATGTTGTTGGGAGTTGCCACTAGTGAAAGTATGATCCCTAGGCCTTGTTTCCACCATTGCAATACCATTTGTGCTCACGTCTACCACTTGTTTGCTTGCTGCACTTTTTATTACAGATTTATATTACTTTGTTTTGCCATCCATATCACTTGCCATTTAACATCTCTTCGCCGAACTAGTGCACCTATACATCTGACAAGTGTATTAGGTGTGTTGGGGACACAAGAGACTTCTTGTATTTTAGTTGCAGGGTTGCTTGAGAGAGACCATCTTCAACCTCTACTTCCCTGAGTTCGATAAACCTTAGGTCATCCACTTGAGGGAAATTGCTGCTGTCCTACAAACCTCTGCGCTTGGAGGCCCAACATAGTCTACAAGAGTAGAAGCGTGTGTAGACATCAAGGCGTCGTATGTATTGAACCCATTATCCCAAGCTTCTTGCAATTCGTCCTTAAGCGGCTGCATATACACATTCATAGTCTTCCCCGGATAGTTGGGCCCTGGAATTATCAACGTCAGAAAAATGTTCTTTCTTTGCATAATCTGTCCGGGTGGGGGGAGATTCGGGGGAATGACAAATACATGCCAACAACTGTATTGGGTTTCCGTCATACCAAACACATTGAACCCATCCGTGCTAACGCAGATTCGAGGATGCCTTGGATCTGCCGCTTTATCCCCATGTAAATCATCAAACTTCTTCCAGGAAACACCATCCAATGTGTGTGCCATCATCAGATTCCCTTCTGCATCTAGTTCGGTTCTTCTGCACATTTTGTGCCATGTCATCTGTCTGGCCGTCTCTTCAACCATGAAAAGACATTGAGGTCTTGGTACGATTGGCATATACCGAAGAACATTAACGGGGATTTTGGTCTGCGTCTTCTCACCCATACCGTTGTCTACTACAACATACCTGGAAGACTTGCAAATGGGACAATAGTTCAAGTCCGCATAGTCAAGCCTAAATAAGGCACATCCTTTCTCACAGGCATGTATCTTCTCATAGGGCATCTTCAGTGCACAGAGGATTTTGTCCGACTGGTACAGGTTTGCAGGCATTACATGGCCTTTGGGTAGAAAGCGTCCAAATATTGTCATCATTGCGTCGTAGCATTCTCTGTCCAAGTTGAACTGAGCCTTTAGAGCCATTACTTATGAGATGGCATCCAACTAACAAAGCTCAGTGTGCTTGTGGAGCGGATGTTTTGAAGACTCCAACATTTCATTGAAGGTCTTTGCAGATTCCTCCATCTCCTCGTCCGAATCCCGAGCATCATCAAAGTCTTGCACCATGTTTCCTTCCTGGTACCATGCTCGTCGGTGCGACGACGAACCACCTCAGCTCTGTCACGTTGGGCAGACTCACCATGAAATGTCCACACCGTATAATCCGGCGTAAAACCACTCTTCTGCGGGTGTTTTCCCATTTCATCCTCTGTCCCCTTTTCCCAATTGTCGCACCCGACACAGGGGCACCAGGTTTTCCTCTAGCCATTTGCAAATGCGACTTTCACAAACCCCTTGGTTTTTGTGAACCATTCAGTGCTCCATTTGTTCTGACCAGTGTGACCGATGTACATCCACGCACGATCACTCATCTTGACTTTCAGAGCTACTGGACACACTATATATATATATATATATATATATATATATATATATATATATATATATATATATATATATATATATATATATATATATATATATATATATATATATATATATATATATATATAAAATTCACCATGTATATATTCATCAGTTAATCTAGTTTGTCAATTTTGTTACGTCCATGCAACCTACACTCTAATAGGTAAAGATGGGTCCTAATCCCACCCGAGTATGTGTAGATTGGGTTCAATTTCCCATTCTATGCTCCGGATCTGACGCAAAATTTTGGCAGCACCTCCCCGCTGTTCTCCTGATACACGTCTTTGCAATAAACAGAGAGGATGTGTACCCGGAGAACAACAGGGGAGGCACTAACAAAATTTATGCGTCGGATCCGGAGCAAAGCATGTGGGAAAACGAACCCAATCTACACATACTCGGGCTGTCCATGGATAGCGTTGGACAATTCGAAAGAATCACGGTTATAAATATGCAAATGCATGCATATTTATAACTATAACCCTTTCGAATGGGAGACACATATTGGTTACGCATACTGATGATTCAAGACACTTATATAGCTAGCAAGTTTCATCGGCACGAACACCGGAACAGAGCAAATAATTAAGGGCGGAGGAGGACATGTCATTCGTGCTCACCCACGAACGAAGGGGCAGAGCTCGTCAAACGCACGGGGAGGTCGTCGAACACCACACCTCACAGCGACGAAACAACTGCACATTTAAATCTACCTGATCAACACAATTACATATGATGTTTTTCATAACAAAATCGAAAAATATATGACCTAACTCATAATTCACAAATATATGACCCCGTCGGCCTCTGGAAGGCCGAAGAGCACCTTTTCGGTCAACTAGAGGCCGAAGTGGTGTCAGGGTGTCGTGTCGGGGTCGGGGTGTCGTGTCGGGGCGGGGTGTCGGGGCTGTCGTGTCCGGGTCGTGGTGCACGGGTGTCTGGGTGTCGAGGTATCGTGTCGGGGTCAGGGTA
>LR738715.1:45900674-45937608 GCA_902687465.1 Secale cereale
AGGGGCGGCGGGTGGTAGGGCGGCGCGGTGGGGGGTCTGGGGGAGGCGGTGAGGCTGCCAAGCAGCGGCTGGTAGGGCGGCGCTGCGGCGCAGCGGGGGGTCATGGGGCGGCGAGGGCGGCGGTGGCGATTGTGGTCGGGGTGGGAGAGGGGTCGAGTGGCAGAGGTAGCCGGGTGCCGTTAGGTGCAGTTAGGTAGCGTTTTCTTGTCGTCCGCCAACGGACGGCAAAGAGGTGGGGTGGACCGTTACAGTGTACTGGCATCCAGTGGACCCCACCACCACCTCTTTGCCGTCCGCTGGAGGACGGCAAAGAACTGGTTGATGGCAAATATAATATTTGCCATCAGCCAGTTCTTTGTTGTCTGCTTTTTGGTAGCTGATGGCAAAGACCTTCTTTGCCGCCCGCTAGCAGACGGCAAAGAACTGACAGACTGCAAAATCCCTGATTCCAGTAGTGTTAGCATCCCCCTTTAGATTGGAAACACGATACGATTCCATAAGCCTATACCAGGCATCTTTTAGATTTTCTCATTGTCTTTGCTTGAAGTAAAGAACTTCAAAATCTGGTGACAAAGGAGGAGTAGGGACACTAGCCATCGAGACTAGAGACAAGAGATCGGTGAAAAAGAGAGGCGAACAAAACAAAAAATGTTTGTGAAGTGGGGGAGAGGCAAACAAGAGGCAAATGGCAAATAATGTAAATTGCGAGGAGATGAGATTTGTGATTAGGAACCTGGTATATGTTGAAGATCCTCCCCGGCAACGGCGCCAGAAATTCCTTCTGATATCGCTTAAAGCTACGTCGGTTTTTCCCCAAAGAGGAAGGGATGATGTAGCATAGCGGTGGTAGGTATTTCCCTCATATGTGAAACCAAGGTTATTGAACCAGTAGGAGAACAAAGCCACACAACGTAAACAGCACCTGCACACAAATAACAACACCTCGCAACCCGACGTTTAAAGGGGTTGTCAATCCCTTTCGGTTAATGAACGTGAGAGAGAGATAAACATTGGTTGAGTGGTTGATAAATAAGATAAATAGCAGCAATGTATTTTTGGGTTTTTGGCTTAGTAGATCTGAAAATAAAAGCAAAGGCAAATAGATAGAAAAGGCAAATATATGAGAAAGAAGACCCGGGGGCCGTAGGTTTCACTAGTGGCTTCTCTCGAGAAAATAGCAACGGTGGGTGAACAAATTATTGTTGGGCAATTGATAGAACTTCAAATAATCATGATGTTATCCAGGCAATGATCATTACATAGGCATCACGTCCAAGATTAATAGACCGACTCCTGCCTGCATCTACTACTATTACTCCACACATCGACCTCTATCCAGCAGACATCTAGTATATTAATTTCACGGAAAAACAGGGTAATGCATTAAGAACGATGACATGATGTAGACAAGATATGTTTATCTATGGCATTAGATATGGATCTCGTCGTTTTATCCTTAGTGGCAACGATACATACGTGTCGGTTCCCCTTCTATCACTAGGATCAAGCAGCATAAAATCGAACCCACTACCGAGCACCCCTACCCATTGCAAGATAAATAGATCAAGTTGGCCAAACAAAACCCAATTTCGGAGAAGAAATAAGAGGCTATAAGCAATCATGTATATAAGAGATCAAAGAAACTCAAATAACTTTCATGGATATAAAAAGATAGATCTGATCATAAACTCAGAGTTCATCGGATCCCAACAAACACACCGCAAAAAGAGTTACATCATATGGATCTTCAAGAGACCATTGTATTGAGAATCAAAAGAGAGAGAGGAAGCCATCTAGCTACTAACTACGGACCCATAGGTCTACAAGGAACTACTCACGCATCATCGGAGAGGCACCAATGGAAGTGGTGAACCCCTCTGTGATGGTGTCTAGATTGGGTCTGGTGTTTCTAGACTCTACGGTAGCTGGATGAATATTTCGTCGACTCCCCTAGGGTTTCTGGAATATTGGGGTATTTATAGAGCAAAGAGGCGGTCCGGGGGGCACCCGAGGTGGGCACAATCCACCAGGGCGTGCCTGGGCCTCCTGGCGCCCTGGTGGGTTGTCCCCTCCTCAGGACTCTCTCAGGTGCCACCAGGGCCCATAATGTTCCTTCTGGCCCCAAAAAACTCCAAAAAGTTTCACGGTGTTTGGGCCCCATTTGATATTGATTTCCTAAGATGTAAAAAACATGCAAAAAACAACAACTGGCACTTGGCACTATGTCAATAGGTTAGTACCAAAAATGGTATAAAATGACTATAAAATGATTGTAAAACATCCAAGAATGATAATATAACAGCATGGAACAATAAAAAATTATAGATACGCTGGAGACGTATCAAGGGCCTTGTTGTACAGCAGGCTCATGAGATACAGTCACTCGCCAAGGAACTTGAGTACTTTAAGTGTGTGTTGTCGGAAAAATTTGTTGCCGGGGGCATCATTGCCAAGCTTCCTCCTCCGTGGAACAATTTTGCTACTTCCCTGAAACACAAGAGACAGGAGTTTTCTGTTTCGGATCTCATTGGTACTCTTGAGGTTGAAGAGACGACGAGAGCAAAAGACACACGTGCTCGAGTTGCTGAGGGAGCTTCTAGTGCACACATGGTACAGAATAAGAACTTCCAGCCCAACAAGTTCAAAAATAACAAGAACAAAACTCAGGGCCAAGGCAAGTTTGATGTAAAGAACAAGCCGTCACATCTTACCAACTTCAAGAAGAATTCTCATAAGGGGAAGGGACTTTGCCATGTCTGCGATGATCCTAATTACTGGGCTCCGAAGTGTCCTAACCGCTTTGAGGAGCGCGAACATGAGAAGAGCGGAAGTCCGCGATAACCCACAAGTGTAGGGGATCAGTTGTAGCCTCTTTCGATAAGTAAGAGTGTCGAACCCAACGAGGAGCTAAAGGCAGAACAAATATTCGATCAAGTTCTATCGACCACCGATACAACTCTACGCACGCTTGACGTTTACTTTACCTAGAACAAGTATGAAACTAGAAGTACTTTGTAGTTTTTATGAGATAGGTTTGCAAGAATATAAAGAGCACGTGGCTGTTAAGATAAAGAAGCAATAAAGTTAATATAGAGAGTGTGGAAAAGTGGTGGTAGGAGTTGCGAAATTGCCCCTAAGCAATTGACTACTTTACTAGACAGATAGCAAGTTTTATGTGGGAGAGGCCACTGCTAGCATGTCATCCCTTACTTGGAATTCTATGCACTTAGGAACTATTAGCAAGCATCCGCAACTACTTACGTTCATTAAGGTAAAACCCAACCATAGCATTAAGATATATATTGGTCCCCTTCAATCCTGTATGCATCAATTTCTACGCTAGGTTGAAGCTTCTATCACTCTTGCCCTCCAATACGTAGTCCAATCAACATACAACTAACCCTATGGTGTGATCCACACGCGCGCTCATATGATGGGCACCAAAGGACAGCAACATAACCACAAGCAATTTAAATCAATCATAGCAATTCACCAATCACCGATAGGACAACGATAATCTACTCAGACATCATAGGATGGCAACACATCATTGGATAATAATATGAAGCATAAAGCACCATGTTCAAGTAGAGGGTACAGCGGCTTGCGGGAGAGTGGACCGCTGTAGATAGATAGAAGAAGGTGACGGAGATGTTGGTGAAGATGACGGAGGTTTTGGTGTAGATCGCCGTCACACGATGATGGCCCCGGTGGCACTCCGGCGCCACCGGAAGCGAGGGGGAGAGAGCCCCTCTCATTCTTCTTCCTTGACCTTCTCCCTAGGTGGCAGAAGGGTTTCCCCTCTGGTCCATGGCCTCCATGGCGGCGGAGGGGCAAAAGCCCCTCCGAGATTGGATTTGTCTCTCTCTGTTTCTGCGTTCCCAGATTATGGCCCTTCACCGTTTCTTATATTCCCGGAGATCCGTAACTCCGATTGGGCTGATTTTTTGACACAATTTTTATCCAGATAATAACTTTCTTGCGGTGAAAGAAGGGCATCATGTAACACCCCATATGTAATACTTTCCAATAATGGCAATAAAGCATTCTCATTTTGATCCTTGTCCTTATCCTTGGGGGTTCCTGTCATTTTATTTTTGCATTGCCATGTCATTTTATTTTATTTTTGCATCCTTGAATTGCTTCATCATCATGGCATCATGGCATCTAGTTTACTTCTTTGTTATGATGAGTGTGTGTGAGGCCTTGTGATGTTGTGTGTGTGGTTCTAGCTATGTCTTGCTAAACCCTAACCCCCTCCTTGTTTCTTCTTCTTCTTCTTCTTCTTCTTCTTTCTTTTTCTTTTCTGTCCTTTCTTTACTCCTTTGTGCAAGTCACCTAGCCAAGCCCATTTTTGTTCTTTCTTTTCCTAAAAACCTTGCACCATGCCTATAACCTCTCTGCCAAATATCACCCCATTTGTAAATGATTTGGTTGGGTTTTAAAATGACAAGAGTTTGAACCATATTCAAACTCCTTTTATTTTTCTTCCTCTAAAAATGTCCAAGTCAATTTTATTAAATAGAACATAAATCACTGAGCATGGGGATATTTTTGTCTTCCCCTAAATATTTTCCTTTTAGTTTGTGCTTTCCTTTTTCTTTTCTGGCTGAGGATAAAAGAAAAAGGAAAGAAGTCAGCAGCACAGCAGTGTCTCTGGGCCTCCTCCTTTCTCTCTCCCCCAGGCCCAGTCCTTCCCCCTCAGCTGCGCGGCCCATCTCTCTCCCGCAGGCCCAGCCAGCGCTCGTAGTCGCGTCGTGCCTTTTTTCCCCTGGCCCCACCTGTCGGTCTCACGCCCCCGAGTCACCGTCTTCCTCCGTCTACCGCGTCCAGAGGCAGAGCGCGCCCGCACCGTCGTGGCGTGAACTCACAGACGTCGAGGCCGGGTCGCCGCCCCCCTATTTAACTCGCAGAGCCGTTCCTCTAGGTTTTCCCCTTCGCCGCCGCCTCCGAGGGAATCTTCCTCTTCCCTCTTTCTCCTTCTCCACGAACGACCGAGCGCAACTGAGAGCATGTCGCCGTCGCCGCCGTCCTCCGGTCACCTCCAGCCGCCACCGTTGAGTCCTCCGGTTTCCCCTTCGTCCTCGTCGTCGACTACTTCCCCTACAGCATGGATCGGGCGCCCCCTCGCCGTCACAGCGCCATCTGCATCCTCTCCGTCGTCGACCACAGAACCGCGCCAAGGTTCAGAGCTCGTCGTCATCGTCTCCAGCCCGCCTCCGTCGACTCCTTCCTGTCCAAGGGTAAGGAGGTACTCCCTGCTCCTCCTTGTTGTCTGCTCGTCGCCGTTAGTCCCCTAAGCACGTCGCCGTAGCCATGCCATCGTCCTGCTCCCGGTGCTCCCCATCTCTCTGCATATGTTGTTGTCGCGCGCTTCAGTTAGTTGCATAGGCTGTAGCTTCGCCACTCTGGAACCGCAGCAAGTCGCAGTAGCTCCGCCGCACCTTTCCACACGCCCGCCGCTCGTCGCCGACCCTGCCTAGCCCTTTCTGTCGCGTAGGAGCTCTGCCGTCGCAGATCTGTCGTGCGCTTGCCGCCGGCGATGTAGTAGACGTTAGGTGTTGCGCATGCTTCGAGTAGATGCGGTACTCCTCCAGGAGCACCCCGCACACCTCCGTCGTTCCTCTAGGTCGCCGGAGCAGCTCCGACGAGCCCCCCCCCCCCTCATTTTTCCCTACTCTGCTTCTTCAGTTACCTCTTCAGAGTTAGCGCATGTTATCTGTCGAGAAACAATCGCTAGCGCAGTGGCTTTGTCTCCGTCAGATAAGCAGGTGGTCTTGTGTTCGAATCCTCGCGGGGCAGTGGGCATTTCGCCCCCTTTTTAATTTTCGCTAGAGGCTGACAAGTAGGCCCCACCTGCCAGCCTCACAGTCCTTCTCCAGCCCCGCGCGCACCCGGTGGCGCCAGCTCAGCGAGGCCGGGCCCTCTTGTTAGTGGCTCTAGCTAGATGAGCCTGGGTCACTTTGACCCTGCACTTGTTTTGTTTTTTTTTCTATTTTGTGTTTTTCTTTTCCTTTTCTGCTTTTTCTTGTTTAATTAATATTTGTTGATATTTTCATCTGATGAAAATAAGTACTATATGAAAAGTGCTTAGAATTTTATGTAGATTTTGTGGATATGATGTTTGTTGCCATGTTTAAAAACATTTAAATGTTGTTTGAATTTATTATTGTTTTAAAAATGCTTAAACTTGTAAATATCATAACTAAATATCTACAACTCGAATTTTAACAAACTTTATATGCATTTGGGTGGAAAATGTGTAGAATATTTTGGTGATGTTGTTTAGCATGTTTGACAACTTTATCATAGAAGTTTTCAGATCTGTCCCAAATGCATTTAAATTAATATGGGAGTTTCTGGAAATTGTTGTTTATTATTTCTAGCCCATTTAAATGTGCTAGCATGTTGCTGTAATGTTAGTTGCACCCTTGCCATGTTAACCAACTCCTTTAAAACTTGTTGGATGCTTGTTTGAATAATCAACATAAACTTGGTAGTTGTTCTTTTTCATGTGGGTGATCTTGTTGCTTTGATGATGTTGCTCCCTTGTGACCCTAGGCCATGCATCATATCTATTTTTGTCCTTGTTCATCTTGTTCATGCATCATGTGCCTGAGCATTGCATTATGATTGATTGTGTTTCGTTGTTGCATTGTTGTGTTTGATTAGAGCCCGGTGAGGATACGAAGTACGAGGCTCCTACCGAGGTTGAGTTTGAGGAGCAAGGTTACGATCCCTCCATGGAATAAACAGGCAAGATGACCTTACCCAGATATCCCTACTATCTTTGCCTATGCTAGATGTCTCGCTCTTTAGATTATTGCCTCGATGCCTATGTCTGTTTGTCAGCCCTCCTATTGTTGCCATGAAACTCTCTAACCACCCACCTAGCAAATTGTTGTTTGGCTACGTAAGCATCACTCAGCCCCTCTTATAGCGTTGTTAGTTGCAGGTGAAGATTTAAAGATTCTTGCTTCATGTTGAAGTTATTGTTGGGATATCACAATATATAATCTGTTAAACTAAATCATCTATATATTGGTAATGGGTGGAAGGCTAAGCCTCTTGCTTGGTGTTTTGTTCCACTCATGCCACCCTAGGAACCGTTAAACCGGTGTTATGTTCCTTGATTTTGCGTCCCTAACACGGTTGGGGTTTATGGGCCCCCCTCGATAACCCGCTTAGCGCTAAAGCTTTTCTAGCAAGGCCCAACATTGGTTTTACATTTTCCTAATAACTAAAACTTGCATAGGGCGTTGCAAACCCGAGTTCTTAATTAACAACCCTGGGCCAGTGCTCCTCATGAGTGTTGGTCCAAACTGGGCATGTTGCGGGGCCACCTCGGGGAAACTCAAGGGCTAGTAAAAACCTGTAGCTTGTCCCATCCGGCCGTGGCCTGAGACGAGATACGCGCGGCTACTATCAGGGTGTCGGCACGCCGGGAGGTCTTGCTGGATTAGTTTTACCTATGTCGAATATCTTGAGCACGGGATTCTGAGAATACTCGGGTCTTCCCACCTTGGAGTTGCGACTCCGCAGATCGTGAGCTTGTGACGGGCTTAGTTGGGACACCCCTGAAGGGTTTGATCTTTCGAAAGACGTGCCCGCAGTTATGTGGCAGATGGGAATTTGTAAATATCCAGTTGTAGAAAACTTGACACCATGTTCATAATCCACTACCAGCGTGAGTAACCGTGACGGTCTCTTTTCGAAGGGTTCGGGAAGTGAACACGGTGGGGTTATGTCTGACGTGAGTAGTTAGGATCACTTCGTGATCACTTTGACGATCATTGGCACTTGTTTCTCTCCTCGCTCTAAACACGTAAGTTAGTGCTAGCGCTGCTGCAACTTTATTTTCAGCCTTTCCACACCTAAGGCTTTGATAGTATTGCTACCCGGGAACGGGATTGCTGAGTCCTCCGTGGCTCACAGATTCTACACAACACCAGATGCAGGTACCGTTGAAAACTACACAGGTGGTGGTTCAGAGTTGTATTGGGAGTTCGATGAAGAGTGTAGGCGATACTACGTGTCTTACGCCGAGGATCAGTAGGGCTCTTACTAGGATGATCGGGACCTTGTGTTGCTTTATTTATGGTATTTTTCATTTGGATCTTCGTCCGTAGTCGGACTCTGATGTTATTCAGATGATATATGTTAATGTATTTCATTGTGTGACGTGGCGAGTGTAAGCCAACTACTCTTTTACATTCCATCCACTCTCACTCTTTTACATGAGTTGTGCAAAGATACCATACTTGAGATCATTCTAGTATGAGATTATGCCTTTAAGTCGTGCCTCGACACGTGGGAGGCATAGTCTCATAGTGGGCATTACAAGTTGGTATTCGGAGCCTTCTCCAACCTAGGAGCCCCCCTAATTGATCGAATCGTTGACGGTTGAGTCTAGGCACACACATAAAAATGTTTTGAGTCCTATATATATATATCGAATAGTAGGATTTCTTTTTACTCCTCATCCCTTCGTCGCTCTGGTGAGGACTCCTGACGATGTTCTATCTCTTCTACTCTCAAAATTCACTAAAAAAATTAGGATCACACGAGTATTGTTTGGATTGTTCCGATATCTTTGTGACGAGAACATTGTTCTCGATGCCTCCTGTCATTTAGGGGTTGTGGCAGTGTCCCGGGGAGTTGAGCTTCGAGGTGTTATCGTCACAAATGTATCATAGCGGTTCTAGAATACTTAAGACGGCCGACATCCAAAACTCTTCTATGCGGTTAGTGGTGAGATAACCCTGACATCACCCAGTACAGGGGAGGTAGTTCGGGTGTATTGCCACAGCTTGTATAGCAGATGCGTTTCGAAGGTCCGAGGTAAACGGTTTCCGAAAATGACTGGTTATGTGTTGAAGGATGGATACAGCTGGATGTAGGATTAGAGTTGAGTGCACGGTGCTTCCCCTGTATCCCCAACACCCGATTGCATAACAGGAAACCTTCGGAAATTAATAGGTGGGTTCTTCTAGTATTTCGTAGGCATTCTTCCAACGAGTGCATGATATGGAGTTCGGGGTTCAACATTGAGTGAAGTGATTTTATGGGCGTTGTTCCAATCGGGAGTTGCATCTTAAAGGGTCCTTGGCTATCCTGATCCGGGGATTGCAAAACCCTTTTGTAACACGTTCCATGAGCTTTCAGCACGAACATGTGGAACGAAGCCTCTATCTTGTATTTGTTCTATCTGCTCCTTGTTGTTTTTATTTTACCTTTTGTTCTCCCAAGTGGCTTCTCGAGAAGATTGTTGTACCATTAAACTGTGGATTACATTCGTTCATTTTGTTCGAATGTTCTTGTGAAGACTTATGTTGCAATTTCTAGCCGTTTATTCGGCTTATATATTTTCAATCAATGGCTAATAGTTGTCATCTCATTCAGGATGGCTCCTAAAAGGGTTCCCAACGCTAACCCAGAGGGTGAAGAAGAGCGTGTTCCTGAACATCGTCCTTCCCCTCCTCCTCCGTCTGAGGCCTGGAGAGCAATTATGCAAGCGACCGACCAGAACACCCAGATGCTTATGCAAATGATGCAGAACTTTCAAGCCAACCAAGCAAATCAAGGTGGTCATGGGAACCAAGGCCAAGGCAATCTGTTCAATCAACCTCACTTTTCAACCCTCAACCAATTCCTGGCAAACCAACCGAAGTCTTTCAGTTACTGTGTGGATCCGGTAGATATTGAAGACTGGATAACAAACATCAAAAAGCACTTTGAATGAAGTAACGTGAGACCTGAGGATTATGTCAAGTTTGCCACTTTCCAACTCAAAGATCAAGCTACTGATTGGTGGCAACAGTACAAAGATTCCAGAGGTGGACGTGAGATCTCATGGACTGAATTCTGCAAGGATTTCCGCTCTCACCACATTCCAACCAGTGTCATTGAAGGCATGCGTGAGCAATTCTGCAACCTGAAGCAAGGCACCATGTCCGTCTATCCATACAATGTCAAGTTCTAGAATCTCGCTCGCTATGCTAAGCAAGACATCCCAGATGCCAAGAGAAAGATTTATCAGTTTCGTGATGGTATGGAGGATGAACTCCAACTAGCTCTCACCTTGTTCGAGCCGGATGAATTTGACCAATTCTACAATATGGCTCTTAAGAAAGAGGCAGCCCAGCTGAAGATTGAAGCTTCCAAAAAGAGGATCGGAGATGTTGTTCACTCCTCCTCTTCTTCCCAAGTGGTTGCAAAGCAGCAGAAGTTCTGGCTACCGCCTCCTCCAGTGATCCGTCCTCCAAGCAACAACAAGCACTCAGGTGGCCGTGGTTTCTCCCACCCACCCAACCTAAGCAATCAGTCCAAGCCTCAGTTTCAAGCTTCAAGATCAAGTGGTCCTTATCACCGGCCTCTCTCAGAAGTGGTTTGCAACAAGTGCACTCAGAAGGGTCACTATGCTAACAAGTGTCCGAACCCAAGGCGCCTTCCGCCTCCTCCACCTGTCAGCACTGCTATTGTCAAGCACAACCCCAAGGTTGCAAGAGTGAATCTGATGAATGCAGCTCAAGCAGAGAATTCTTCAGATGTGATACTTAGTAACCTTCCAGTCAACCTTAAACCTGCTAAAGTTTTTGTTTGATTCGGGTGCATCACATTCTTTCATGTCATATCCATTTGCATTCAAGCACAATGTGGGCACAGTGGCCTTACCAAGGGAGCTATCAATTACTTCTCCGGGAAAACAAATGAATTCTAGCTTGTATGCTCCGGATATATCTATTCACATGGGTGATTACCGTTTTCTGGTTTCTCCGGTTATTCTCGGCAACTCCGACATTGATCTTATTCTTGGGATGGATTGGCTCACCAAGCATGATGCACACATTGATTGTGAAAATAAGGAAGTCAAGCTTACTCATCCTGACGAATACGTGATTATCTTCGCCTCTCGAGATAACACAATCAGGCTATTCTCTATCAATGACAAGGGCAAGATTATGCCATTTCTCAGATTCCGGTGGTCAATGAGTATGAAGATGTTTTCCCTGAAGAGCTTCCAGGCATGCCTCCCCATCGTCAAGTTGAATTCGTCATTGAACTCGAGCCCGGTACCGAGCCAGCATGTCGGCGTCCGTACAAACTTTCCCCTGATGAGTTGAAGGAGCTGAAGAAACAACTCGATGAGCAAGAGCGTATGGGTCTAATCAGGCCTAGTACTTCTCCTTGGGGCTGTGGTGTTCTATTTGTCAAGAAGAAGGATGGCACAAAACGCCTTTGCGTTGATTACCGGCCATTGAACAAGAAGACAATAAAGAACAAGTATCCACTCCCCAGTATCAATGAATTGTTTGAGCAGCTCAAAGGAGCAAAGGTGTTCTCAAAGCTCGATCTCCGGATGGGTTACCACCAGATACGTATCCGTGAAGAAGATATTCCCAAGACCGCATTCAGAACGAGTTTTGGCTCTTATGAATACACGGTCATGTCTTTTGGCCTCGCAAATGCTCCACCCACCTTCTCGAGGATGATGCACTTCATATTCAACCCCTACACCAATGAATTTGTTCTTGTCTATCTGGATGACATCTGGTATTCTCCAAGAATGAAGAAGACCATGCCAAGCACCTCCGTTTGGTCCTGGATAGGCTCCGTGAACACAAGTTCTATGCGAAGTTCTCCAAATGTGAATTCTGGCTGGATAAAGTCTTATATCTTGGCCATATCATCTCTGCCGAGGGCATTTCTGTGAACCCCGAGAAAGTTGAAGCGATTGTCAACTGGGAACCCCCGCGGAATGTCAAGCAACTCCGAAGCTTCCTTGGTCTCGCTAGCTATTGCAGAAGGTTCGTTGAGAACTTCTCCAAGATTGCCAAGCCTCTTTCCAACCTGTTGCAGAAGAATGCCAAGTACTCCTGGACTCCTGATTGTGATGTGGCATTCAAAACACTCAAAGAGAAGCTCATTTCTGCTGCAGTTCTTACTCCTCCGGATGAGTCCAAGCCCTATGAAGTCTTTTGTGATGCTTCTTTGCAAGGGCTTGGTGGTGTTCTCATGCAAGACAAGAATATTGTGGCATACACTTCTCGTCAATTGAAACCAAATGAGAGGAATTACCCCACACATGATCTCGAGCTAGCAGGAGTTGTTCATGCCTTGATCACGTGGAGACACCTTCTATTGGGCAGAAAAGTGGACATCTTCACCGATCACAAGAGCTTGAAGTACATCTTCACACAGCCAAACCTTAACCTTTGCCAGACTCGTTGGGTTGAGATGATCCAAGAGTATGATCCAAGCATTGAGTATACACCTGGCAAGGCCAATGTCATTGCAGATGCCTTGAGCAGAAAGTCATATTGCAACATACTCCTTCTCAAACTGTTCCAGCCTGAACTTTGTGAATCATTCAGGAAGCTCAACCTCCAAGTTGTTCCGCAGGGCTTTCTTGCAAACCTTCAAGTTGTTCCTACCTTGGAAGATCAGATCCGTGAGGCCCAGCTCAGTGATGCTATGGTGCAGAAAGTGAAACATGGTATTGCTAAGGGTACTCCCAAATACAAGTGCTATCGCGTTGATGAGAAAGACATCTTGTTCTTTGAGGACAGAATTGTGGTTCCCAAGGGTGATCTCAGGAAGCTCATAATGAACGAAGCACATGACTCCCTCCTCTCGATTCATCCTGGAAGTTCCAAGATGTACCAAGACCTCAAGCAATCATACTGGTGGATTCGCATGAAAAGGAAGATTGCCCAATTCGTGAATGAATGTGATATCTACAGAAGAGTGAAGGCACAGCATCAACGTCCAGCCGGTCTCCTTCAACCTCTACCTATTCCCGAGTGGAAATTCGATCACATTGAAATGGATTTCATCACTGGGTTTCCTAAGTCCAAGAAGGGGAATGATGCTATCTTTGTAGTGATTGACAAGTGATACGTCCAAAACGTATCTATAATTTCTGCTTGCTCCATGCCTCTTTTGTGTGATATTGCTATGATACTTATGCACTTCCATACACTTTTGATCATATTTGGACTAACCTATTAACTCAGTGCACCCCAGTGCTAGTTTCTGTTCTCTGCTGTTTTTGTATTTCAGGTTTTCCCATTACTTAAATTGCCAGAAAAATTCTGGGAAAATATATAAAAAATCAGCGCTCCAGAAGCTTCCACGCGCCAGAAGTGGGGCCAGAGAGGAGCCAGGTGTTGGGGAACGTAGTATTTTAAAATTTTCCTACGATCATGCAAGATCTATCTACCAGATGCATAGCAACGAGAGGGAAGAGTGTGTCTACGTACCCTCGTAGACCGGAAGCGGAAGCGTCAAGTGACGCGGTTGATGTAGTCGAACTTCTTCGCGATTCAACCGATCAAGCACCGAACGTACGGCACCTCCGCGTTCAGCACACGTTCAGCTTAATGACGTCCCACAAGCTCTTGATCCAGTTGAGCTTCACGGGAGAGTTTCGTCAGCACAACAGCGTGGTGACGGATATGATGTATTTACCGGCGCAGGGCTTCGCCTAAGCACTGCAACGGTATGACCGAGGTGTGTTTCTGTGGAGGGGGGCACCGCACACGGCTGGAACAATTCAACTTGTGTGTCTTTGGGTGCCCCCCTGCCCCCGTATATAAAGGAGCAAGGGAGGAGGGCCGGCCGGCCTCCTATGGTGCGGCTAGGGCAATCCTACTAGGAATAGGATTGCAATCCTATTCCTAGTAGGAGTCCATCAAGAAGGAAGAGAGGGAAAGGAAAAGAGGGAGAGGTGGCGCCACCCCAATCCTAGTCCAACTAGGATCCCTAGGTGGGGCGCCGGCCAGCCTCTATGGGCTGCCTCTCTCCTTTCCTTAAGGCCCACTATGGACCATCCCCCCTCATAGGGGGTTCCGGTAACCCCCTCCGGCAATCCAGTTAAATCCGAAACTTTTCCGGAACACTTCCGGTGTCCGAATATAGTCGTCCAATATATCAATCTTTATGTCTCGGACATTCCGAGACTCCTCGTCACGCCCGTGATCTCATCCGGGACTCCGAACTACTTTCGGTACATCAAAACTCAGAAACTCATAATACCGATCGTCATCAAACGTTAAGCGTGCGGACCCTACGGGTTCGAGAACTATGTAGACATGACCGAGACTCATCTCCGGTCAATAACCAATAGCGGAACCTGGATGTTCATATTGGCTCCTACATATTCTACGAAGATCTTTTATCGGTCAAAACCGCATAACAACATACGTTGTTCCTTTTGTCATCGGTATGTTACTTGCCCGAGATTCGATCGTCGGTATCTCCATACCTAGTTCAATCTCGTTACCGGCAAGTCTCTTTACTCGTTCCGTAACACATCATCTCGTGACTAACTCATTAGTCTTTTGCTTGCAAGGCTTATTGTGATGTGTGTTACCGAGAGGGCCCAGAGATACCTCTCCGACACTCGGAGTGACAAATCCTAATCTTGATCTATGCCAACACCACGAATACTTTCGGAGACACCTGTAGAGCATCTTTATGATCACCCAGTTACGTTGTGACGTTTGATAGCACACAAGGTGTTCCTACGGTATTCGGGAGTTGCATAATCTCATAGTCATAGGAACATGTATAAGTAATGAAGAAAGCAATAGCAGTAAAACTAAACGATCAAAGTGCTATGCTAACGGATGGGTCTTGTCCATCACATCATTCTCCTAATGATGTGATCCCGTTGATCAAATGACAGCTCATGTCTATGGCTAGGAAACATAACCATCTTTGATCAATGAGCTAGTCTAGTAGAGGCATACTAGGGACACTCTGTTTTGTCTATGTATTCACACATGTACTAAGTTTCCGGTTAATACAATTCTAGCATGAATAAAAGACATTTATCATGATATAAGGAAATATAAATAACAACTTTATTATTGCCTCTAGGGCATATTTCCTTCAGTCTCCCACTTGCACTAGAGTCAATAATCTAGCTCACATCGCCATGTGATTTAATACCCAAAGGGTTTACTAGAGTCAATAATCTAGTTCACATCGCTATGTGATTAATACCCAAGAGTAATAAGGTGTGATCATGTTTTGCTTGTGAGAGAAGTTTAGTCAACGGGTCTGTCACATTTAGATCCGTATGTATTTCGCAAATTTCTATGTCTACAATGCTCTGCATGGAGCTACTCTAGCTAATTGCTCCCACTTTCAATACGCATCCAGATTGATACTTAGAGTCATCTGGCTTTAGTGTCAAAGCTTGCATCGGCGTAACCCTTTACGACGAACTCTTTATCACCTCCATAATCGAGAAATATTTCCTTAGTCATCCAATTACTAAGGATAATTTTGACCGCTGTACAGTGATCTACTCCTGGATCACTATTGTACCTCCGTGTCAAACTCATGGCAAGGTACACAACGTCTTTTGTACACAGCATGGCATACTTTATAGAACCTATGGCTGAGGCATAGGGAATGACTTTCATTCTCTCTATATTTTTCTGCCGTGGTCTAGGTTTTGAGTCTTACTCAACTTCACACCTTACAAGTCAGGCAAGAACTCCTTCTTTGACTGATCCATTTTGAACTACTTCAAAATCTTATCAAGGTATGTACTCATCGAAAGTCTTATCAAGCGTTTTGATCTATCTCTATAGATCTTGATGCCCAATATGTAAGCAGCTTCACCAAGGTCTTTCTTTGAAAAACTCCTTTCAAATACTCCTTTATGCTTTCCACAAAATTCTACATCATTTCCGATCGACAATATGTCATTCACATATACTTATCAGAAAGGTTGTAGTGCTCCCACTCACTTCTTGTAAATACAGGCTTCACCGCAAGTCTGTATAAATCTATATGCTTTGATCAACTTATCAAAGCGTATATTCCAACTCCGAGATGCTTGCACCAGTCCATAGATGGATCGCTGGAGCTTGCACATTTTGTTAGCACCTTTTTGGATCGACAAAACCTTCTGGTTGCATCATATACAACTCTTCTTTGACATATCCATTCAGGAATGCAGTTTTGACATCCATTTGCCAGATTTCATAATCATAAAATGCGGCAATTGCTAACATGATTCGGACAGACTTAAGCATCGCTACAGGTGAGAAAGTCTCATCGTAGTCAACTCCTTGAACTTGTCGAAACCCTTTCGCAACAAGTCGAGCTTTGTAAACAGTAACATTACCGTCTGCGTTGGTCTTCCTCTTGAAGATCCATTTATTTTCGATGGCCTGCCAATCATCGGGCAAGTCAACCAAAGTCCACACTTTGTTCTCATACATGGATCCCATCACAGATTTCATGGCCTCAAGCCATTTTGCGGAATCTGGGCTCATCATCGCTTCCTCATAGTTCGTAGGTTCATCATGGTCCAGTAACATGATTTCCAGAACTGGGTTGCCATACCACTCTGGTGCGGAACGTACTCTGGTTGATCTATGACGTTCAGCAGAAACTTGATCTGAAGTTTCATGATCATCATCATTTACTTCCTCACTGATTGGTGTAGGAATCACTGGAACAATTTTCTGTGATGTACTACTTTCCAATTCAGGAGAAGGTACAATTACCTCATCAAGTTCCACTTTCCTCCCACTCACTTCTTTCGAGAGAAACTCCTTCTCTAGAAAGGATCCACTCTTAGCAACAAAGACCTTGCCTTAGGATCTGTGATAGAAGGTGTACCCAACAGTTTCTTTTTGGGTATCCTATGAAGATTTACTTCTCCGATTTGGGTTCGAGCTTATCATGTTGAAACTTTTTCACATAAGCATCGCAGTGCCAAACTTAAAGAAATGACAGCTTAGGTTTCTCGTCAAACCACAGTTCATATGGTGTCATCTCCACGGATTTAGATGGTGCCCTATTTAACGTGAATGTAGTTGTCTCTAATGCATAACCCCAAAAGCGATAGTAGTAGATCGGTAAGAGACATCATCGATCGCACCATATCTAATAAAGTACGGTTATGATGTTCGGACACACCATTACACTGTGGTGTTCCGGGTGGCGTGAGTTGTGAAACTATTCCACATTGTTTCAAATGAAGACCAAACTCGTAACTCAAATATTCTCCTCCATGATCAGATCGTAGAAACTTTATTTTCTTGTTACGATGATTCTCTACTTCACTCTGAAATTCTTTGAACTTTTCAAATGTTTCAGACTTGTGCTTCATTAAGTAGATATACCCATATCTGCTCAAATCATCAGTGAAGGTCAGAAAATAACGATACCCGCCGCGAGCTTCAACACTCATTGGCCCACATACATCGGTATGTATGATTTCCAACAAATCTGTTGCTCGCTCCACAGTTCCGGAGAACAGAGTTTTAGTCATCTTGCCCATGAGGCATGGTTCGCAAGCACCAAGTGATTCATAATCAAGTGATTCCAAAAGTCCATCACTATGGAGTTTCTTCATGCGCTTTACACCAATATGACCTAAACGGCAGTGCCACAAATAAGTTGCGCTATCATTATTAACCTTGCATCTTTTGGTTTCAATATTATGAATATGTGTATCACTACAATCAAGATCCAACAAACCATTTTCATTGGGTGTATGACCATAGAAGGTTTTATTCATGTAAACAGAACAACAATTATTCTCTAACTTACATGAATAACCATATTGCAATAAACATGATCAAATCATATTCATGCTCAACACCAAATAACACTTATTTAGGTTCAACACTAATCCCGAAAGTATAGGGAGTGTGCGATGATGATCATATCAATCTTGGAACTACTTCCAATACACATCGTCACTTCATCCTTTAACTAGTTTATGTTCATTATGCAACTCCCATTTTGAGTTACTACTCTTTAGCAACTGAACCAATATCAAATACCGAGGGGTTGCTATGAACACTAGTAAAATACACATCAATAATCTGTATATCAAATATACCTTTGTTCACTTTGCCATCCTTCTTATCCGCCAAATATCTAGGGCAGTTCCACTTCTAGTGACCATTTCCTTTGCAGTAGAAGCACTTGTTTCAGGTTTGAGTTTAGCTTTGGGTTTCTTCACGGGAGTGACAACTTGCTTGTCATTCTTCTTGAAGTTCCCCGTCTATCCCTTTGCCCTTTACTTGAAACAAGTGGTCTGGTTAACCATCAACACTTGATGCTCTTTCTTGATTCCTACCTTCGCCGATTTCAGCATCGTGAAGATCTCGGGAATTACTTTCGTCATCCCTTGGATATTATAGTTCATCACGAAGTTCTACTAACTTGGTGATAGTGTCTAGAGAACTTTGTCAATTACTATCTTATCTTGAAGATTAACTCCCACTTGATTCAAGCAATTGTACTACCCAGACAATCTGAGCACATGCTCACTGGTTGAGCTATTCTCCTCCATCTTGTAGGCAAAGTACTGTCAGAGGTCTTATACCTCTCGACACGGGCATGAGTATGAAATACTAATTTCAACTCTTGGAACATCTCATATGCTCTGTGGCGTTTCAAAACGTTTTTGAAGTCCCGGTTATAAGTCGTAAAGCATGGTGCACTAAACTATCAAGTAGTCATCATATCGAGCTTTTGTCAAAACGTTCATAACGTCTACATCTGCTCCTGCAATAGGTCTGTCACCTAGTGGTGCATCAAGGACATAATTCTTCTGTGCAGCAATGAGGATAATCCTCAGATCACGGAACAATTCCGCATCATTGCTACTAACATCTTTCAACTTGGTTTTCTCTAGGAACATATAAAAAATAAACGTAGAGCAACATCGCGAGCTATTGATCTACAACATAGATATGCTAATACTACCAGGGTTCATGATAAATTAAAGTTCAATTAATCATATTACTTAAGAACTCCCACTTAGATAGACATCCCTCCGGTCATCTAAATGATCACGTGATGCAAATCAACTAAACCATGTCCGATCATCACGTGAGATGGAGTAGTTTCAATGGTGAACATCTTATGTTGATCATATCTACTATATGATTCACGCTCGACCTTTCGGTCTCTAGTGTTCCGAGGCCATATCTGCATATGCTAGGCTCGTCAAGTTTAACCCGAGTATTCTGCGTGTGCAAAACTGGCTTACACCCGTTGTATTTGAACGTAGAGCTTATCACACCCTATCATCACGTGGTGTCTCGGCACGACGAACTTTCGTAACGGTGCATACTCAGGGAGAACACTTATACCTTGAAATTTAGTAAGGGATCATCTTATAATGCTACCGTCGTTCTAAGCAAAATAAGAAGCATAATAAGATAAACATCACATGCAATCAAAATATGTGACATGATATGGCCATCATCATCTTGTGCTTTTGATCTCCATCTCCAAAGCACCGTCATGATCACCTTCGTCACCGGCGCGACACCTTGATCTCCATCGTAGCATCGTTGTCGTCTCGCCAACTATTGCTTCTACGACTATCGCTACCGCTTAGTGATAAAGTAAAGCAATTACATGGCGATTGCATTTCATACAATAAAGCGACAACCATATGGCTCCTGCCAGTTGCCGATAACATTACAAAACATGATCATCTCATACAAAATCGTATAACTCATCATGTCTTGACCATATCACATCACAACATGCCCTGCAAAAACAAGTTAGACGTCCTCTACTTTGTTGTTGCAAGTTTTACGTGGCTGCTACGGGCTTAGCAAGAACCGTTCTTACCTACGCATACAAAACCACAACAATGTTTCGTCAAGTATGTGGTGTTTTAACCTTCACAAGGACCGGGCGTAGCCATACTTGATTCAGCTAAAGTGAGAGAGACAGACACCCGCCAGTCACCTTTAAGCAACGAGTGCTCATAACGGTGAAACCAGTCTCGCGTAAGCGTACGCGTAATGTCGGTCCGGGCCGCTTCATCTCACAATACCGCCGAAGCAAAGTATGACATGTTGGTAAGCAGTATGACTAGTATCGCCCACAACTCATTGTGTTCTACTCGTGCATATCATCTACGCATAGACCTGGCTCTGATGCCACTGTTGGGGAACGTAGTATTTTAAAATTTTCCTACGATCACGCAAGATCTATCTACCAGATGCATAGCAACGAGAAGGAAGAGTGTGTCTACGTACCCTCGTAGACCGGAAGCGGAAGCGTCAAGTGACGCGGTTGATGTAGTCGAACTTCTTCGCGATTCAACCGATCAAGCACCGAACGTACGGCACCTCCGCGTTCAGCACACGTTCAGCTTAATGATGTCCCACGAGCTCTTGATCCAGTTGAGCTTCACGGGAGAGTTTCTTCAGCACAACGGCGTGGTGACGGATATGATGTATTTACCAGCGCAGGGCTTCGCCTAAGCACTGCAACGGTATGACCGAGGTGTGTTTCTGTGGAGGGGGGCACCGCACACGGCTGGAACAATTCAACTTGTGTGTCTTTGGGTGCCCCCTGCCCCCGTATATAAAGGAGCAAGGGAGGAGGGCCGGCCGGCCTCCTATGGTGCGGCTAGGGCAATCCTACTAGGAATAGGATTGCAATCCTATTCCTAGTAGGAGTCCATCAAGAAGGAAGAGAGGGAAAGGAAAAGAGGGAGAGGTGGCGCCACCCCAATCCTAGTCCAACTAGGATCCCTAGGTGGGGCGCCGGCCAGCCTCTATGGGCTGCCTCTCTCCTTTCCTTAAGGCCCACTATGGACCATCCCCCCTCATAGGGGGTTCCGGTAACCCCCTCCGGCAATCCAGTTAAATCCGAAACTTTTCCGGAACACTTCCGGTGTCCGAATATAGTCGTCCAATATATCAATCTTTATGTCTCGGACATTCCGAGGCTCCTCGTCACGCCCGTGATCTCATCCGGGACTCCGAACTACTTTCGGTACATCAAAACTCAGAAACTCATAATACCGATCGTTATCAAACGTTAAGCGTGCAGACCCTACGGGTTCGAGAACTATGTAGACATGACCGAGACTCATCTCCGGTCAATAACCAATAGCGGAACCTGGATGTTCATATTGGCTCCTACATATTCTACGAAGATCTTTTATCGGTCAAAACCGCATAACAACATACGTTGTTCCTTTTGTCATCGGTATGTTACTTGCCCGAGATTCGATCGTCGGTATCTCCATACCTAGTTCAATCTCGTTACCGGCAAGTTTCTTTACTCGTTCCATAACACATCATCTCGTGACTAACTCATTAGTCTTTTGCTTGCAAGGCTTATTGTGATGTGTGTTACCGAGAGGGCCCAGAGATACCTCTCCGACACTCGGAGTGACAAATCCTAATCTTGATCTATGCCAACACCACGAATACTTTCGGAGACACCTGTAGAGCATCTTTATGATCACCCAGTTACGTTGTGACGTTTGATAGCACATAAGGTGTTCCTACGGTATTCAGGAGTTGCATAATCTCATAGTCATAGGAACATGTATAAGTCATGAAGAAAGCAATAGCAGTAAAACTAAACGATCAAAGTGCTATGCTAACGGATGGGTCTTGTCCATCACATCATTCTCCTAATGATGTGATCCCGTTGATCAAATGACAGCTCATGTCTATGGCTAGGAAACATAACCATCTTTGATCAATGAGCTAGTCTAGTAGAGGCATACTAGGGACACTCTGTTTTGTCTATGTATTCATACATGTACTAAGTTTCCGGTTAATACAATTCTAGCATGAATAAAAGACATTTATCATGATATAAGGAAATATAAATAACAACTTTATTATTGCCTCTAGGGCATATTTCCTTCAGTCTCCCACTTGCACTAGAGTCAATAATCTAGCTCACATCGCCATGTGAGTTAATACCCAAAGGGTTTACTAGAGTCAATAATCTAGTTCACATCGCTATGTGATTAATACCCAAGAGTAATAAGGTGTGATCATGTTTTGCTTGTGAGAGAAGTTTAGTCAACGGGTCTGTCACATTTAGATCCGTATGTATTTCGCAAATTTCTATGTCTACAATGCTCTGCATGGAGCTACTCTAGCTAATTGCTCCCACTTTCAATACGCATCCAGATTGATACTTAGAGTCATCTGGCTTTAGTGTCAAAGCTTGCATCGGCGTAACCCTTTACGACGAACTCTTTATCACCTCCATAATCGAGAAATATTTCCTTAGTCATCCAATTACTAAGGATAATTTTGACTGCTGTACAGTGATCTACTCCTGGATCACTATTGTACCTCCCTGTCAAACTCATGGCAAGGTACACAACGTCTTTTGTACACAGCATGGCATACTTTATAGAACCTATGGCTGAGGCATAGGGAATGACTTTCATTCTCTCTATATTTTTCTGCCGTGGTCTGGGTTTTGAGTCTTACTCAACTTCACACCTTACAAGTCAGGCAAGAACTCCTTCTTTGACTGATCCATTTTGAACTACTTCAAAATCTTATCAAGGTATGTACTCATCGAAAGTCTTATCAAGCATTTTGATCTATCTCTATAGATCTTGATGCCCAATATGTAAGCAGCTTCACCAAGGTCTTTCTTTGAAAAACTCCTTTCAAATACTCCTTTATGCTTTCCACAAAATTCTACATCATTTCCGATCGACAATATGTCATTCACATATACTTATCAGAAAGGTTGTAGTGCTCCCACTCACTTCTTGTAAATACAGGCTTCACCGCAAGTCTGTATAAATCTATATGCTTTGATCAACTTATCAAAGCGTATATTCCAACTCCGAGATGCTTGCACCAGTCCATAGATGGATCGCTGGAGCTTGCACATTTTGTTAGCACCTTTTTGGATCGACAAAACCTTCTGGTTGCATCATATACAACTCTTCTTTGACATATCCATTCAGGAATGCAGTTTTGACATCCATTTGCCAGATTTCATAATCATAAAATGCGGCAATTGCTAACATGATTCGGACAGACTTAAGCATCGCTACAGGTGAGAAAGTCTCATCGTAGTCAACTCCTTGAACTTGTCGAAACCCTTTCGCAACAAGTCGAGCTTTGTAAACAGTAACATTACCGTCTGCGTCGGTCTTCCTCTTGAAGATCCATTTATTTTTTATGGCCTGCCAATCATCGGGCAAGTCAACCAAAGTCCACACTTTTATCTCATACATGGATCCCATCTCAGATTTCATGGCCTCAAGCCATTTTGCGGAATTTGGGCTCATCATCGCTTCCTCATAGTTCGTAGGTTCATCATGGTCCAGTAACATGATTTCCAGAACTGGGTTGCCGTACCACTCTGGTGCGGAACGTACTCTGGTTGATCTATGACGTTCAGCAGAAACTTGATCTGAAGTTTCATGATCATCATCATTAACTTCCTCACTGATTGGTGTAGGAATCACTGGAACAATTTTCTGTGATGTACTACTTTCCAATTCAGGAGAAGGTACAATTACCTCATCAAGTTCCACTTTCCTCCCACTCACTTCTTTCGAGAGAAACTCCTTCTCTAGAAAGGATCCACTCTTAGCAACAAAGACCTTGCCTTAGGATCTGTGATAGAAGGTGTACCCAACAGTTTCTTTTTGGGTATCCTATGAAGATTTACTTCTCCGATTTGGGTTCGAGCTTATCATGTTGAAACTTTTTCACATAAGCATCGCAGTGCCAAACTTAAAGAAATGACAGCTTAGGTTTCTCGTCAAACCACAGTTCATATGGTGTCATCTCCACGGATTTAGATGGTGCCCTATTTAACGTGAATGTAGTTGTCTCTAATGCATAACCCCAAAAGCGATAGTAGTAGATCGGTAAGAGACATCATCGATCGCACCATATCTAATAAAGTACGGTTATGATGTTCGGACACACCATTACACTGTGGTATTCCGGGTGGCGTGAGTTGTGAAACTATTCCACATTGTTTCAAATGAAGACCAAACTCGTAACTCAAATATTCTCCTCCATGATCAGATCGTAGAAACTTTATTTTCTTGTTACGATGATTCTCTACTTCACTCTGAAATTCTTTGAACTTTTCAAATGTTTCAGACTTGTGCTTCATTAAGTAGATATACCCATATCTGCGCAAATCATCAGTGAAGGTCAGAAAATAACGATACCCGCCGCGAGCTTCAACACTCATTGGCCCACATACATCGGTATGTATGATTTCCAACAAATCTGTTGCTCGCTCCACAGTTCCGGAGAACGGAGTTTTAGTCATCTTGCCCATGAGGCATGGTTCGCAAGCACCAAGTGATTCATAATCAAGTGATTCCAAAAGTCCATCACTATGGAGTTTCTTCATGCGCTTTACACCAATATGACCTAAATGGCAGTGCCACAAATAACTTGCGCTATCATTATTAACCTTGCATCTTTTGGTTTCAATATTATGAATATGTGTATCACTACAATCGAGATCCAACAAACCATTTTCATTGGGTGTATGACCATAGAAGGTTTTATTCATGTAAACAGAACAACAATTATTCTCTAACTTACATGAATAACAGTATTGCAATAAACATGATCAAATCATATTCATGCTCAACACCAAATAACACTTATTTAGGTTCAACACTAATCCCGAAAGTATAGGGAGTGTGCGATGGTGATCATATCAATCTTGGAACTACTTCCAATACACATCGTCACTTCATCCTTTAACTAGTTTATGTTCATTATGCAACTCCCATTTTGAGTTACTACTCTTTAGCAACTGAACCAATATCAAATACCGAGGGGTTGCTATGAACACTAGTAAAATACACATCAATAATCTGTATATCAAATATACCTTTGTTCACTTTGCCATCCTTCTTATCCGCCAAATATCTAGGGCAGTTCCACTTCTAGTGACCATTTCCTTTGCAGTAGAAGCACTTGTTTCAGGTTTGAGTTTAGCTTTGGGTTTCTTCACGGGAGTGACAACTTGCTTGTCATTCTTCTTGAAGTTCCCCTTCTATCCCTTTGCCCTTTACTTGAAACAAGTGGTCTGGTTAACCATCAACACTTGATGCTCTTTCTTGATTTCTACCTTCGCCGATTTCAGCATCGTGAAGAGCTCGGGAATTACTTTCGTCATCCCTTGCATATTATAGTTCATCACGAAGTTCTACTAACTTGGTGATAGTGCCTAGAGAACTTTGTCAATTACTATCTTATCTGGAAGATTAACTCCCACTTGATTCAAGCAATTGTACTACCCAGACAATCTGAGCACATGCTCACTGGTTGAGCTATTCTCCTCCATCTTGTAGGCAAAGTACTGTCAGAGGTCTTATACCTCTCGACACGGGCATGAGTATGAAATACTAATTTCAACTCTTGGAACATCTCATATGCTCCGTGGCGTTTCAAAACGTTTTTGAAGTCCCGGTTATAAGCCGTAAAGCATGGTGCACTAAACTATCAAGTAGTCATCATATCGAGCTTTTGTCAAAACGTTCATAACGTCTACATCTGCTCCTGCAATAGGTCTGTCACCTAGTGGTGCATCAAGGACATAATTCTTTTGTGCAGCAATGAGGATAATCCTCAGATCACGGAACAATTCCGCATCATTGCTACTAACATCTTTCAACTTGGTTTTCTCTAGGAACATATAAAAAATAAACGTAGAGCAACATCGCGAGCTATTGATCTACAACATAGATATGCTAATACTACCAGGGTTCATGATAAATTAAAGTTCAATTAATCATATTACTTAAGAACTCCCACTTAGATAGACATCCCTCCGGTCATCTAAATGATCACGTGATGCAAATCAACTAAACCATGTCCGATCATCACGTGAGATGGAGTAGTTTCAATGGTGAACATCTTATGTTGATCATATCTACTATATGATTCACGCTCGACCTTTCGGTCTCTAGTGTTCCGAGGCCATATCTGCATATGCTAGGCTCGTCAAGTTTAACCCGAGTATTCTGCGTGTGCAAAACTGGCTTACACCCGTTGTATTTGAACGTAGAGCTTATCACACCCGATCATCACGTGGTGTCTCGGCACGATGAACTTTCGCAACGGTGCATACTCAGGGAGAACACTTATACCTTGAAATTTAGTAAGGGATCATCTTATAATGCTACCGTCGTTCTAAGCAAAATAACAAGCATAATAAGATAAACATCACATGCAATCAAAATATGTGACATGATATGGCCATCATCATCTTGTGCTTTTGATCTCCATCTCCAAAGCACCGTCATGATCACCTTCGTCACCGGCGCGACACCTTGATCTCCATCGTAGCATCGTTGTCGTCTCGCCAACTATTGCTTCTACGACTATCGCTACCGCTTAGTGATAAAGTAAAGCAATTACATGGCGATTGCATTTCATACAATAAAGCGACAACCATATGGCTCCTGCCAGTTGCCGATAACATTACAAAACATGATCATCTCATACAAAACCGTATAACTCATCATGTCTTGACCATATCACATCACAACATGCCCTGCAAAAACAAGTTAGACGTCCTCTACTTTGTTGTTGCAAGTTTTACGTGGCTGCTACGGGCTTAGCAAGAACCGTTCTTACCTACGCATACAAAACCACAACGATGTTTCGTCAAGTATGTGGTGTTTTAACCTTCACAAGGACCGGGCGTAGCCATACTTGATTCAGCTAAAGTGAGAGAGACAGACACCCGCCAGTCACCTTTAAGCAACGAGTGCTCATAACGGTGAAACCAGTCTCGCGTAAGCGTACGCGTAATGTCGGTCCGGGCCGCTTCATCTCACAATACCGCCGAAGCAAAGTATGACATGCTGGTAAGCAGTATGACTAGTATCGCCCACAACTCATTGTGTTCTACTCGTGCATATCATCTACGCATAGACCTGGCTCTGATGCCACTGTTGGGGAACGTAGTATTTTAAAATTTTCCTACGATCACACAAGATCTATCTACCAGATGCATAGCAACGAGAGGGAAGAGTGTGTCTACGTACCCTCGTGGACCGGAAGCGGAAGCGTCAAGTGACGTGGTTGATGTAGTCAAACTTCTTCGCGATTCAACCGATCAAGCACCGAACGTACGGCACCTCCGCGTTCAGCACACGTTCAGCTTAATGACGTCCCACGAGCTCTTGATCCAGTTGAGCTTCACGGGAGAGTTTCGTCAGCACAACAGCGTGGTGACGGATATGATGTATTTACCGGCGCAGGGCTTTGCCTAAGAACTGCAACGGTATGACCGAGGTGTGTTTCTGTGGAGGGGGGCACCGCACATGGCTGGAACAATTCAACTTGTGTGTCTTTGGGTGCCCCCTGCCCCCGTATATAAAGGAGCAAGGGAGGAGGGCCGGCTGGCCTCCTATGGTGCGGCTAGGGCAATCCTACTAGGAATAGGATTGCAATCCTATTCCTAGTAGGAGTCCATCAAGAAGGAAGAGAGGGAAAGGAAAAGAGGGAGAGGTGGCGCCACCCCAATCCTAGTCCAACTAGGATCCCTAGGTGGGGCACCGGCCAGCCTCTATGGGCTGCCTCTCTCCTTTCCTTAAGGCCCACTATGGACCATCCCCCCTCATAGGGGGTTCCGGTAACCCCCTCCGGCAATCCAGTTAAATCCGAAACTTTTCCGGAACACTTCCGATATCCGAATATAGTCGTCCAATATATCAATCTTTATGTCTCGGACATTCCGAGACTCCTCATCACGCCCGTGATCTCATCCGGGACTCCGAACTACTTTCGGTACATCAAAACTCAGAAACTCATAATACCGACCATCATCAAACGTTAAGCGTGCGGACCCTACGGGTTCGAGAACTATGTAGACATGACACAGACTCATCTCCGGTCAATAACCAATAGCGGAACCTGGATGTTCATATTGGCTCCTACATATTCTACGAAGATCTTTTATCGGTCAAAACCGCATAACAACATACGTTGTTCCTTTTGTCATCGGTATATTACTTGCCCGAGATTCGATCGTCGGTATCTCCATACCTAGTTCAATCTCGTTACTGGCAAGTCTCTTTACTCGTTCCGTAACACATCATCTCATGACTAACTCATTAGTCTTTTGCTTGCAAGGCTTATTGTGATGTGTGTTACCGAGAGGGCCCAGAGATACCTCTCCGACACTCGGAGTGACAAATCCTAATCTTGATCTATGCCAACACCACGAATACTTTCGGAGACACCTGTAGAGCATCTTTATGATCACCCAGTTACGTTGTGACGTTTGATAGCACACAAGGTGTTCCTACGGTATTCGGGAGTTGCATAATCTCATAGTCATAGGAACATGTATAAGTCATGAAGAAAGCAATAGCAGTAAAACTAAACGATCAAAGTGCTATGCTAACGGATGGGTCTTGTCCATCACATCATTCTCCTAATGATGTGATCTCGTTGATCAAATGACAGCTCATGTCTATGGCTAGGAAACATAACCATCTTTGATCAATGAGCTAGTCTAGTAGAGGCATACTAGGGACACTCTGTTTTGTCTATGTATTCACACATGTACTAAGTTTCCGGTTAATACAATTCTAGCATGAATAAAAGACATTTATCATGATATAAGGAAATATAAATAACAACTTTATTATTGCCTCTAGGGCATATTTCCTTCACCAGGGGCAGCCCAGGCGGCCAGCCCACGCGGCCCCACCCCTGGCCGCGCCGGGGGGGGCGCCTGGGCCCCCCTCTCCGCCTCTGGTGACCCCCTTTGGCATATATTTATCTCCCGTCGCGGAAACCCTGATGCCAGAACCCTTCTCTCCAGAAGCTATTCTGATCTCCGCCGCCATCGCCACCAAGTTTCGGGGGACCAGAATTCCTGTGCCGGCATCCTGCCGGGACGGGGAAGTGCCCCCGGATTCATCTCCATCGACGTTGCTTCCTCCCTCCATGATGCGGGAGTAGTTCCTCCTCGGGGCTGAGGTTTCTACCAGTAGCTATGTGGTCAATTCTCTCTCCCATGATGTGATCTTCGTTGTGATCATAGGCTATGTTAATCTAGGGTGATCCCATGATATTTCCCCTTCCTCTATGTATTGGATTGATGTACTCACTTGTCTTTATCTAGTATAATCCCCGAGACCTAGGTGACAGCGGTCTATTGGACATGGATTAGAAGAATATTTTCATGAGTGATTTCCTCTTTTGTGTGTGGATTGAAGATTGAGAGTCTCTTGGTGCTTGTCTTTGACTATCCTTGAGATATGTTATGGTGATTGTGGTACTCTCTTTGGATGGCCGCGGTGACATTGGGAAATCCATAGATTGAGAACTACGAACTTTGAGGTGTGCTTTTGTAGCCCTACATAATTCTCGTCCTCTCTTGACCACAAAGGAATGACCTCCGAGTGCGTCCCCCTTGCATGTTTTATGGGAAATATCATGTGATTCGATTATGCTAATGTTGTTGGGAGTTGCCACTAGTGAAAGTATGAAGCCTAGGCCTTGTTTCCACCATTGCAATACCATTTGTGATCATGTTTACCACTTGTTTGCTTGCTGCACTTTTTATTACAGATTTATATTACTTTGCTTTGCCACTCCTATCATCCATATTTTACCATCTCTTCGCCGAACTAGTGCACCTATACAACTCCTAGTTGTATTAGGTGTGTTGGGGACACAAGAGACTTCTTGTATCTTGATTGCAGGGTTGCTTGAAAGGGGTACGTTCAACCTCCACTTCCCTGAGTTCGATAAACCTTGGGTTACTCACTTAAGGGAAATTTGCTGCTGTCCTACAAACCTCTGCTCTTGGAGGCCCAATGCTGTCTACAGGAATAGAAGCGTGTAGTAGACATCAAGCTATTTCTGGCGCCGTTGCCGGGGAAGTGAGGTAAGTGAAGGTACCTTCTCTAGATCTTGCAATTAAATCTTTTTGTTTCTTGTTTTTATTTTCACTAGTTTTGCTTAATGGAAAACAACAAAAATATGAGAGAGCTTTATAAGCTCTACCTTGCTTTGGGACATGATGTGTTTGAAGAGAAAAATAAAAAACCTATGGAACTTTATTATTTGCATAACAATCATGATGGTGGTGATGTTATTAGTATGCTTTCTTTGAATATCAATATTGCTAATGACATGGAAAGCTCTAAGCTTGGGGATGACACGTTTGATGAACATGATATTTTTAGTCCCCCAACTTTTGAGGAGAAAAATTGCTTTGATGATACTATGCCTCCTATATATGATGATTACAATGATGAATATGATATTTTCAGTCCACCTACTATTGAGGATAAAATTTATTATGATTATGATATGCCTCCTAAATACGATGATTGCCATGATGGTTATGATAGTCTTACTCTCACTATTCCTAATAAGAAAGATTTTGCTTATATGAAGAGTAATGACACTTTTATGCTTTTGGATCATGGAAATAATGCCTTATGTGATAGTTATATTGTTGAGTTCATCCATGATCCCACTGAAAATTATTATGAGAAGGGAACATATGCTTATAGATATTTCAATAATATCAAGTTCCCTCTCTTTATGTTGAAGGTTTTGAAGCTGCACTTGTTTTGTCTTCCTATGCTTATTGCTTTGTGCTTCAGTGAATTATTCTATTGCAATATTCCTATGCATAGGAAGCATGTTAGGCTTAAATGTGTTTGGTATTTGCTTCTTGATGCTCTCTTTTGTTCTTCAACTCTTATTCCTACGAGAGCATCATTAAAGTCTCATGCCTAGCTTAAAGGCATAAAAGAAAGCGCTTTTGGGAGGCAGCCCACAACGAATTAGGTTTTATTTTGCTTTTGTTGTGTCTTGATGTTTGTTACTACTGTAGCAACATCATTGTATCTTTATTTTTCAGCTTTGTGCCAAGTTTAGCCTCCGATTGCAAGAAAGTTCAAAAGTTGTGACGTGCAGTCCAGAAAACAGATTCTGTCCTTGGACAGAAAAATTCGTATAAAATCACCAGATCATCTTTTTGATCTGAATTTTTTTGAAAGCGTGCCCTATACAATTGGCTTTCAGGCGTCTGTTCTGAGTTTTTTTATTTGAGTTGCAGAAGTGCCCCGAAAAAATTATTTACTACCTGCTGGTCTGTTTTTCACAGATTCTGTCATGTTTTGCCTTTTCTTCGTTTTGCAAACCTTGAGCTTGCTTTTTCTTTGCAAAAACCTTTTGGCAATCTTGAGAAACAGTAGCTCTTCAAGATTATCCTTATTTCCAGTAGGGAAAAATTATTTTATTGTGGGTACTAACCTCGCTAATCAGATGATGATGAGTTATGTATGAAGGGAGTTTTCAAGTGTGCGAGGGAAGATGATAAAAGAAGATTCAGGAGTGTCAAACGCTCAAGCTTGGGGATGCCCCCGTGCACCCCCAAGAAATATTCAAGAAGACTCAAGCGTCTAAGCTTGGGGATGCCCCCGTGCATCCCCTTCTCCATCAACAATTATCAGTTCGTCTTTCGTTCCACTATATTTTAATCACTTCATGCGTTATGTGCTATGCTTGGAGCGTCTTGCTCTTAGTTTCCTTTTTAGTTTTCTTTAGCTTTGCTTGCTGTTCATAACAAGTTAGATCCTAGCCTTCATTGTTTGGGAGAGAAACACGCTCCACTCCACTATAGAACATAACATAGGCTTGCATGCGTATCTTCTTGTGTGTGTTCTTTATCTTTTCATAGCTGCTGTCATGCTTAGCTCTTAGTTTTCATGCTTATCTTTTTAAGAGCTTTTGTTTAGGTTGTTGCTTCTCGAACTCTCTTGAGTTATCATGCTTATCTTGTTAAGAGAGTTGGCTTCTGTGGCATTGGTTGATATGTCTATGATAAAAATGCTATGTGCATAATGGTGCTTAGTAGTTCATGTTTTCTTATGGTTAGTCTCAAATAGCTGGGGGTTCTTAATGTGTTATTGAAGTACCAGCATGATTTGTTTGCCTATGATGTGGTATGGTTTAGTGATATCTTCCTCCAAGAATTTATTTTGATTGAATTGGCATATGCTCACGCATATTTAAGACTGTAAAGAAAGTCTATCAAGCCTTGATGATCTTTAATTTCTGAGTAGTGATATAACTTCCATGCCCGATTCAATGTTGCTTTGTCGCTCTGCATGATTACGGCCGTCATTGCTCTCTTAGTTGGTCGCTCCCAGTCTTTTGCTAGCCTTCACCTATACTAAGCGGACTGACTGCTTGTGCATCCAAAATCCTTGAAACCAGTTATGCCATATGAGTCCACCATACCTTCCTATATATGGTATTTACTTGCCATTCCTAACGAAGACTTTCTTGTACCATCTCAAAATTATTCAAAAGCATTTCTTTTTTGTGCCTCTGTTTTAGCTCATGAGGAAGTAGTAGGTAATTCATGATCTTCTTACGTTCGACAAATTTTACCCCGGGATTGCATGTCTAATCTGCAAACCCCTAATACGAGGAGGGACTGGCATGAGTGCGCCCAGCTCACAAAAGATAATAGCAATAAACAAACCCTCCTTCATGCTTTGTTCATGAGAAATCAGAAAACTCTGGCACTGATAAACAAAGGAGATTAAGGGGATGTGATCGTCCCCGCGTGGGAGTCGTTCCTCGAAACATGTCCAGCATAAAAAGTAATTGGGTTATCTACTAACATTCGTTGACGAATTATGCACCTCCTAAAAGCTTTTTATCTCTGTTTTTAAAACCACGAGCTCTGGTACTTGTTTAGTCTTTGTTTCCAGCCACGGGTTTTCAACCTTGCCGTCAAAATCCACGGTTCGAGAGTCTCCACCTTCTTTCTTCAAAGCACCAACTATTGAGAGCATGATTGTCATTCTGAGTGTAATGTGCATTGTCCCAAAGTATTACATTGTCTTCTGCATGATTGTGACATCGCTTATTCTGAAATCATTGTATCTAGTCGTCACTTAGACTTCGGAGGTGATCCTGCATTTATGTTTTGCTTCACTAAAGGGTGCAAGAGAGGTATCACTTTGTCATGTTTGCACACCATGCTCACTATAAATCTATTGGGTGTTTCAGTATCATATTGTAAACTTTCAGTTCTTTGTGATATTCTCGTGAGGCAACTTAATTACTAAAGATTCATTATCTCAAGAAGCATTTGTCATGTGATTGTGAAAGACTCTTTGGTAGCATGTCACCACAGAAATTATGCTTGTTATCATTTACCTACTCGAGGACGAGCAGGAATTAAGCTTGGGGATGTTGATACGTCCAAAACGTATCTATAATTTCTGCTTGCTCCATGCCTCTTTTGTGTGATATTGCTATGATATTTATGCACTTCCATACACTTTTGATCATATTTGGACTAACCTATTAACTCAGTGCACCCCAGTGCCAGTTTCTGTTCTCTGCTGTTTTTGTATTTCAGGTTTTCCCATTACTTAAATTGCCAGAAAAATTCCGGGAAAAATATATAAAAAATCAGTGCTCCAGAAGCTTCCACGCGCCAGAAGTGGGGCCAGAGGGGAGCCAGGGGCAGCCCAGGCGGCCAGGCCACGCGGCCCCACCCCTGGCCGCGCTGGGGGGGCGCCTGGGCCCCCCTCTCCGCCTCTGGTGACCCCCTTTGGCATATATTTATCTCCCGTTGCGGAAACCCTGATGCCAGAACCCTTTTCTCCAGAAGCTATTCCGATATCCGCCGCCATCGCCACCAAGTTTTGGGGGACCAGAATTCATGTGCCGACATCCTGCCGGGACGTGGAAGTGCCCCCGGATTCATCTCCATCGACGTTGCTTCCTGCCTCCATGATGCAGGAGTAGTTCCTCCTCGGGGCTGAGGTTTCTATCAGTAGCTATGTGGTCAATTCTCTCTCCCATGATGTGATCTTCGTTGTGATCATAGGCTATGTTAATCTAGGGTGAGCCCATGATATTTCCCCTTCCTCTATGTATTGGATTGATGTACTCACTTGTCTTTATCTAGTATAATCCCCGAGACCTAGGTGACAGCGGTCTATTGGACATGGATTAGAAGAATATTTTCATGAGTGATTTCCTCTTTTGTGTGTGGATTGAAGATTGAGAGTCTCTTGGTGCTTGTCTTTGACTATCCTTGAGATATGTTATGGTGATTGTGGTACTCTCTTTGGATGGCCGCGGTGACATTGGGAAATCTATGGATAGTCAAAGACAAGCACCAAGAGACTCTCAATCTTCAATCAACACACAAAAGAGGAAATCACTCATGAAAATATTCTTCTAATCCATGTCCAATAGACCGCTGTCACCTTGGTCTTGGGAATTATACTAGATAAAGACAAGTGAGTACATCAATCCAATACATAGAGGAAGGGGAAATATCATGGGATCACCCTAGATTAACATAGCCTATGATCACAACGAAGATCACATCATGGGAGAGAGAATTGACCACATAGCTACTGGTAGAAACCTCAGCCCCGAGGAGGAACTACTCTCGCATCATGGAGGGAGGAAGCAACATCGATGGAGATGAATCCGGGGGCACTTCCCCGTCCCGGCAGGATGCCGGCACAGGAATTCTGGTCCCCCGAAACTTGGTGGCGATGGCGGCGGAGATCGGAATAGCTTCTGGAGAAAAGGGTTCCGGAATCAGGGTTTTCGCGGCGGGAGATAAATATATGCGAAGGGGGGCAACCAGAGGCGGAGAGGGGGCCCCTGGCGCCCCCCCTGGGCGGCTAGGGGTGGGCCGCCTCGGGTGGCCGCCTGGGCCGCCCCTGGCTCCCCTCTGGCCCCAGTTTGGTTTTTCTCGAAGCTTCCTGTACGCTGATTTTTTCTGTATTTTTCCCAGAATTTTTGGAGCACTTTTAATATGGGGGAAATCTGAAATAGAAAAACAGCAGAAAACAGGAACTGGCACTGTGGTGCACTGAGTTAATAGGTTAGTCCAAATATGATCAAAAGTGTATGGAAGTGCATAAATATCATAGCAATATCACACAAAAGAAGCATGGAGCAAGCAGAAATTATAGATACGTTTTGGACGTATCAACGGCAAGCATCGTGATTTGGCTTTCGACATTAGAGATCATGTCTATCTCCGTGTTTCTCCTATGAAAGGAACCCAAAGATTCGGTATCAAAGGAAAGCTTGCTCCAAGATACGTGGGCCCTTTCAAGATTCTTGGCAAAAGAGGCGATCTAGCCTACCAACTCGAGCTTCCCTCCAACTTTGCAAATGTTCATGATGTGTTTCACGTGTCTCAACTCCGCAAGTGATTCAAGACACCTGAACGCACCATCCCATTCGAGGAGATTGATCTTCAACAAGACTTGTCTTATCGTGAGCATCCTATTGCTATTCTTGAGGAAACTGAGCGCAAAACCCGCAACAAGTCCATCAAGTTCTTGAAAGTAAAGTGGTTACACCATACCGACCGAGAAGCTACGTGGGAATGAGAAGATCACCTTCGTTTCGAGTATCCTTCCTTCTTCCAGTCCTAGATCTTGGGACAAGATCTTTTTGTAGTGTAGGAGAGTTTGTAACACCCCATATGTAATACTTTCCAATAATGGCAATAAAGCATTCTCATTTTGATCCTTGTCCTTATCCTTGGGGGTTCTTGTCATTTTATTTTTGCATTGCCATGTCATTTTATTTTATTTTTGCATCCTTGCATTGCTTCATCATCATGGCATCATGGCATCTAGTTTACTTCTTTGTTATGATTAGTGTGTGTGAGGCCTTGTGATGTTGTGTGTGCGGTTCTAGCTATGTCTTGCTAAACCCTAACCCCCTCCTTGTTTCTTCTTCTTCTTCTTCTTCTTCTTTCTTTTTCTTTTCTGTCCTTTCTTTACTCCTTTGTGCAAGTCACCTAGCCAAGCCCATTTTTGTTCTTTCTTTTCCTAAAAACCTTGCACGATGCCTATAACCTCTCTACCAAATATCACCCCATTTGTAAATGATTTGGTTGGGTTTTAAAATGACAAGAGATAGAACCATATTCAAACTCCTTTTATTTTTCTGCCTCTTAAAATGTCCAAGTCAATTTTATTAAATAGGGCATAAATCACTGAGCATGGGGATATTTTTCTCTTCCCCTAACTCTTTTCCTTTTAGTCTGTGATTTTCTTTTTCGTTTCTAGCTGAGGATAAAAGAAAAAGAAAAGAAGTCAGCAGCACAGCAGTGGCTTTGGGCCTCCTCCTTTCTCTCTCCCCCAGGCCCAGTCCTTCCCCCTCAGCTGCGCGGCCCATCTCTCTCCCGCAGGCCCAGCCAGCGCTCACAGTCGCGTCGTGCCTTTTTTTCCTGGCCCCACCTGTCGGTCTCACGCCCCCGAGTTGCCGTCTTCCTCCATCTGCCGTGTCCAGAGGCAGAGCGTGCCCGCGCCGTCGTGCCGTGAACTCACGGACGTCGAGGCCTGGTCGCCGCCCCCCTATTTAACCCGCAAAGCCGTTCCTCTAGGTTTTCCCCTTCGTCGTCGTCTCCGAGGGAATCCTCCCCTTCCCTCTTTCTCCTTCCCCACGAACGACCGAGCGCAACTGAGAGCACGTCGCCGTCGCCGCCGTCCTCCGGTCACTTCCAGCCGCCACCGTTGAGTCCTCCGGCTTCCCCTTCGTCCCCGTCATCGACTACTTCCCCTATAGCACGGATCGGGCGCCCCCTCGCCGTTGCAACGCCGTCTGCATCCTCTCCGTCGTCGACCACAGAATTGCGCCAAGGTTCAGAGCTCGCCGTCGACGTCTCTAGCCCGCCTCCGTCGACTCCTTCATGTCCAAGGGTAAGGAGGTACTCCCTGCTCCTCCTTGTTGTCTGCTCGTCGCTGTTAGTCCCCTGAGCGCGTCGCCGTAGCCATGCGGTCGTCGTGCTCCCGGTGCTCCCCATCTCTCTGCATATGTTGCTGTCGCGCGCTTCAGTTAGTTGCATAGGCCGTAGCTTTGTCACTCTGGAACCGTAGCTAGTCGCAGTAGCTCCGCCGCACCTTTCCGCATGGCCGCCGCTCGTCGCCGACCCTGCCTAGCCCTTGTTGTTGCGTAGGAGCTCCGCCGCCGCAGATCCGTCGTGCGCTCGCCGTCGGCGATGTAGTAGATGTTAGGTGTTGTGCATGCTTCGAGTAGATGCGGTACTCCTCCAGGAGCACCCCGCACACCTCCGCCGTTCCTCTAGGTCGTCGGAGCAGCTCCAACGAGCAGCTCCGACGAGCCCC
>LR738715.1:45937692-45964405 GCA_902687465.1 Secale cereale
CCCCCCCGTTTTTCCCTGCTCTGTTTCTTCAGTTACCTCTTCAGAGTTAGCGCATGTTATCTATCGAGAAACGATCGCAAGCGCAGTGGCTTTGTCTCTGTCAGATAAGCAGGTGGTCTTATGTTCGAATCCTCGCGGGGCAGTGGGCATTTCGCCCCCTTTTTAATTTTCGCAAGAGGCTGACAGGTAGGCCCCACCTGCCAGCCTCACAGTCCTTCTCCCGCCCCGCGCACACCCGCTGGCGCCAGCTCAGCGAGGCCGGGCCCTCTTGTCAGTGGCTCTGGCTAGATGAGCCTGGGTCACTTTGACCCTGCGCTTGTTTTGTTTTTTTTCTGTTTTGTGTTTTTCTTTTCCTTTTCTGCTTTTTCTTGTTTAATTAATATATGTTGATATTTTCATCTGATGAAAATAAGTCCTATATGAAAAGTGCTTAGAATTTTATGTAGATTATGAATATGATGTTTGTTGCCATGTTTAAAAACATTTAGATGCTGTTTGAATTTATTCTTGTTTTAAAAATGCTTAAACTTGTAAAAATCATAACTAAATATCTACAACTCCAATTTTAACAAACTTTATATGCATTTGGGGTGGAAAAATGTCTAGAATATTTTGGTGCTGTTGTTTAGCATGTTTGACAACATTATCACAGAAGTTTTCAGATCTGTCCCAAATGCATTTAAATTAATATGGGAGTTTCTGGAAATTGTTGTTTATTATTTCCAGCCCATTTAAATGTGCTAGCACGTTGTTGTAATGTTAGTTGCACCCTTGCCATGTTAACCAACTCCTTTAAAACTTGTTGGATGCTTGTTTGAATAATCAACATAAACTTGGTAGTTGTTTTTTTCGTGTGGGTGATCTTGTTGCTTTGATGATGTTGCTCCCTTGTGACCCTAGGCCATGCATCATATCTATTTTTGTCCTTGCTCATCTTGTTCATGCATCATGTGCCTGAGCATTGCATTATGATTGATTGTGTTCTGTTGTTGCATTGTTGTGTTTGGTTAGAGCCCGGTGAGGATACGGAGTACGAGGCTCCTATCGAGGTTGAGTTTGAGGAGCAAGGTTACGATCCCTCCGTGGAATCAACATGCAAGATGACCTTACCCAGATATCCCTACTATATTTGCCTATGCTAGATGTCTCGCTCTTTAGATTATTGCCTCGATGCCTATGTCTGTTTGTCAGCCCTCCTATTGTTGCCATGAAACTCTCTAACCACCCACCTAGCAAACCATTGTTTGGCTACGTAAGCATCGCTCAGCCCCTCTTATAGCGTTGTTAGTTGCAGGTGAAGATTTGAAGATTCTTGCTTCATGTTGAAGTTATTGTTGGGATATCACAATATATAATATGTTAAACTAAATCATCTATATATTGGTAATGGGTGGAAGGCTAAGCCTCTTGCTTGGTGTTTTGTTCCACTCATGCCACCCTAGGAACCGTTAAACCGGTGTTATGTTCCTTGATTTTGCGTCCCTAACACGGTTGGGGTTTATGGGCCCCCCTCGATAACCCGCTTAGCGCTAAAGCTTTTCCAGCAAGGCCCAACATTGGTTTTACATTTGCCTAATAACTAAAACTTGCATAGGGCGTTGCAAACCCGAGTTTTTAATTAACAACCCCGGGCTAGTGCTCCTCATGAGTGTTGGTCCAAACTGGGCGTGCTGCGGGGCCACCTCGGGGAAACTCAAGGGCTGGTAAAAACGTGTAGCTTGTCCCATCCGGTCGTGGCCTAAGACGAGATACGCGCGGCTACTATCAGGGTGTCGGCACGCCGGGAGGTCTTGCTGGATTAGTTTTACCTATGTCGGGATATCTTGAGCATGGGATTCCGAGAATACTCCGGTCTTCCCACCTTGGAGTTGCGACTCCACAGATCGTGAGCTTGTGATGGGCTAAGTTGGGACACCCCCTGCAGGGTTTGATCTTTCGAAAGCCATGCCCGCGGTTATGTGGCAGATGGGAATTTGTTAATATCGGGTTGTAGAAAACTTGACACCATGTTCATAATACACTACCAGCGTGAGTAACCGTGACGGTCTCTTTCCGAAGGGGTTCGGGAAGTGAACACGGTGGGGTTATGTCTGACGTGAGTAGTTAGGATCACTTCGTGATCACTTTGACGATCGTTGGCACTTGCTTCTATCCTCGCTCTAAACACGTAAGTTAGTGCTAGCGCTGCTGCAACTTTGTTTTCAGCCTTTCCACACCTAAGGTTTTGATAGTATTGCTACCCGGGAACGGGATTGCTGAGTCCTCTGTGGTTCACAGATTCTACACAACACCAGATGCAGGTACCGTTGAGAACTACACAGGTGATGGTTCAGAGTTGTATTGGGAGTTCGATGAAGAGCGTGGGCGATACTACGTGTCTTACCCCGAGGATCAGTAGGGCTCTTACTAGGATGATCGGGACCTTGTGTTGCTTTATTTATGGTATCTTTCATTTGGATCTTCGTCCGTAGTCGGACTCTGATGTTATTCGGATGATGTATGTTAATGTATTTCATTGTGTGACGTGGCGAGTGTAAGCCAACTACTCTTTTACATTTCATCCCCTCTTTTACATGAGTTGTGCTAAGATACCATACTTGAGATCATTCTAGTATGAGATTATGCCTTTAAGTCGTGCCTCGACACGTGGGAGGCATAGTCTCATACTGGGCATTACACATCAACCGCCTTAAGGTGTGGCCACGAGGGCCCAGGGAGCGCCTGCCCCTGGTGGGCACGCCCCCCTGCCTCGTGGCCCACTCGGGCATCGTCTCATGTTGGTTACGCTTCCCAAAATTCACATATATTCCAAAAAAAATCTCCGTCCGTTTTTATTCAGTTTGGACTCCGTTTGATATGGATATTCTGCGAAACAAAAAACATGCAACAAACAGGAACTGGCACTGGGCACTGGATCAATATGTTAGTCCCAAAAAATAGTATAAAAAGTTGCCAAAAGTATATGAAAGTTTTAGAATATTGGCATGGAACAATCAAAAATTGTAGATACGACGGAGACGTATCAGCATCCCCAAGCATAATTCCTGCTCGTCCTCGAGTAGGTAAATGATAAAAAGATAATTTTTTGTGTGGAATGCTACCTAGCATAATCTTGATCATGTAATCTAATCATGGCATGAATATTAAGACACGAGTGATTCAAAGCAATAGTCTATCATTTGACATTAGGACAATAATACTTCGAGCATACTAATAAAGCAATCATGTCTCTTCAAAATAACATGGCCAAAGAAAGTTATCCCTACAAAATCATATGGTCTGGCTATGCTCTATCTTCACCACACAAAGTATTTAAATCATGCACAACCCCGGTTTTAGCCAAGCAATTGTTTCATACTTTAGTATTCTCAAACCTTTTCAACTTTCACGCAATACATGAGCGTGAGCCATGGACATAGCACTATGGGTGGAATAGAAGGTGGTGATAGAGAAAAGGAGGGAGAAAGTCTCACATCAACTAGGCAAATCAGTGGACTATGGAGATGTCCATCAATCGATATCAATGTGAGTGAGTAGGGATTGCCATGTAACGGATGCACTAGAGCTACAAGTGTATGAAAGCTCAAAAAGGAAACTAGTGGGTGTGCATCAACTTGCTTTCTCATGAAGACCTAGGGCATTTGAGGAAGCCCGTCGTTGGAATATACAAGCCAAGTTCTATAATGAAAATTCCCACTAGTATATGAAAGTGACAACATAGGAGACTCTCTATCATGAAGATCATGGTGCTACTTTGAAGCACAAGTGTGGAAACGGATAGTAGCATTGTCCCATCTCTCTTTTCTCTCATTTTTTTGTTTTTGTTTTTTTTGGAGGGGCTTTCCTTTTTTTTATTAGGCCCTCTCTCTTTTTTTAGGCCATCTCTTTTTTTTATTTGGCCTTTCCTCACATGGGACAATGCTCTAATAATGAAGATTATCACACTTTTATTTACTTACAACTCAAAGATTACAACTTGAAGCTAGAACAAAATATGACTCTATGTGAATGCCTCCGGCGGTGTACCGGGATGTGCAATGATCTAGCGTAGCAACGACATCAAAAAATGGACAAGCCATGAAAACATCATGCTAGCTATCTTATGATCATGCAAGGCAATATGACAATAATGGTGCGTGTCATAATAAACAGAACGGTGGAGTTACATGGCAATATATCTCGGAATGGCTATGGAAATGCCATAATAGGTAGGTATGGTGTTGTTATGAGGAAGGTATATGGTAGGTGTATGGTACCGGTGAAAGTTGCACGGTGCAGGAGAGGCTAGCAATGGTGGAAGGATGAGAGTGTGTATAATCCATGGACTCAACATTAGTCATAAAGAACTCACATACTTATTGCAAAAATTTATTAGCCATCGAAACCAAGTATTACACGCATGCTCCTAGGGGGGAGGTTGGTAGGAGTTAACCATCGCGCGCCCTCGACCTCCACACAAAGGATGACACTCAATAAATAAATCATGCTCCAACTTCGTCACATAACGGTTCACCATACGTGCATGCTACGGGAATCACAAACCTCAACACAAGTATTTCTACAATCCACAACTTTCTCTCTTATTTTACAAGGTTTACATGAAGAGGGAGAATGCCGGCAGCTGGAATTCTGGGCTGGAAAAAGGAGCAAACTCCGGAAACCTATTCTACACAACTCCAAAAGCCCTGAAACTCCACAGAACATCGTTTCGAAAAATATAAAAAATATCTGGCGGAAGAAACCCACGAGAGGGGCCACCGACTGGCCTCGAGGGTGGGGGGCGCGCCCCCCTGCCTCAAGGGCCAGCCGGCAGGCCCCCTAAGCCCATCTTCTCCTATATGAGGTGTTTTGACATGGAAAAAATCAGAAGGAGGCTTTCGGGACCAGACGCTGCCATCTCGAGGCGGAACCGAGGCGGAAACCAATCTAGGGCTCTGGCAAAGCTGTTCTACTGGGGATACTTCCCTCCGGGAGGGGGAAATCGTCACCGCCGTAATCACCAACAACTCTCCCATCTTGGGGAGGGCTATCTTCATCAACATCTTCACTAGCACCATCTCCTCTCAAACCCTAGTTCATCTCTTGTATCCTATCTTTGTACCCAGACCTCAGATTGGTACCTGTGGGTTGCTAGTAGTGTTGATCACTCCTTGTAGTTGATGCTAGTTGGTTTATTTGGTGGAAGATCATATGTTCAGATCCATTATGCATATTAATACCCCTCTGATCATTAACAATATTATGTCTTGTGAGTAGTTACTTTTGTTCCTGAGGACATGGGAGAAGTCTTGCTATTAGTACTCATGTGAGTTTGGTCTTCGTTCGATATTTTCATGAGATGTATGTTGTCTATCCTCTAGTGGTGTCATGTGAACGTCGAATACATGACACTTCACCATTATTTGGGCCTAGAGGAAGGCATTGGGAAGTAATAAGTAGATGATGGGTTGCTAGAGTGACAGAAACTTAAACCCTAGTTTATGCGTTGCTTCGTAAGGGGCTGATTTGGATCCATATGTTTCAGGCTATGGTTAGGTTTAACTTAATAATTCTTTTGTAGTTGTGGATGCTTGCATTAGAGGTTAATCATAAGTGGGAGGCTTGTCCAAGTAAGGGCAGCACCCAAGCACCAGTCCACCCACATACCAAATTATCAAAGTACTGAACGCGAATCAGACGATCATGATGAAAACTAGCTTGACGATAATTCCCATGTGTCCTCGGGAGCGCTTTCCTTTATATAAGAGTTGGTCCAGGCTTGTCCTTTGCTACAAAAAGGATTGGGCCACCTTGATGCACCTTATTTACTTTTACATTTTATCACTTGCTACCAATTACCTTATCACCAAACTACCTGTTACCTATAATTTCAGTGCTTGCAGAAAATACCTTACCGAAAACTGCCTATCATTTCCTTCTGATCCTCGTTGGGTTCGACACTCTTACTTATCGAAAGGACTACGATAGATCCCCTACACTTGTGGGTCATCACCGCTCCTACTACCGCCCAACCCGACACGAGAAGCGACGGTCTCGAATCGAGGCGGCACTAGCGCGGAACCGGAGCGGTACCACCGCATATAGCCATGGGCGGTACTACCGATGTGAACCGGCGGTACTACCGCTTGTGGCTATAAGTGGTACTGCCGCTCTGGCCCAGCGGTACTACCGCAGGAGCTACAAGAAACCCTGAACTGCCACAACTTCTGCAAATGAGCTCCGAATTGAGCAAACTCAAGCTTGTAGGATAGAGGAAGACGAGTAGCATCAAAACAACGACTGGTTATAGTAAGAAAATGCAGAGAGGTATGCCTAATATATAGAGGAGTGAACACTCCATCAGAGAAGAACCGGCATAACCTCCAACATCGAAAACATCATAGAAGATGCATGTGAACTCCATTTTCGATGAACTCGAGCTTGTCATGAAAATGACCATAATCTCCAAATCTCACAAGGAGAATAACCAAACAAGAACCAATAAAGATGATGCAAGGATGCAATGGTTTGAGCTCTCTATGAACGATACGATCAAGCTACTCATCGAGAGCCCCCCTTGATAGTACGGCAATCGATCATATAACCCGGTCTCCCAACTACCACCATGAGACCGGTAAAATAGAAAACCTATCAAGGGCAAACCTTTGCCTTGCACATAGTCCACTTGAGCTGGATGATGATGACTTGACTCCCTCAAGCTGGACCACCTTTCTTGATTGCGTTGGCTCGGTGAAGACTAGTAGATTGCTCCCCCATACTCCACTATGGGCGAGCCACTCTTTGGAACATCTTCACAAATCCATTGCCACCACACTGGATGGCAAGCTTCAAGCATATGATATCTTCGTGATGATCCACTTGAACTTGCACACCGCAACCTAACCCCACAAAGAACTCTCACGAAGACCATGGGTTAGTACACAAAGTGTGATTGACAATGCTTACCATACCATGGGATTGCTTGATCCCTCTCGGTACATCTTCTACACTTTGTGTGTTGATCAACTTGATTCACTCTTTGACTTAGTCTTGATCAACCTTGAATCTTTCCAACTCTCTTCATTTGGATGATCTCTTGAAGGTAAACATGAATGATCACACACTCTTATTCTTCAAGACATGCTTGCAATAAGCTCAACACCCACAAGACCAATCTTTGGATAATTCCTTAATAGCACCTTAGTCATCACAAACTCTCCTTGAAACCAACAAATGGACTCCAAGAAAAGCCTATGGACAAACCCTTCAAATATAACTCAAGGCAACCATTAGTCCATAGAGATTGTCATCAATTACCAAAACCGAACATGGGGGCACTGCATGTTCTTTCATCTCTTCATTGGTGGTGGTGTTGGGGAACGTAGTATTTTAAAATTTTCCTACGATCACGCAAGATCTATCTACCAGATGCATAGCAACGAGAGGGGAGAGTGTGTCTACGTACCCTCGTAGACCGGGAGCGGAAGCGTCAAGTGACGCGGTTGATGTTGTCGAACTTCTTCGCGATCCAACCGATCAAGCACCGAACGTACGGCACCTCCGCGTTCAGCACACGTTCAGCTTGATGACGTCCCACGAGCTCTTGATCCAGTTGAGCTTCACGGGAGAGTTTCGTCAGCTCGACGGCGTGGTGACGGATATGATGTGTTCACCGGCGCAGGGCTTCGCCTAAGCTCCGCGACGGTACGACCGAGGTGTGATTCTGTGGAGGGGGGCACCGCACACGGCTAAAACAATTCAACTTGTGTGTCTTTGGGTGCCCCCCTGCCCCTGTATATAAAGGAGCAAGGGAGGAGGGGCCGGCCAACCTCTATGGTGCGGCTAGGGAGGGGACTCCTACTAGGAATAGGATTGCAATCCTATTCCTAGTAGGATTCACCGAAAGGAAGAAGGGGGAAAGGATTAGGAGAGGTGGCGCCCCCCCAATCCTAGTCCAACTAGGATTCCTAGGTGGGGGCGCCGGCCAGCCCTATGGGCTGCCTCTCTCTCACCCTTTAGGCCCACTATGGACCATCCCCTCTCGTAGGGGGTTCCGGTAACCCCCTCCGGCATTCCCGATAAATCCGAAACTTTTCCGGTATACTTCCGGTGTCTGAATATAGCCGTCCAATATATCAATCTTTATGTCTCGGACATTCTGAGACTCCTCGTCATGTCCGTGATCTCATCCGGGACTCCGAACTACCTTCGGTACATCAATACTCAAAAACTCATAATACCGATCGTCATCAAACGTTAAGCGTGCGGACCCTACGGGTTCGAGAACTATGTAGACATGACCGAGACTCATCTCTGGTCAATAACCAATAGCGGAACCTGGATGTTCATATTGGCTCCTACATATTCTACGAAGATCTTTTATCGGTCAGAACCGCATAACAACATACGTTGTTCCTTTTGTCAAACGGTATGTTACTTGCCCGAGATTCGATTGTCGGTATCTTTATACCTAGTTCAATCTCGTTGCCGGCAAGTCTCTTTACTCGTTCCGTAACACATCATCTCGTGACTAACTCATTAGTCTTTTGCTTGCAAGGCTTATTGTGATGTGTGTTACCGAGAGGGCCCAGAGATACCTCTCCGACACTCGGAGTGACAAATCATAATCTTGATCTATGCCAACACCACGAATACTTTCGGAGACACCTGTAGAGCATCTTTATGATCACCCAGTTATGTTGTGACGTTTGATAGCACACAAGGTGTTCCTACGGTATTCGGGAGTTGCATAATCTCATAGTCATAGGAACATGTATAAGTTATGAAGAAAGCAATAGCAGTTAAACTAAACGATCATAGTGCTATGCTAACGGATGGGTCTTGTCCATCACATCATTCTCCTAATGATGTGATCCCGTTGATCAAATGACAACTCATGTCTATGGCTAGGAAACATAACCATCTTTGATCAATGAGCTAGTCTAGTAGAGGCATACTAGGGACATACTGTTTTGTCTATGTATCCACACATGTACTAAGTTTCCGGTTAATACAATTCTAGCATGAATAAAAGACATTTATCATGATATAAGGAAATACAAATAACATCTTTATTATTGCCTCTAGGGCATATTTCCTTCAGTCTCCCACTTGAACTAGAGTCAATAATCTAGATTACAAAGTGATGATCCTCACACCCATGGAGTCTTGGTGTTGATCATGTTTTGCCCGTGGAAGAGGCTTAGTCAACGGGTCTGCAATATTCAGATCCGTATGTATTTTGCAAATCTATATGTCTCCCTCCTTGACTAGATCGCGGATGGAATTGAAGCGTCTTTTGATGTGCTTTGTTCTCTTGTGAAACCTGGATTCCTTCGCCAAGGCTATGGCTCCAGTGTTGTCACAAAAGATTTTCATTGGACCCGATGCACTAGGTACTACACCTAGATCGGATATGAACTCCTTCATCCAGACTCCTTCATTTGCTGCTTCCGAAGCAGCTATGTATTCTGCTTCACACGTAGATCCCGCCACGACGCTCTGCTTGGAACTGCACCAGCTGACAGCTCCACCGTTCAGTAAAAATACATATCCGGTTTGTGACTTAGAGTCATCCGGATCAGTGTCAAAGCTAGAATCGACGTAACCGTTTACGACGAGCTCTTTGTCACCTCCATATACGAGAAACATATCCTTTGTTCTTTTCAGATACTTTAGGATGTTTTTGACCGCTGTCCAGTGATCCACTCCTGGATTACTTTGGTACCTCCCTGCTAGACTTATAGCAAGGCACACATCAGGTCTGGTACACAGCATTGCATACATGATAGATCCTATGGCTGAGGCATAGGGAATGACTTTCATTTTCTCTCTATCTTCTGCAGTGGTCGGGCATTGAGTCTTACTCAACTTCATACCTTGTAAAACAGGCAAGAATCCTTTCTTTGACTGATCCATTTTGAACCTTTTCAAAATCTTATCAAGGTATGTGCTTTGTGAAAGTCCAATTAAGCGTCTTGATCTATCTCTATAGATCTTGATGCCTAATATGTAAGCAGCTTCTCCGAGGTCTTTCATTGAAAAACTTTTATTCAAGTATCCTTTTATGCTATTCAGAAATTCTATATCATTTCCAATTAACAATATGTCATCTACATATAATATTAGAAATGCTACAGAGCTCCCACTCACTTTCTTGTAAATACAGGCTTCTCCAAAAGTCTGTATAAAACCATATGCTTTGATCACCTCATCAAAGCGTATATTCCAACTCCGAGATGCTTGCACCAGTCCATAGATGGATCGCTGGAGTTTGCATACTTTGTTAGCACCTTTTGGATCGACAAAACCTTCTGGTTGCATCATATACAACTCTTCTTTGAGATATCCATTTAGGAATGCAGTTTTGACATCCATTTGCCAGATTTCATAATCAATGCGGCAATTGCTAACATGATTCGGACAGACTTAAGCATCGCTACAGGTGAGAAAGTCTCATCGTAGTCAACTCCTTGAACTTGTCGAAAACCTTTCGCAACAAGTCGAGCTTTGTAAACAGTAATATTACCGTCTGCGTCGGTCTTCCTCTTGAAGATCCATTTATTTTCGATGGCCTGCCGATCATCGGGCAAGTCAACCAAAGTCCACACTTTGTTCTCATACATGGATTCCATCTCAGATTTCATGGCTTCAAGCCATTTTGCGGAATCTGGGCTCATCATCGCTTCCTCATAGTTCGTAGGTTCATCATGGTCCAGTAACATGATTTCCAGAACTGGGTTGCCGTACCACTCTGGTGCGGAACGTACTCTGGTTGATCTACGACGTTCAGTAGAAACTTGATCCGAAGTTTCATGATCATTATCATCAACTTCCTCACTAATTGGTGTAGGAATCACTGGAACAATTTCCTGTGATGTACTACTTTCCAATATGGGAGAAGGTACAATTACCTCATCAAGTTCTACTTTCCTCCCACTCACTTCTTTCGAGAGAAACTCTTTTTCTAGAAAGGATCCGTTCTTAGCAACGAATATTTTGCCTTCGGATCTGTGATAGAAGGTGTACCCAACAGTTTCTTTTGGGTATTCTATGAAGACACATTTTTCTGACTTGGGATCGAGCTTATCAGGTTGAAGTGTTTTCACATAAGCATCACAGCCCCAAATTTTAAGAAACGACAACTTTGGTTTCTTGCCAAACCATAGTTCATAAGGCGTCGTATCAACGGATTTAGATGGTGCCCTATTTAATGTGAATGCAGCCGTCTCTAAAGCATAACCCCAAAACGATAGTGGTAAATCGGTAAGAGACATGATAGATCGCACCATATCCAATAAAGTACGGTTACGACGTTCGGACACACCATTACGTTGTGGTGTTCCAGGTGGCGTGAGTTGTGAAACTATTCCACATTGTTTCAAATGAAGACCAAACTCGTAACTCAAATATTCTCCTCCACGATCAGATCGTAGGAACTTTATTTTCTTGTTACGATGATTCTCTACTTCACTCTGAAATTCTTTGAACTTTTTCAAATGTTTCAGACTTGTGTTTCATTAAGTAGATATACCCATATCTGCTCAAATCATCAGTGAAGGTCAGAAAATAATGATACCCGCCGCGAGCATCAACGCTCATTGGTCCACATACATCAGTATGTATGATTTCCAACAAATCTGTTGCTCGCTCCATAGTTCCGGAGAACGGAGTTTTAGTCATCTTGCCCATGAGGCATGGTTCGCAAGCACCAAGTGATTCATAATCAAGTGATTCCAAAAGTCCATCTTTATGGAGTTTCTTCATGCGTTTTACACCAATATGACCCAAACGGCAGTGCCACAAATAAGTTGCACTATCATTATTAACCTTGCATCTTTTGGTTTCAATATTATGAATATGTGTATCACTACAATCGAGATCCAGTAAGAATAGACCACTCTTTAAGGGTGCATGACCATAAAAGATATTATTCATCAAAATGGAACAACCATTATTCTCTGATTTAAATGAATAACCGTCTCGCAATAAACAAGATCCAGATATAATGTTCATGCTCAACGCTGGCACCAAATAAAAATTATTTAGGTCTAAAACTAATCCCGAAGGTAGATGTAGAGGTAGCGTGCCGACGGCGATCACATCGACTTTGGAACCGTTTCCCACGCGCATCGTCACCTCGTCCTTAGCTAATCTTCGTTTAATCCGTAGTCCCTGTTTCGAGTTACAAATATTAGCAACCGAACCGGTATCAAATACCCAGGTACTACTACGAGAATTAGTAAGGTACACATCAATAACATGTATATCACATATACCTTTGTTCATCTTGCCATCCTTCTTATCCGCCAAATACTTGGGGCAGTTCCGCTTCCAGTGTCCAGTTCCCTTGCAGTAGAAGCACTCAGTTTCAGGCTTGGCTCCAGATTTGGGTTTCTTCGTTGAAGTAGCAACTGACTTGCTATTCTTTTTGAAGTTCCCTTTCTTTCCCTTGCCCTTTTTCTTGAAACTAGTGGTCTTGTTAACCATCAACACTTGATGCTCCTTTTTGATTTCTACCTCCGCAGCTTTGAGCATAGCGAAGAGCTCGGGAATTGTCTTTTGCATCCCTTGCATGTTATAGTTCATCACGAAGCCTTTATAGCTTGGTGGCAGTGATTGAAGAACTCTATCAATAACACTATCCTCGTCAACATTGCAACCAAGTTGAGTCATATGATTGTAGTACCCAGACATTCTGAGCAAGTGTTCACTGATAGAACTATTCTCCTCCATTTTGCAGCTGTAGAACTTATTGGAAATCTCATATTTCTCAATTCGGGCATTTGCTTGAAATATTAACTTCAACTCCTGGAACATTTCATATTCTCCATGACGTTCAAAACGTCGTTGAAGTCCCGGTTCTAAGTCGTAAAGCATGGCACACTGAACTATCGTGTAGTCATCAGACCGCGACTGCCAGACGTTCAAAGCGTCTGCATTAGCGGAAGGGGGCTTGTCACCTAGCGGTGCTTCAAGGACATAATTCTTCTGTGCAGCAATGAGGATAATCCTCAGGTTACGAACCCAGTCCGTGTAATTGCTACCATCATCTTTCAACTTAGCTTTCTCTAGGAATGCATTAAAATTCAAAGGAACGGTAGCACGGGCCATTGATCTACAACGACATAGATATGCAAAACTATCAGGACTAAGTTCATGATAAATTAAAGTTCAATTTAATCATATTAATTTAAAGAACTCCCACTTAGATAGACATCCCTCTGGTTATCTAAATGATCACGTGATCCAAATCAACTAAACCATGTCCGATCATCACGTGAGATGGAGTAGTTTTCAATGGTGAACATCTTATGTTGATCATATCTACTATATGATTCACGCTCGACCTTTCGGTCTCCAGTGTTCCGAGGCCATATCTGTATATGCTAGGCTCGTCAAGTTTAACCCGAGTATTCTGCGTGTGCAAAACTGGCTTACACCCATTGTATTTGAACGTAGAGCTTATCACACCCGATCATCACGTGGTGTCTCGGCACGACGAACTTTCGCAACGGTGCATACTCAGGGAGAACACTTATACCTTGAAATTTAGTAAGGGATCATCTTATAATGCTACCGTCGTTCTAAGCAAAATAAGAAGCATAATAAGATAAACATCACACGCAATCAAAATATGTGACATGATATGGCCATCATCATCTTGTGCTTTTGATCTCCATCTTCAAAGCACCGTCATGATCACCTTCGTCACCGGCTTGACACCTTGATCTTTATCGTAGTATCGTTGTCGTCTCGCCAACTATTGCTTCCACGAATATCGCTACCGCTTAGTGATAAAGTAAAGCAATTACATGGCGATTGCATTTCATACAATAAAGCGACAACCGTATGGCTCCTGCCAGTTGCCGATAACTTTACAAAACATGATCATCTCATACAAAACCGTATAACTCATCATGTCTTGACCATATCACATCACAACATGCCCTGCAAAAACAAGTTAGACGTCCTCTACTTTGTTTGTTGCAAGTTTTACGTGGCTGCTACGGGCTTAGCAAGAACCGTTCTTACCTACGCATACAAAACCACAACGATGTTTCGTCAAGTATGTGCTGTTTTAACCTTCACAAGGACCGGGCGTAGCCACACTTGATTCAGCTAAAGTGAGAGAGACAGACACCCGCCAGTCACCTTTAAGCAACGAGTGCTCGTAACGGTGAAACCAGTCTCGCGTAAGCGTACGCGTAATGTCGGTCCGGGCCACTTCATCTCACAATACCGCCGAAGCAAAGTATGACATGCTGGTAAGCAGTATGACTAGTATCGTCCACAATCTCATTGTGTTCTACTCGTGCATATCATCTACGCATAGACCTGGCTCATGATGCCACTGTTGGGGAACGTAGTATTTTAAAAATTTCCTACGATCACGCAAGATCTATCTACCAGATGCATAGCAACGAGAGGGGAGAGTGTGTCTACGTACCCTCGTAGACCGGGAGCGGAAGCGTCAAGTGACGCGGTTGATGTTGTCGAACTTCTTCGCGATCCAACCGATCAAGCACCGAACGTACGGCACCTCCGCGTTCAGCACACATTCAGCTTGATGACGTCCCACGAGCTCTTGATCCAGTTGAGCTTCACGGGAGAGTTTCGTCAGCACGACGGCGTGGTGACGGATATGATGTGTTCACCGGCGCAGGGCTTCGCCTAAGCTCCGCGACGGTACGACCGAGGTGTGATTCTGTGGAGGGGGGCACCGCACACGGCTAAAACAATTCAACTTGTGTGTCTTTGGGTGCCCCCCTGCCCCCGTATATAAAGGAGCAGGGGAGGGAGGCCGGCCAACCTCTCCTGGTGCGGCTAGGGAGGGAGTCCTACTAGGAATAGGATTGCAATCCTATTCCTAGTAGGATTCACCGAAAGGAAGAAGGGGGAAAGGAATAGGAGAGGTGGCGCCCCCCCCCAATCCTAGTCCAACTAGGATTCCTAGGTGGGGGCGCCGGCCAGCCCTATGGGCTGCCTCTCTCTCACCCTTTAGGCCCACCATGGACCATCCCCTCTCGTAGGGGGTTCCGGTAACCCCCTCCGGCATTCCCGATAAATCCGAAACTTTTCCGGTATACTTCCGGTGTCCGAATATAGCCGTCCAATATATCAATCTTTATGTCTCGGACATTCCGAGACTCCTCGTCATGTCCGTGATCTCATCCGGGACTCCGAACTACCTTCGGTACATCAATACTCAAAAACTCATAATACCGATCGTCATCAAACGTTAAGCGTGCGGACCCTACGGGTTCGAGAACTATGTAGACATGACCGAGACTCATCTCCGGTCAATAACCAATAGCGGAACCTGGATGTTCATATTGGCTCCTACATATTCTACGAAGATCTTTTATCGGTCAGAACCGCATAACAACATACGTTTGTTCCTTTTGTCAAACGGTATGTTACTTGCCCGAGATTCGATCGTCGGTATCTTTATACCTAGTTCAATCTCGTTTACCGGCAAGTCTCTTTACTCGTTCCGTAACACATCATCTCGTGACTAACTCATTAGTCTTTTGCTTGCAAGGCTTATTGGCTTATTATGATGTGTGTTACCGAGAGGGCCCAGAGATACCTCTCCGACACTCGGAGTGACAAATCCTAATCTTGATCTACGCCAACACCACGAATACTTTCGGAGACACCTGTAGAGCATCTTTATGATCACCCAGTTACGTTGTGACGTTTGATAGCACACAAGGTGTTCCTACGGTATTCGGGAGTTGCATAATCTCATAGTCATAGGAACATGTATAAGTTATGAAGAAAGCAATAGCAGTTAAACTAAACGATCATAGTGCTATGCTAACGGATGGGTCTTGTCCATCACATCATTCTCCTAATGATGTGATCCCGTTGATCAAATGACAACTCATGTCTATGGCTAGGAAACATAACCATCTTTGATCAATGAGCTAGTCTAGTAGAGGCATACTAGGGACATACTGTTTTGTCTATGTATCCACACATGTACTAAGTTTCCGGTTAATACAATTCTAGCATGAATAAAAGACATTTATCATGATATAAGGAAATACAAATAACATCTTTATTATTGCCTCTAGGGCATATTTCCTTCAGGTGGTTGCTATTCTAGTGCGCTGGTTCGATGGGGCCTTAGCACAACGATTTCCGATTGTCTGCTACAACAAATTTTGCCAGGCTCCGGTGAGGAAGGGGTGATGATTGCGGCGTGCCTCCGGCTCGTTTCAGTGCTTGTAGTCGTCGCTAGATAGTATACGGATTTGGATGTAATTTTTATTATTTTTAGTGGTCGTTGTACTGCCATAATTGATGATGAGTAGATCAAAAGTTTTCGCCAAAGAAATAATATCTCAATTTACGCGGGCTCAGTTTTCCAGTGGCGTTGGTACATGGTGAGTGGTGAATAAAATGAAAGCAAGGTGGGCCGGTATAGGTACTCTACATTCTTGGCCTGGCCGACTAACTTGGCTACCAGTTCAGTGATCAACTCTCTTTTTTTTTCTCCCATTGCTCATCAGCACGTGCATACACCATGAAGAAAGCCGCACATCACGTGCCTCTATGATCCCATTGGTGGATCGAGCCAATAATGTTTCAATAATCCTCACTCGAATAGTATAGTACCATATCAACATAAGAGCAAGTGCAATATGGTTTCGTAGGTGGGTATAACACTTAAAATAATATATTTTTTGCTGAGTTAAAAGAGAGAAAGAATAGAGAAGACAAGCGGGCTACAAACTAACTGCCGACCATAGCACATACTATTGTGAGAGGGAGGAGGGGTGGGTCATGTATCAATGAAGTAGTACTCCCTCCATTCTTTTATACAAGACCATAAACTAAGATTACAGGTATCAAGGTAAACTTTAATGACTGCTTTGCAAGCCAACTTTTATTTTCGTTAACCGGAATCATTAATACGCTTGCATGCATGCAAAAAGGAATGAGAAGAAAGTAACACTATGTCATTATGACTAAATGCATGAAAATATTAAATAAGTTGCTAGTACGAAAAAAATATCATTAATTTTTGCCTTGGTAAATTTTTTTTGCATGGTAATACGTGTCTCATTTATATCATAATGATCATAGTACAAGTCACGTACATACCGACCTGACAAAACTAAAAAGATAGCAGAACGCTAGCCTTTGCACACAGGAACACCAGCCAAGAAGTAAAATTACAAACAAGACTACAGAATCCTCCGAGCTTGACACCAACGCCCGTCACCTGCCTCTGGCACCACCATAGCAGCCACCAAAGGAGAAAATGATGCATCACCTCCACACTCGAGCTCGACGCGGCTCCATCGCTGATATGCGGCTTCGCCGACCTTCAAGGTGGCTCACCAATAAAGACGAAGCCATTGCCGTTAAACGAATCAGACCGGGGTAACACCCCGGACACATCATCGAACTCCAGATCTAGCACCCCGCCCAACTAAGACATTGGAGGAGGAAACCATACCTGCCTGCCATGAACCACGAACCTAGATCCACTATCTTCCAGATATCGTCGATGCAGACCACAATCTGCATCCGCTCCTGAACTACCTCCTGAAGGAAATATGCCCTAGAGGCAACAATAAAGTTGTTATTTATATTTTCTTATATCATGATAAATGTTTATTATTCATGCTAGAATTGTATTAACCAGAAACTTGGTACATGTGTGAATACATAGACCAAAACAGAGTGTCCCTGGTGTGCCTCTACTAGACTAGCTCGTTAATCAAAGATGGTTATGTTTCCTAACCATAGACATGAGTTGTCATTTGATCAATGAGATCACATCATTAGGAGAATGATGTGATGGACAAGGCCCATCCGTTAGCTTAGCAACTTGATCATTTAGTTTTACTGCTATTGCTTTCTTCATGACTTTTACATGTTCCTATGACTATGAGATTATGCAACTCCCGAATACCGGAGGAACACCTTATGTGCTATCAAACGTCACAACGTAACTGGGTGATTATAAAGATGCTCTACAGGTGTCTCCGAAGGTGTTTGTGGTGTTGGCATAGATCGAGAATAGGATTTGTCACTCGAAGTGTCGGAGAGGTATCTCTGGGCACTCTCGATAATACACATCGTAATAAGCCTTGCAAGCAAATGACTAATGAGTTAGTCACGAGATGATGTATTACCGAACGAGTAAAGAGACTTGTCGGTGACGAGATTGAATTAGGTATGATGATACCAACGATCGAATCTCGGGCAAGTAACATATTGATGACAAAGGGAACAACGTATGTTGTTGTGCGGTTTGACCGATAAAGATCTTCGTAGAATATGTAGGAACCGATATGAGCATCCAGGTTCCGCTATTGGTTATTGACCAGAGAAGTGTCTCGGTCATGTCTACATAGTTCTCGAACCCGTAGGGTCCGCACGCTTAACGTTCGATGATGAATTGTATTATGAGTTATGTGATTTGCTGACCGACGTTTGTTCGGAGTCCCGGATGAGATCACGGACATGACGAACAGTCTCGAAATGGTTGAGACGTTGAAAGCACATTTGCTCCCTGGGTGGTTTTGGTAATTAATGACAACATACTTTGTGGTTGGACTAATACTTTTATCAAGTATGTTTCAGGAAACCCAATCACATTGGTATGGCAAGATGACTGAAGAAGTGGACCCCTCAAATGCTAAGGCAAGCATTGGCAAAAGCTCAAGACTCCATTTTTGGTTTAGTGATCAAAGATCACATTGAGTCCATAGGAAAGCCAATACTATTAAAAGGGGATGAGGTTGTGTTGATGATCTGGTTGCTCAAGTGCTTAGTGATTTAGCTCCTTCAACTATCAGCACCTTTCACTACTATACACACTCATAAGTAATCTCGGACAAACCGATTCTTCCAACTCAGTCCCACCGAGATGAACCACTTCTGCCATTTTCCAAACCCTAGAAAAATCGGTCACACCGAGTTTGAGATCGGTCACACCGAAACTGAACTGCCAACCTTCTGTAATCATTTCACATCATTTCGGAATATCCGAGTTTGCATTTTCGGTCTTACCGAAATGGCCAGGTTCTGTCTTGGATCAAATCGGTCTCACCGAGATTGCATTATCGGTCACACCGATTCTGGCATGTTCCTGCTCTTTCTCAAATCGGTCCAACCGAGTTTTCTTTCTCGGTCTCACCGAAATCTCCAACGTTCATATCAGATACACTTTCGGTCCCACAGAGATGGTATTTTCGGTCCCACCGAAAATCCCAACGTTCACTATATTTGAACTTTCGGTCTGACCGAGTTTTCACTTCGGTCTCACCGAGATTGGTCAAATGTGTGTGTAACGGTTGGATTTTGTGTGGAGGCTATATATACCCCTCCACCCCCTCCTCATTCGTGAGGAGAGCCATCAGAAAGTACCACCACTTCTACCACACACTTTCTGAGAAGTGAACCACCTACCCTTGTGTTGAGATCAAGCCATTCCATTCCTACCATATGAAACTTGATTTCTAGTCTTCCCAAGTTGCCTTCCACTCAAACCTTTCTTCCACCACAGCCATATCAGTGAGGAGAGTTGAGTGTTGGGGAGATTATCATTTGAAGCACAAGAGCAAGGAGTTCATCATCATCAACACCGTCTATTACCTTTTGGGGGGTGGTGCCTCCTAGATTGGTTAGGTGTCGCTTGGGAGCCTCCGTCTTTGAGATGTGGAGTTGAACCAAGAAGTTTGTAAGGGCAAGGAGATCGCCTACTTCGTGAAGATCTACCCCGAGTAAGGCTAGTCCTCCGTGGGCGTAGGCCATGATGGAATAGACAAGGTTGCTTCTTCGTGGACCCTTCGTGGGTGGAGCCCTCCGTGGACTCGCGCAGCCGTTACCCTCCGTGGGTTGAAGTCTCCATCAACGTGGATGTACGATAGCACCACCTATCGGAACCACGACAAAAATCTCCGTGTCACCAAACTGCGTTTGATCTTCTCCACCTCTCTTTACTATATATGCAATTTATTTTCCGCTGCCCATACTCTAGAATTGCATGTGTAGTGTGTTACTTGACTTGATCTTAATTGCAAAACTGCCTAAAACTTTGCACAACCAAAAGGCAGATTTTTATCTTGTCAAGTAGTCTAATCACCCCCCCCCCCCTCTAGACCTACTTCTTCGATCCTACAATTGGTATCAGAGCTTTGGTCTCCATTGCTTTGGTTTACACACCATTGGAGGAAGATGGACGTGTCTACGGATGGGAGTGTTAGCCATAGAGTGCCTATTCTTTATGGAAGGTTCTATAACTCTTGGAGGTCTGAAATGCTTAGTATCTTTAAAATGTACAATTTGTGCAAATATGTTGAGACCCCATATGTGCCTCCATTTGATCCTTTGCACCCTACCATGGATGAAGAGCTTGATTTGCTTCGTAACCTTAGAACTGTGAATCTTATCATTAGAGGGTTACCTGATGACTTGCTTAATCTTGTTACAAATTTTGAGTGTGCCTATGCTATGTGGAAATTCTTGGAAGAACTTTATCCGGACTACTCTTTGAGAAGTCTTGATGAAATTCTACACAAGACTATTGAATTTGATAAGTTGCACCGCAATGATCCTAACTTTGATAAATGCTTCTTTGAGCTTCGTGATCTTATGAAAAAGAAGGGTGATCCCAGTCTTATCAATATTATCATTAGAAATGCTCTTGCATTGCATTCCGAAGACTATTGTCACATTGACCAAACTAATGCAAGTACTTATCAAATTGACCTAGGTGTTGATGATGAACAATCTATGGGTCAATATGATGATGAGCATGATGATGATTACTCCGATTCGGACACCGAGCTAGACAAGGTCATGAAGAGTCTCAATCTTATGGCAAATATGAGAGACTACATGTCCGGTGGAAAAGAGTGGATTCTTGATAGTGGATGCACCGACCACATGACCGGAGACAAAGACATGTTTCGAGAGCTTGCAAAGAATGATGGTCCACGCAAGTATGTGACTTTTGGAGACAACTCCAAGGGTAAGGTACTTGGCCTTGGTAAGGTGGCCATATCTCATGATAGCTCTATTCAAAATGTCATGCTTGTAGAATCTCTTGGATACAATTTACTTTCCGTGTCTAGATTAGCTGACTTTGGATTCAATGTGCTATTCACCAAAGTAGATTGCCAAGTCTTTCGTCGTGATAATCAAAACATGGCTTTTACTGGTATTCGTAGAGGTGATCTATATATTGTTGATTTCACTAAGAAAGCCCAACCTAGAGCTTGTTTCATTGCTAAATCTTCTAAAGGTTGGTTGTGGCATAGAAGGCTAGGACATGTTGGTATGCGTAATCTAGACAAGCTAATCAAAGGTGATCATATTCTTGGTGTTAAAGATGTTTTCTTTGACAAAGATAGACTTTGTAGTGCTTGTCAAGCAGGAAAACAAGTTGGTGGAAGTCATCCCGTGAAAAACATCATGACCACTAGGAGACCGCTTGAGCTTCTTCATATGGATCTCTTCGGTCCCAATGCTTACAAAAGCCTTGGTGGTAACTCCTTTGGTCTAGTTATAGTTGATGATTATTCCAGATTTACGTGGGTATTTTTCCTTGATGATAAATCGCAGGTTCAGAGGATCTTCAAGACCTTTGCCAAAAAGGCCCAAAATCAATTTGAGGTGAAGATCAAGAAAGTTCGGAGTGACAATGGAACGGAGTTCAAGAACGCCAATGTAGACTCTTTTCTCGATGAGGAAGGGATTCTACATGAGTTCTCGGCTACGTACACCCCTCAACAAAATGGAGTTGTTGAGAGGAAGAACCGAACGCTCATTGAGATGGCAAGAACGATGCTTGATGAATACAAGACACCGAAACATTTTTGGGGAGAAGCGGTCGAGACAGCTTGTCATGCTATCAACAGGCTTTATCTTCATAAGCTTCTCGGCAAGACATCATACGAGCTTCTCACCGGTAACAAACCCCAAGTGGGATACTTTCGTGTCTTTGGTTCAAAATTCTATATCCTTGACAAGCATCGTCGATCTAAATTTGCTCCTAAGTCTCATGAAGGCTTTCTTCTTGGTTATGGATCAAACTCCCACACCTACCGTGTCTACAATAATTTCACCCGAAAGGTTGAAGAGACGGTAGATGTGAAGTTTGATGAATCTAATGGCTCGCAAGTAGAGCAAATGCCTATTGATGTAGGAGACAAGGACCCATCGGAAGCAATCCAAGATTTATCTATCGGGAAGATCCGTCCCATGGAAGTGAAGGAGAGTACCTCATCTACATATGTGGAGCCACCTACCTCACGGCGAGATGAACCTCAAGGCAACATGGAGGCCTCCACAAGTGGAACTCACCAAGATGAAGAAATGCAACAAGAAGATCCACCACAACCTCCTTCTCCACCACCTCAAGACAACACCAACAACAATGAAGAAGAAGAAGAGGAAGATGAAGATGATGAGGAAGCTGAGCCACAACATCAACAAAAGCTATCTCGAGTTCGAGCAAGAGTCAAGAAGAATCATCACGTGGAACAAATGATGAACGACATCAACTCCGGGAGAATTACTCGCTCTAAAACTCGCTTAGCTAACTTTTGTGAGCATTACTCATTTATCTCTAGTATTGAACCTATGAAGGTAGAAGAAGCACTTAAAGACCCGGATTGGGTGAACGCTATGCACGAAGAACTACACAACTTCGAGAGGAACAAGGTATGGACATTGGTAGAGAAGCCCAACGATGATCAAAACATCATTGGAACCAAATGGGTGTTTCGGAACAAGCAAGATGAAGATGGACAAGTCATCCGCAACAAGGCTCGTCTCGTAGCTCAAGGTTACACTCAAGTCGAAGGTATGGACTATGGTGAGACCTATGCCCCCGTTGCTAGACTTGAATCCATTCGCATTCTTCTTGCTTATGCCAATCACCATGATATTACTCTCTATCAAATGGATATCAAAAGTGCTTTCCTAAATGGTGAAATTGAGGAGGAAGTATTTGTAAAACAACCTCCCGGTTTTGTGAATCCCAAAAAGCCTAATCATGTTTACAAGTTGCATAGAGCTCTTTATGGTCTTAAACAAGCTCCTAGAGCTTGGTACAAATGCTTAACTAGCTTTCTTCTTGAAAAAGGCTTTGAGATTGGAAAGATAGACTCAACGCTGTTCACAAAAAGGGTTAATGGTGAACTATTTGTGTGCCAAATATATGTTGATGATATTATCTTTGGTTCAACTAACCCCTATTTTAGCAAGAAGTTTGGACAGCTCATGTCGGAGAAGTATGAGATGTCCATGATGTGTGAACTCAAATTCTTCCTTGGGTTGCAAATCAAGCAATCTAAGGAGGGTACTTTTGTCTCACAAACAAAGTACACCAAGGATCTCTTCAAGAAGTTCAACATGCAAGAAAGCAAAGGTATGAGTACCCCCATGCCTACTAGTGGACATAATGACTTGACTAAAGATGGAGAACCCGTTGATCAAAGGGTTTACCGTTCTATGATTGGTTCTCTACTATATCTTTGTGCTTCTCGTCCTGACATAATGTTGAGTGTATGCATGTGTGCGCGATATCAAGCAGCCCCTAAAGAATGTCATCTTAAAGCTGTTAAAAGGATAGTGAGATACCTGATACACACACCAAACTTTGGCATTTGGTATCCTAAGAGGGCCTCTTTCGATCTTGTTGGCTATTCCGACTCGGACTATGCCGGTGACAAGGTTGATAGAAAGTCAACTTCGGGTACATGTCAATTCCTTGGTCGATCCCTTGTATCTTGGTCCTCCAAGAAACAAAATTCGGTATCTTTATCCACTGCCGAAGCAGAATATATTGCTGCTGGTTCGTGTTGTGCTCAATTGCTATGGATGACACAAACGCTTAAGGATTATGGGATACATGTGAGACGTGTTCCCTTGCTTTGTGACAATGAGAGTGCAATCAAGATTGGACACAATCCTGTGCAACACTCTCGAACAAAGCATATTGAAGTTCGTCACCATTTTATTCGTGATCATATTGCCAAGGGTGATATTAATCTTAAGCATGTTCGTACTGACAAACAACTTGCTGATATCTTTACAAAACCTCTTGATGAGAAAGTGTTTTGTCGCTTAAGGAGTGAGTTGAACATCATTGATGCTTCAAACTTGGAGTGATAACTCCATTGATGCATGCAAGGCATGAGCCTCTTGACTAATCCTTGATATTTCTCTTATGATGATGATCATATGTCTTGGACACATTTGCCTCCTTGTATTGCATCTAACTCTTTGCAGGTACTTGGATGATCTACATTCCACAAGATTACCACACACTCAAATCTTGAGTGATCTTGTCATTGACCAAGTATCTAGCCCGTTGGGATGTTGAGTTCAAGGAACAAAATTCCACATATCCTTTTTGACATCTTATACATCTAGTATTTCACTCTTGTCATCTTGGATATTCTTGAGTATTTCCTTGCTTGCCTAACCCATGTAGGAAGATGAACTACACAAGTAGAAATGGCGCTCCAAATTCACATTCAATGAGCACCTACATCGAGCTTACCTACATGAGCAAAGCATCAACAAGCCCAAGGTATGTTCTTCACATCTTTGAGGAGCTTTGCTCAAAGTCATGAGTACAAGCAGCTTCATAAGATGTGATCACATCAAATGCTTAATCGAAAAATGGCAACCCCATTTTGAGCTTAAACGATGAGTATGACCTATGATCAAATGTCCTCATTTGACTCCTAAGTCAATATACTCAAACATAGGTGACTTTGTCGCCGACCTTTATCTAGATGAAGTACATATGCTTTTAGAGTTTTTCTGTTTTTCTCTTATGTTCTCTCATTGAGTTTTCTTTTACAAAAAAAAACTTCATCTAGGAATCTTTTTATTTCTTTTCTTATATTTCTTTGTGAATATCCTTCTGGAAATCTTTTTATGGCTCTGATCAATTCCCCGAAAATCTTTTACAAATTCATTGCAAATCCTTTGAAACATCCCTCGCAGAGTGAGCTGGATTATTTCTGTGTTTCCTTGGAATTATCTTCCAGGACATCAACTTCTGCAGCTCTACTCAGACTTAAATCTTAAAGAGGGAGAGGACTCAAATTGTTTCTCTATGAATGTTCTTATTTGCCCTGTTGTGATTCTTCAGGATCCCACTTCTTTCTTTCTTTCTTTCTTTATTTCCATCTTTCCTGTCCTACCTAGTTTGCTGTCCTTTTCGGCACTTGATGTCAAAGGGGGAGAGAACTTAGGGGGAGTAGGGGGAGTAGGGGAGAAGAGAAGACTTAGGGGAAGAAGAAAAGCAATCTTATCTTAAGGGGGAGAGAATCACATCAAAGCTTTGTCGTGTTTTACATTGGACATTACAATTGGCATCTTTCTTTTGATTTTGCTTTTTCCATCACACCCCTTGTTATCACAATTGGTATCTCATGGAATCTTTTAGCTTAAGGGGAGAAGACTTAGAGGAATCTTCACAATTGATATCCTATGAAAAGCAAAATCTCTCAGAGTTCATTGAAAATCTTTTAGCTTCGGAGACATGTTTGCTTATTCAAGCCTGTGCTCAATATGAGACACTCTTTATACATGTCATGTCCTCCCTGGCTTGGTACTCTTGATGTTCTTGCAAGTTGGTTGAAGGAATACTCTTGTGTTATCTAACCTTGTTTTCTCAAGTTTATCCCTTCAGGTACAAATGCCAAGGAACCTCAAGGTAAGTATATGCATCTTGCAGAGTGTGCATGATGGTGACTTGCTTGTAAATACTTGTTTGCAAGAAATCACCATGCACATATGCATTATCACTCAATTCCTTTTCTTCTGCTCTGATGCATATAGCCAAGCTGCATGTAGCACATCTTGCTTATCTCTCTTGTGTGCTTGTGGTAGTCCAAAACCATAATCTATGAAAATCTTGCACACCTGTAGGGGGAGCCTGTGTACTACATGCTTGTCAAAGCTTTCATGATAATTTTGTCTTTCCTTTAATAAGCTTTGATGTTTTGTTTAAGTATAATTTCAGTGTGTTGCCATCAATTACCAAAAAGGGGGAGATTGAAAGCACATTTGCTCCCTGGGTGGTTTTGGTAATTAATGACAACATACTTTGTGGTTGGACTAATACTTTTATCAAGTATGTTTCAGGAAACCCAATCACATTGGTATGGCAAGATGACTGAAGAAGTGGACCCCTCAAATGCTAAGGCAAGCATTGGCAAAAGCTCAAGACTCCATTTTTGGTTTAGTGATCAAAGATCACATTGAGTCCATAGGAAAGCCAATACTATTAAAAGGGGATGAGGTTGTGTTGATGATCTGGTTGCTCAAGTGCTTAGTGATTTAGCTCCTTCAACTATCAGCACCTTTCACTACTATACACACTCATAAGTAATCTCGGACAAACCGATTCTTCCAACTCAGTCCCACCGAGATGAACCACTTCTGCCATTTTCCAAACCCTAGAAAAATCGGTCACACCGAGTTTGAGATCGGTCACACCGAAACTGAACTGCCAACCTTCTGTAATCATTTCACATCATTTCGGAATATCCGAGTTTGCATTTTCGGTCTTACCGAAATGGCCAGGTTCTGTCTTGGATCAAATCGGTCTCACCGAGATTGCATTATCGGTCACACCGATTCTGGCATGTTCCTGCTCTTTCTCAAATCGGTCCAACCGAGTTTTCTTTCTCGGTCTCACCGAAATCTCCAACGTTCATATCAGATACACTTTCGGTCCCAC
>LR738715.1:45964415-45975459 GCA_902687465.1 Secale cereale
TATCATTTGAAGCACAAGAGCAAGGAGTTCATCATCATCAACACCGTCTATTACCTTTTGGGGGGTGGTGCCTCCTAGATTGGTTAGGTGTCGCTTGGGAGCCTCCGTCTTTGAGATGTGGAGTTGAACCAAGAAGTTTGTAAGGGCAAGGAGATCGCCTACTTCGTGAAGATCTACCCCGAGTAAGGCTAGTCCTCCGTGGGCGTAGGCCATGATGGAATAGACAAGGTTGCTTCTTCGTGGACCCTTCGTGGGTGGAGCCCTCCGTGGACTCGCGCAGCCGTTACCCTCCGTGGGTTGAAGTCTCCATCAACGTGGATGTACGATAGCACCACCTATCGGAACCACGACAAAAATCTCCGTGTCACCAAACTGCGTTTGATCTTCTCCACCTCTCTTTACTATATATGCAATTTATTTTCCGCTGCCCATACTCTAGAATTGCATGTGTAGTGTGTTACTTGACTTGATCTTAATTGCAAAACTGCCTAAAACTTTGCACAACCAAAAGGCAGATTTTTATCTTGTCAAGTAGTCTAATCACCCCCCCCCCCCTCTAGACCTACTTCTTCGATCCTACAGACGTAAAGATCGATATATTGGAAGGCTATATTCGGACATCAGAAAGGTTCCGAGTGATTCGGATATTTTTTTTAAAATACCGGAGAGTTACGGGAATTCGTATTGGGCCATAATGGGCCATACGGGAAAGGAGAGAAAGGCCTCAAGGGTGGCCGCGCCCCTTCCCCATGGACTGGTCCGAATTGGACTAGGGAAAGGGGGCGCCCCCTTCCTTCCTTCTCCTTCTCCCTTCCCCTTTTCCTATTCCATATGGGAGGAGGAATCCTACTAGGACTAGGGAGTCCTAGTAGGACTCCACACTTTGGCGCGCCCGGCCTACTCCTCCCTCCATCCTTTATATACGTGGCCAGGGGGCACCCCATGGTCACACAAATTTATTTTAGCCGTGTGCGGTGTCCCTCCCCATAGATACACACCTCGGTCATACCGTTGCAGTGCTTAGGCGACGCCCTGCGCCGGTAGCTTCATCATCACCATCACCACGCCGTCGTGCTGACGAAACTTTCCCGTGACGCTCAACTGGATCAAGAGCTCATGGGACGTCATCGAGCTGAACGTGTGCTGAACGCGAAGGTGTCGTACGTTCGGTACTTGGATCGGTTGGATCGCGAAGACGTTCGGCTACATCAACCGCGTCACTAGACGCTTCCGCTTTCGGTCTATGAGGGTACGTAAACACACTCTCCCCTCTCGTTGTTATGCTTCTAGTAGATAGATCTTGCGTGATCGTAGGAATTTTTTTGAAATACTACTTTCCCCAGCACCTCCCAAGCTCCACGTCGGCACTAGAGCAATCGTCGTCGCAACGGGGGAGCCCGAGGACACAGGTCCACCACAAGGATGCCGTCGCCGCCGCACCATCCTTGCTTGAACAGTCTGGTTTCCAAATCCACCCCAAAAATAGATTGCCTCGTTGGGGAAGGATCGGAAGATTTATTAGTCGGCGCTGCCATCACCACCGCCGAAGCCATGACGATGAACAACCCTAAATCCTAAGAAACTAATGCCTAAGACAACCCACACGCATGGATCTGGCGACCCTCCTCACCACCGACGACCGAGGTCATCAGCGGAGGGGAGCCGCCGGAGGACGACGGCGGAGGAAGGCGCCCTGTCGGCAGGAGGCGAGATCGCCTAAAGCGACCCGTTTTCGCGTTTTGCCTCGGTTATTATTAGTGGCCTTGTATAGATGCAAAATGTATTTTTCATAGTGGCCTTGTACTCCCTCCGTCCCAAAATAAGTGTCTCAACTTTGCACAAGACACTTATTTTGGGACGGAGGGAGTATAAGGGAATGGATGGAGTACTTATTTACACCCCCTCCCCACCTCGCCCCACCTCCTTGCCGCTGCCTGAGGCAGCGGCCGAGCAAGCCCGGGGCGCCAAGGATGGTGGCGGCGGGGTCTCGGATGCCCTGCCCCTGCGTGGGGAGTCCCAGATCTGGAGCGGTGGCTCCTTTGGCGAGGCACGGCAGGCTCCGGCGAGCAGTTGTGCGGGCGATGGATTTGGCGTCCTGGTCGCATGGGCGGCGGGGTCTCGGATGCCCTGCCCCTGTGTGGGGAGTCCCGGATCTGGAGCGGCGGCTCCTTTGGCGAGGCTAGGCGGGCTCCGGCGAGCAGTTGTGCGGGCGGTGGATCTGGTGTCCTGGTCGCGTGGGCGGCGGGATCCCGGTGGTCGTTGGCGGCTAACAGCGGCTTCCGCGGCGGTCCACGTGCGCGATCTGGCACCTCCCCTTCCTCCCTTGTTCGGCGTGAGGCCGGCCTGGTCGGGCCGCGCTTCCCTTGGTCGCCGGTTCTGTACAGGAGACGCCGCTGGTGGCGGGGATCTAGTTCGGGCGAAATCCATGGCCGGCCGCGACGACGGCGACGCCTATGGCGCCGTTCACCTCCTTGTAGGCGTCAGTATGGACTGATCTCCTCACTTCCCCTTCTCCTAGGTCTCCTGGACGAAAGCCCTAACTTTGTTGGGCGGCGGCGCTCACGACACCGTTCCCTTATTGAACGTGCCGCTTTGAGAACCTTGGGGTTGGGTGGCGCTTGTGGGTGGTGGGCGATGGCGGTGGTGTGGACCTATCCTAGAATGGATCAACGTCCGTTGCTTGGAGATGGACTCGCGTAGGTGGAGGTCGTCGTTTGGCGTCGTAGTGGCGTCCATGGCGGAGGACCTTCCAAGGCTCGCATAGGTGGAGGTCGTCGTTTGGCATCGTGGTGGCGGCGATGGCGGAGGACCTGTCAAGGTTGACACATCAATCTGCTCTGAAGACGGACCAATGGAAGATGGCGGCGACGACACATATGAGTGCGTCGAACCGGTTTGTGCTCCGGATCCGGTAGATGGCTCGGTCGGGACCTCCGGCTTTAGATGTTAGGCTTAGGTGAGAGGTCTGGGTATGTGGCCCGGCTTGCACCCCTTTATCATATGGATAGGAGTAGCGGCAGATGTTGTCAAGATGACGGATTCAGACATATCGTTGTTCTACTTTGTAAGGTCCTCGAGAATAATCAATAAAATGACCGCACGCATCTCTTATATGCAGAGGCGGGGTCATCCTCCTTTTCTATAAAAATCTAACTACGGTTGTACTGCGCTTGCTATTGGTTGCTCGTTGGCCATATAGTACTCCTATGCCACCTTTTCTCCCTCTTCCTTTTCGACAAGTCAGTCAGACCGACGTGTGCATGCATGCTCTCTCGTGCAGCGCCGTGCGTGCGGATCGCATCGATCTCGATCGGGCGCCGCTACCTGCTTTAATCCTCTCTTAGTTTAATCAACGACCCCCCAATCCCAAATTCCCAATGGAAGGCCAGGCCCCGATCGATGGCACGATCCATTCACATTCCTTCTTGGCCTTAGCTGTTAAGCAAAGCGCTTGCCTTTTTTCTCTTTCTTTCTGAATTCTGATCCCTGGCTAGACCAGTCCCTACCCTCCCCCACTTGCCTCTTTGCCTCATCTTGTCTTCCATATTTCCTTCGTCTTGATCCATCGCCCAATGGCTAGCTGAGGTGCTTTAGATGCTTCTTGGTACCCTCCTTTCTCTCACTTTCATGAAGACTAGCTAGGGTCAACTAGCTCACACCATGGTGGCAACTGACAAAGAGCCAACGTTTGAGAGATATGCATCCCCTTCCCGGAGGCCGAAGCCGAGCTCAAATCCCCAAAACAAGTAGGGCAATAGGGGACCGGATCAAAATTTAACCAACGGGATCAAAACTCGGCAGCGAACCGAGTGTAGCTCACATGGGTAGATTTTTTTTGTGGTGGAATCAGCTAGCCCTCCCAAGTTTAAGTCTTTCTCGGCAATGTTTACTCAGTGGGAGACGACGTCCCCTTTGACTACGAGGCGTCTGTCATGACTTCGTACCGTGCTTCGTAAAGAAGTTTATAGCCGAAAACCCAGATCCAAAACAACAGGTTGAAAAGCTGAAATCGCTCAAATTTATCGAGGAGAAAACCTGCGAGGCTACGACACGTCCATACTAGCTTGGGATCCACCTCATCATGAAATGTTTTTACATGGTACATATTTGGTGTTATAAAATATTCATGTTTTTCTTTCAGATTTGTGTATTCTCTAATAATATTACATTGTGGGGGGATGGAACCTTTATCAATCGTTTACAAGGAAAACATAGGCAAGCAACATGTCGATGCGATCTCATGATGTGCTTCTTTGATATAATTGAGATACCTATATGGCAATGTAGCATGTGCCAGAGTGGGGCAAGAGAGAAACTGTGTACTCTATTCTCTACCGAGAAATGACCTGAAATAATTATAGCAAAGGAAACACTCTCCAATCAGCACCTTTGCTGTCATCATCAAAGTGACAACTCCACATAGACATGTGCGCTACGTATGGTTAATAATATCACAACCCTATCTATGACGATAGACTACGAAAAAGATTATGATGAATTCATTCGACGACTTTCACGCGAATCGATCGAGAGTGGCCCCAGATAAAACGTTGATAAGCAACGCGAGTGCTTCCATCCGGTGTGGCCAAATGGACTTTTAATGGCTGGCACCGTTAGCATTGCGTGCTAGCAAAAAGCATATGCAGGGTCAGATCGATCCTAATCCTAACTTCAGAAAGAAGAGGGGTAGGCTCCATCGGCCCAAGAGCGCAATTTCATGACACTGACAAAACAAATCTAGCAGCCAAAGCCCTGCAATCCCCCTGTCAAAATGATGTGTCTCAAGACCAATCATGACACTACTGAACTTTCATATATAAATAATGTTCATGGTTAAATTTCATAAATAATTTCAGGTGGACATATCAGGAGGAAATAGAATGCAACCGGCCTACATCCTGCTGATGTAGCCAGGTAGGTACCGATTCTGGCAACCAACAAGGAACGCAACAGAATGTACTGAATCCTCTGATTTCAGCAGATTCATGTTGCCTCACTCTTGAGGGTTCAGAAAGCCATGGCAGCTTCAAACCTGCATTGATCCAGAGGATTCTAGCTTCTAAATCCCTGCAACTCTTACATCTAATTTTCTTCTCTAATCTTTTCACTCTCATCTTTGGCAACAAATAGCTCACCGCGGCTGTTTCGTAAAAGGGAAAGAGCAAGAACCCTCTCTGGCTAGAGAGATGCACACACACACACACACACACCTGCTGACACAAAGTGATTCCAGAGAGCAATGGTGCAAATTAAGCAAGAATCCATGTCCTTGAGGTGCATGCACATGGCATGAGCAACCAAGAGCAGCCTTTTTGGAGCCCATCTGCTATGCCCCATCTTGTCCAAACACTGAAATTTCCTCTTCTTCAGAGCCAAGTCTACCACTACCAGAACAGCAAGTCTACTTGGATTGGATTGGATTGAGGATGACTGACATGGACACACAGTGATCATCAGTGCAAGACAGATCAGGACCATTTGTGTGTGTGAGAGACAGTCACCAAGGAGAGAAAGCACCTTTGTCGCCGATTGGACCTAAAAACTCGTGTCGAAACCAAATCATTTTTCCCTTTTGTGTGACTGTCTGCTGACAAGAACGGCAAGCAAATGACTGTCGCTTGCCAGTGTGCAGTTACATCACACTCTCACCACCTTCTACATGTCTGCTTTTCTCCTGATGAAAATAGGGATGCCATTGCCACCCCACCCCTGTCTGAATCAGCATTCTCATACACACATTTTTCTTTTCGCCGTATTTCGTCGAATTGTCGGCACAAACTCTTGTGTGTACCTTCTGCAACTGAAAAGAGAATGATCACACTGAGAAGATAACATGGAAATTTTATCTTATTCAGCACCAGGCCCATCTTTTTTTCTCTCTCGACAGCAGAGGATGTGCACAAGTATTTGAAAACTGAAATGCTGTTTGAAAGCAGAAAGAGAAAAAGGAGCATCATGCATTTTCAAATTGCAACTATTATAATCAAAAACGAATTACGATCCGCTTTGCCGCCTTTTTTTTCTCTCTCCCCTATTGCTCGTGCTTTTCCGCTTTGGATCACACGCCTCCAGCCTTTAAATTTCGCCTTTGGTGAACCAGCTCCTTTCTCCTCGCATTTCCAGCTCCGTTTCCTCCATAGCCTAGTCAGCAAGCATACTGCCCTCGCCATTGCCCATTGCTTCGTCGTCAATGGCGGCTCCGGCTCTCAACTTGGTCTTGTGTATGCTCCTGCTCTCTCACGGCTCGGCGCAGGCCAGGAAGACGGTGCCCGGCGTGACGGTGCCCGCCGCGGATCGGGATGGAGTGTCGGGCAGGGAGAGGTTTTTGGGTGGATCCCGGCGCCGGCGGGAGCTCCTTGCGGGAGCGGGGGCAACGACGACGCGTGACGTGTTCGCGCCGGTGACCAACCCGGTGACGGTGCCGGCGACGAACCCGGCGTCCCCGGGCGGCATCGTCACCGTGCCGGCGACCAACCCGGGCACGGGCACCGGGTTCGCGACCAACCCCAACCTGCCGCCGCTGTACCCGGAGCCGTCGGCCACTCCCGACCCGACGACGATGCCGGCGCCGTTCACGAACCCTGTGGCCGCCCCTACGATGCCGGCGCCGTTCACCTCCCCTGTCACCAACCCGGCGACGACGCCGACGCCGACGCCGGGAACGTCACCAATCACCAACCCGGCCACAACGTACCCGGGCGGGGCTGCCGGTGCCGGCGCCGGCGTCGGGAGCGTGCCGACGACCCCGGTGTACCAGGCGCCGGCGACGACGGTGCCCACCGGCGCGACTCCGACCACGGTGCAGCCGGCGGCGGGCGGGACGGGGCAGCCAACGTGGTGCGTGGCGAAGGCCGGGGTGACGGAGGCGGCGCTGCAGGACGGACTGGACTTCGCGTGCGGCATGGGCGGCGCCGACTGCTCGGCGCTGCAGCCCATGGGCAGCTGCTACAACCCCAACACGATCCAGGCGCACGCCTCCTACGCCTTCAACGCCTACTACCAGCGCAGCCCCTCGCCGGCCAGCTGCGACTTCGGCGGCGCCGGCATGCTCGTCGCCACCAACCCAAGTAACCAAACCCTCACTCACTTCACTCACACTGTCACTCCATCCCTTGATCTTCTTCAGCTAACTCTGAAACTGACGGCCTGCTGAATTGTTCAGGTTCAGGAGCTTGCATGTACCAGACATCATCAGGTTCAGGGTAAGCACAATGAACAACTTGTTCAAGCCATGTCTCTAGAACACATGATCTTGTCAGGAATTTCAAATCAAACAGTTCTTATGCTAAGCTGATCATGCAATTGCGACATGTGCAGCTCTGCCGCCGGCAACAGCCCGGCGGTGACGGGCACCACCACCGGGCCGGTGGGCGTGACGCCGAGTTTCGGGCCGGTGGGCACCACGACGGGGACTGGGACGGGACCGGCGGTCAGCAGTGGAGGGTCGGGCTCGACGGTTCTGAACGCGAACACCTACCCCGGCGGGACCTCGATGTACGGCCCGGGCAACCCGACGGGCTTCTCCGACGCCAGCAGCGGCGCCGCCTCCCTGAACTGCAGCTGGGTCCTGTCTCTGATCTGGATGTTCACCATTGCTTATGTCAAGGTGAAGGTGTAGCATCCATCTGCTGCTGCTGCTGCTGCTGCTGCTGATGTGCCCTTCTCTTGTTGACATGATATTCACTTGTGTACAGAGATGGATAAATGAATTCATAGGGGAGAGAAGACTAGATATTCTTGTGCCTGTGTGTGTGTGAGTGTGTATTGGACTGAGCTGAGCAGAATGTTGCTTACAGCTATGAAATGTGTTAGGTGAGCACGGAGTTCATTCTCTATGAACTGTGATATGATATATCAGGTGATCTTCTTGCTAGCTTCATCTTCTTTTCCATTACCTTTCATAATAGACCTTTCGACACGACGTATGACGGCATGCTCGAATGGTAGTCACAGGTTGCTAGATGTTCCAGCAAATAAGAAGTAAAAGCACACCCAATGTGTGCATGCTGAATGCTAACACCAAACACCAGAAATCTCGATGTGAAAAGCTCATACCCATGTTTTCACAAGAAACAGAAGTAGTTGCTCTATTTGATCTACGATGTACAATTGAGGATACTTTATAATATGACCAGGCAGATCCATTCTGGATCAACTAGCTTACGTTCTCGTTCATTCTCTATATACTACTACCGGGAAGATCTATGACACATTTGCAACAAAACAAGAAAATTCTAGCGTTGCGGTTCGAAAACATTGTTTTCCATCCTAGATGAGGTTCATGATAGTTCTGTTTATGAAATCTTCCGAGCAAGATTCCTCACTCCCGCACCAACACATTTTAGAGTGACCGTGTTTGAGTTTGGATCGGGCTTGATGATGAACTTGACGTCAAGGAACTCCTTGATGTTTCGAAGTGATTCAATAGCGCGCGGTGTCAGCTGTCCCACGCGAACTTTTGACACATCGGGCGGGCATAGAGCACACAGCATGAACAGAAGGCCCTGCAATTTGTTTATACAAGAGAAACATCATGTAACGAAACAGAAGGTGGATTTTGAAGCAATATCCGAAAAGAGCCATAGAAGGAAAAGGCAGACACAACAACCTCAGACCATTATCGTTTGCCGAAATGAACTAAAAACTAGGTTTACCAAAAGGACTTGCAACGATCATTCTAGTGGACTAAATCCAGGCATACTATGTTCAGCTTGAATTTGTAATTCTTATCCAGATTTCATGGCTGGCCTTTTGAGTTAATACAATGGAAGAAAGGATTCTTCCCTGCTATGTTCTTGTTCTCAAGGAGTAGAATTATTAAGTTATCTTCCTACAGCATGCATCAGCCAGAAGAACAAGTCATTAATGTTGCAGAGCTATCTAAGTGCTTCACATAGTAGACACACAAAAAACACAGCACTGATCATGAACCGTATGAGAGACATGTACATAACAGGCAAAACAAACTATCAGCCACAATCCAAAAATATCTACCACCAGCCTGCTAATAATATAAGAATGGAAAAACTGGAATTGGATATCAGACCTGATGTGTTGAGTCAACAACTCCTCCTTGAGCCACCTCTTCTAGCAGCATCGATGCAACTTGCTCACCAAGATCCTCTGGAGACATTACCTCAGGCTTCTCGGATTGTTCACTCATTTCATCAACATTGGGATTGCTCACAGTAGCATCTGCAGAAATCAGACAGCCTGTTGTGGTCTCAGCAACTACAGATACACCATAGCCTGCTGACCTGCCAAAAGATGAATACACTGAACTTTTTGAGTTGCAGGACCCACTAACATAAAATTCAACAGGTTCTACTTTAAGCTGGAAACGTACAATCCACATCCACCAGATGAAACAGCTCTATGATCGGTGAAGATATGAACATCCGGAATGAACTTATTGAAGAGTCCACGTGCAGCATAGAAGATACGGGTTACAATCTGTGGAGATACATTCGTTGAGAATGTTACACCTCTTATCCTCTTTACCATTCCTTCATCAACCCAATTAACTGCCTGCAAAAACACTTGATATTAGAAGGGGAATGTTGAACAGAAATCACGACACGTGACCAGAAGTAAACTCCAACACACCTTCAGTGTACTGTTTATATTGGGAACTCGAAGAAGCACTTCACCACCACCATGAGGAGGAGCTCCCCGGCTTTCAATTTTGAGCTCCAGTCCCTCAAGAGGAACGCCAAAATGCTTGAGCATATGCAACGTAACCATCCGGAAAGTATCCACAGAAGGGTCCTTTGTATGATTTGTGATTCCTAAAAATAATGGCATCACATTTAGACTCCATACTAAATTCAGAAGCAAAAGACGTTGTATGATCAGTAACGGCGATGGCCATCAACCTTCGAGAGAAATTGTGATTCCTACAGGCATGGCGTCGAATTTAGACTCCGTAAAGGTGCTTGTATGATCAGTAACAACAATGACCATCAATTTTGTGCAGAACCAAAGAAGTATTGCTCCCTCCAATCCAAATTAATTGTCCCAGATCTAGTACAATGCTCCTGTAATACAATTAATATGTATCGGAGGGAGTATTTTATTTAGTCCTTTGCAGATGTTGGCTTATGAAAGCTTGTGAAGCCTGATGTTAACAGAGCATCTTCATTAGGAAAAATGAACGGCCACAAGGATCATAAGTTCATGAGAAAGAGCTAAAAAAAGGTTTGCTTACTCGGCGGCAGTGAATTCATCAAAATTAACTAAACCCCAATGAAACCACCTCTGTCAAAACAATCCACAGCAGAACAGAGTCCACTCACATAAGCCACATTATATACACCAACTGAAACAACCCATTGGACCGAACAATGAACCAGACTGGATAACGAACAATTCTATCTAGAACAACCTAATCGCACAACCTCTGGCTGAGATGGTATGGTAATCCCGGAGTTCCAGTACAAAACATGGCAATCAATCAATCAATCCATTGAACTCGATTAGAAACAGGATAAGCAAACGCTCTTCACCTTTGAGCCGAACTGACAAGGGCGACCTGGCGAAGAGGCCGAGCAGAAGGAGCGGCTCGATGAAGTAGCCGATCCCGCGGTGCACCCCGCAGTCGTGCTCCAGGTCCTTGCCGCCGACGATCACCCCGGGCTTGTACCCGACCTTCGTCCCTGCGAGAGCAGCCACGAAATCAGGCACCGGCCCCAATCGAAGAAGCCCCCGTCGCCGCCAGGGCCACAGGCCGGCGCGCCCTTGCCTGTGTCGTTGACGTCGATGACGTGCCGGTCCGAGACCTTGTCGAGGAGGCGGAGGAGGGACATCTCGTGCGGGCGGAGGCCCCCCTCGCCGGCGCGGATGTCCTTGATGGTGATGGGCGTGGAGGTCAGCGTCGCCAGCACCAGCCGCTGCCGGAAGTCTCGGCTGCCCGAGAGCCTCCGGGACTTGTCGCGGCCCATCCTCGCCTGCCGCCGGCGCCGGGGACGGTTGGCCGCTCGCTCGCCTCGCCGGTGGTGGGGTTGGTCGTGCGTGCGGCGCGGCGGGGAGGGCTTACTTTTTTTTT
>LR738715.1:45975518-45985632 GCA_902687465.1 Secale cereale
ACCAGGCCCAATGGGCGAGTGAGGCGGGCCTCGGGAAACGGCCCGCTTAGAACCATGCCCAGTGGTCTGGATCAATACAGCCCTTTCTCTATTTCTCAAAAAAAAAAAAGGTAATATCACCCGGAGTCATAGAACCTGCGCTGCATGTTACGCTAAAACTTTAAAAATACGGTTTTATGGTCCTCTAACTTGATGCAAGTGTGCAGATACGGTCATAATACACCTATAAGAGTGTATTCATGTGTATGGCCCCACCTGTCAGTGAGACATGGCGTTGGGCAGGACGTATTTTTATATAAAAAAACCACATAATTTTTTGTGAGTGATGGCGTTGGGTGGGAAGTATTTGTACAACAACATCCTTATATTTTTGTGTGCAAAAAATCAACCACCTCAACCCATTTTTACACAGAACACCTCATTTTTTTATTTACAGAATAACTCAACCACGGTACTGCACATAAATGTGAAAATTAACCATAATATTAGGTGCCTGCATTCGATACCGCTACCAACTTTTTAAACCAGGGATGGTCTAACCACAATGCCCGTCAGTTTTAGATGTTTAATTCAGATAACTAACTTATATGTACATTATGAGCGTTCATGTGGAGCTTAAATGGGCTCGGGATACTACGGCCCATTTTGTGTGCGGTATTGTTATTAAGATAATTGTAAAATGTAAGTAATAAACTTATGTTGAAATATTTTTGTCTAACAATATAATACAAATAGATGATGATTTGTAAAGAACATTTCAACATAAACCCGTGAATTACATATAAATATTTAGTAAAACATAAGTAATAAACAATTAAGATATTTAAAAAACATAAGTAACAAAATCATGTTCAAATATTTGTGAGCTAAAATTATTGTACATACAAACTATGATTAGTAAAAAATATAAAGATGTGTATTATACAAATAATAAATAATACGGACATTTAAAAATTTTATTACATAAATATGTTTAATGTATCCTTTTTTTAAAACTTGCGGCTTATATTTAAATTATACAAAATGATGAATACAAACGTTTACTAAATATTTATGACTATTCAGTTGTAAACTTTTTACTCATGACCTATTCAAAAAAATAGAACTTAAATGCTAGCCATGATTGAATATTCGCATTAAAAGTTTAAATTTTAAGTTACGAATATTTGTAATTATAAAAAAAATTAAATATATTAGTTGTACTAAAATTAAAATGTTTTTGTTTACTAATTAGCCACGATTACTAAATATTGTATGTAAAACACACATGTTTATATTTATAAATGATTTAAATTACTAATTATTGTTTGTATGTATAATATTTTTAACAAATATATATTTGAACTTAACTTTATACGTTTTACATTTATCTTTAAAAAAATAGCGCGCGCAAAATGAGCCGCAATATCGCCGGGCCATTTACGCTCCATATGAATCCTCGTTCAGTACATATAAATTAGTTATCTCAATTAGACATTCGAACGCGAAGGTTGTAGTGCCTAGACCGTCAACTGTTTTCCTTTTTGAGGGATAGACCATCTACTGTTAAAACAGTTGGTTGCGGGATCGAACCCTGGTGCATCAATTTTTGTTGTTAATTTTCGCATTTATGTGCATTACTGTGGCCAAGTTATTCTGGAAATAAAAAGGGGAGGAGATTTTGTGTAAAAATGGGTCAAGGTGGTTCACTTTTTCCGCAATTAAAAAAAATTATGAGGTGTTTGTGTAAATATGTGCACCTTCACTCATCGACAGATGAGGCCATACACAAGGATACGCTCACGTACGTGTAATATGAATGTATCTGCACGCTTGAATCAAGTTAGGTGACCACAAAATCGTGTTTTTTAAATTTTATCATCAAACTGAACATGCAACGTAAGTTATATGACTCTCGGTGATATTACCTCCAAAGAAAATACAGTCGTTTCTCTAAAAAATAACGATCGATGCAGCCCAGGTCATAAAAAAACTTGTACATCCCAGAGAGAGACGTGACGCCGATAAATGTAAACACTTTCAGGACTCCAACACAGATCCTCTAAAAAAGGTCTCCAACACAGATCATCAAATTAAGTTGTATTGATCCAGACGTCTGAAATTCCACAAGTCAGAGCAGGGGTCGAACCCTGGTGCATCAATTTTTGTTGTTAATTTTCGCATTTATGTGCATTACTGTGGCCAAGTTATTCTGGAAATAAAAAGGGGAGGAGATTTTGTGTAAAAATGGGTCAAGGTGGTTCACTTTTTCCGCAATTAAAAAAAATTATGAGGTGTTTGTGTAAATATGTGCACCTTCACTCATCGACAGATGAGGCCATACACAAGGATACGCTCACGTACGTGTAATATGAATGTATCTGCACGCTTGAATCAAGTTAGGTGACCACAAAATCGTGTTTTTTAAATTTTATCATCAAACTGAACATGCAACGTAAGTTATATGACTCTCGGTGATATTACCTCCAAAGAAAATACAGTCGTTTCTCTAAAAAATAACGATCGATGCAGCCCAGGTCATAAAAAAAACTTGTACATCCCAGAGAGAGACGTGACGCCGATAAATGTAAACACTTTCAGGACTCCAACACAGATCCTCTAAAAAAGGTCTCCAACACAGATCATCAAATTAAGTTGTACTGATCCAGACGTCTGAAATTCCACAAGTCAGAGCAGGGGTCTGAACGTCCGCCACATCGAATTCTGACACCCTGAATCCATCCAAAAAAAAACATCATCCGGTAATTTCACAATCCGGCATTGTTTCTGTGCACTCCTACCACCGTCACCTTTGCCTTAGGCCACCATCCACGTCATCGACTTGAACATTAACTGTTTGTTCATGGATTTGTGGTGGCAATAGCTCGTCCGACCACGATTTCCGTCCAAGGAGCCCTCGCCCGGCATTGCTCGATCACTGTTCGGCAGTATGCCTCCCCCAAGCTGGACGGGGGACACCGATGAGGCGATGATGAACATGATCCACAATGGGGGCGGCCACGAAGACGGATTAGTTGAGGACAACTACTCGTTGTAGTTGGAGTTGCATACTCAATGCAGACACAAGGAAGAAGAGAGGTTCGTCATACTCGAAGAAAGAGGATAGATTGTTGTGCGAGACGTGGTTGGCCATGAGTGTTGATCCGGTTCAAAGCACGGAGCAAAAGGGCTCGGCATTCTAGCAAAGGGTGAATGATTTCTATCATGATTAACAACAACAACATTACCCCTCCATGATCGGGATGCGAAGTCGCTAGGCCATAGTTGGTGGTACACATTCAATATGAGGTCAACATATATAGTGGCGCGTAAAACAAAACCGATGGCCAAGTGGCATGTCACTCCTCGAGCTCATAAGTTTCTCTTTTTGTGATGATTTATGTGTTGGTAATTGGATTAATCGGCTCTATGTTGCGTCTTGTTGAGCATTTCGTTGTCTTGCTTTGCTGGGCAAACGTCCTCTGCCTTGTACCGCAAGATCGAGGGCAACCATTCACGTTGATGTATTGTTGGTTCAAGTTGAATGGACAGAGCAGGTGGGCAGCCATTGCCCATTCCGCCAAGACCCTCGACATTGAAGCCGGTGGCGACGGTGATTTTGATCGGAGGGCTTGCACCGGCCGGTCATCCTCGACCTCGGAAGTTTTTATTTTGTGATGTTTTATGTGTTGGTAATTGAATTGATCGGCTCTATGTTGAAGCTTGTTGATCATTTTTCGTCATCTTGCTTTGCCAGCCAAATGGGTCTTTGCCTTGTACCGCAAGACCGAGGGCAAGCCATTCACACTGATGCATTTTTAGTTCAAGTTGCATGGATAAATTAAACGGGCAGCCATTTCCCATTCCGCCAATACCGTCGATATATCGGTGACGACGATGATGTTGATCCAACCATAGGAGGGCTCACACCAGCCACACGCGTGTGCCTAGTTTGAGGGGCAAGGACAAGAACCGGCATTTGCTAGTCACGGTTGGAGGGCCTCCGCCCAACCGGATGTCCGTGGACATTTGCGAGCGAAAATTTGATGATCCGCATTGGAGATGCCTTGATCCCATAGCCACCACACAGGTGCGGTCACTCAAAAATCAATTGGTCACCTTTCATCCTTCACTGCCCAGCAAAACACTATGCAAAAAAAAATAGCCATGCAGTGCAGTGCCCAGTAGAGCAGGGAGTGGATGACCAGACCCAGCAGGGTCCAAACTTTTCGGATCAGTCCAGGTCTCGCAACACCCACTGACAACAGAGTGACAGTGCACACACACACACACACACACGTACTGTATGAAGCTCATGTACACACATCACATGCGGCCATGTGCATGGCAAGACATATGCATGACACACTCACTGCTTGCTCGGTACTACTACCACTACCACTGTATTATTGCCCTCAATCAATCCAGCCCCTCTCATCCTCATCTTCCTCCTTCATGCAGCACACCTTCCCTGCCCGTTCTACCAGAGGGTTAGCTTCAGTTCAGTCTAATCTACATATATAGACTTAACCAGAGTTCATTTCTTGCCCGACCCAGACAGTGAGATGGGATCAGGCAGGCAGCCAGCTCTGAGTTAATCATCAGTTAGCATGTCACTCGTTGTCCAGGGGATGCATGCATCTCGCCGATCCCGATCGAGTCTGTCTGTCTTCTCATGCAGGTGACAGACACTGATGTGATCCTGCTGTACACATTTGTGGCTACTTATTAGGCTCTTCCCAGCCAAGCTAGATTCAGAGTTGTTGGTGCGTTGCCATAATGACCATGCAACTGCAGTTGCTGTACGTACGCCCTGAGTATTCTACAAGTTGTTGGTTAGTTAGTTAGTTACTGGTAGCACCCTCCCTGCCTTGGCTGGTCACAATGGGCAGGAACATAAGATAGTAACATACACACTTATCTAGACTATGTTACTGCCTCCACAGTGGGTAGAAACATGTAGATAGTGTCATGCAACGATGCATTTATTAGCTTATAGACTCATTGTTTCTTGAAGTGTGTGATGTTCCGGTAACTTAGCTAGTTACCACAAGCACCTCACTCTTCATTAAATATGTGCCACATAAGCAATGTTGTATTGAAATATGTGATGTTACTCCTAAGTTCCACCCCATTGTGACCAGCCTTAGGGGTAATCAACGAAAGAGGACCAAAATTAAAGGTGGGAGTACATCCATGGGTAGAACATGAAGAATGTAAACACTGGTGATCGGTAGTTCAGTTGGTGTCGTCGATCCAACGGGACAACCAAAGATACCAAAGGAATTTGCTTGTGTCGGTTGCTGATCAAAGCCTACTACTCCTAGATAATCAGAAATACTTACCGTATTTTCTATATTAATTCTGGACGGCCTGGGGTGTTCATGAACACATATATCTCATACCTTGGTTCTTGTCAGGATCTGGATTTGTGCCCATGTGCACTTGCCTCCACAAGGCTCCATGCTGCAACTACAAGCTCCTACCACCATTAGTTTCTTTCTTTCTTTTTTTACCCTACAATGATTGCCGCACTTCCCTCTCTCTGGTCTGATCTAGATAGAAAATTAACCGTTCGTTGACGCATGTGCACCGGCCTTCTCTTGTGTTGTGTCGGGGGCTGGACGCCTGCTTCCTTGTCTGCTGTGATGGAGCTTTGCAAGTAGCCAGCAGCAGGTCCCGATCAAGCTGCCTGCCTAATCATTCTCCTCCTCCTTCTTCTTCTAATTAATTTACGTATGGATGAATTAACTAGCAAGATGAGGTCAGTGCCCCAAAAGTGCATTCCGTCCCATTGGCCAGCCACATCAATCGATTGATTACTGTTGATGCATGGATCATTAGGTTTAGGTGTGCTCAAGGCCAGCAGGGCCCACTCTGCCGCTGCATCCATCGATCCATCCATGCATGATGCATGCAGTGCAGAGCGTGCCGGGACCTACCTAGCAGTACGATCGATATATAGGACGGTCACTAAGACAGACAAAGATCCAGCGCAATTATGGTTGGGCTAGCCACCCTTAATCTTTAAGGCTACTTTGCAGATGCATGCCTCGCCGCGGCCAATTGATGACCTTCATTAGCGTAGCGCGGTGACAGGGTTAAAGGTGGTAATGTGCTCGCTCTTGTATGTGCATGGCGTCACTGTAGACCATCATTCGTCTCTGCAAGACGTACGTAAACGTAATGGCCGGTGATTATCAGTCATAATCTACTCTTTTGGGGCTGACAGGAGTGAAAGGAAATATTGTACTGTATGTTGGCCGGCAAGGCTGGTTGGACTTGCCTGTCAACGGCGTCATCGCGTTCGCGCGCGTGCACTGGCCTTTGGCCTTTGGGGCCATGCCGCTGACAGTCGCAAAAGTTTCAGTGCCTTGGGGCTTTTGGCTGGGACTGTGGACGCACTCGGCAGTTGGGCGGCTTATCGGTGGATGTGACAGTGGCCACTGCCGTCGGCCGGCGACCTGGACGGAAACCAGCCAGCCGGCCGGAGGACCCGCCGGCGAGAGTGAGTCCGATCTCTGCGCGCGCACGTATCGTGTGTCAGGCATGGAGAGAGATTTACTTTCCAACAGTTGAGCCAGTAGGCAGTTCGCCTGAAGCCGGCGTACATGTGCTGTTCAGCTAGGCCCCGCCCGGCGTTGTGCAATGTCTGCTGGCTGCCGGTGCCGGCGCACTGGTCACGGCGGAGTGGACGGGACCGTCCAGGCAAGCTTGTCATTAGCATCCGTCTTGTCTTCTTTTCCTCGCCGTACTACCGCGTCCGTCCTCTGGAGACGACGACCGACCGGTGCACCGTGCACGCCCGGCATGGCATTGGCATGGCCGCTTCCGCGGGCTTCGAGGCCGCGCACTGTGGAGCGGCACGTTGCATCCGGGGCAGGTAACTCATGGCCGGCCGAACAATGTGGTAGGAACATTGATGGATCGTATCTCGCGCGGCGAGACTGAAAGAGCCACACACGTACGTACGAGTACACGTTGTCAATCAATGCGTTGGCGTTGCCATGCCGTCCAGGGCGATGATCGGTCGGTCGATCGATATGGCATGTGCGTGAACGTCATGTAGTGGCATGCAGACCACTACAAAGGCCACACACCACACGTGTGGCCAGCCAGCATGGACGCCATGGCGCCAACAGCTCGCTAGCGCACATTATCTCACGACGTTGGCAGAAAAAAAAAGGGGCCAGTAAAATAACGGCGGCGTCGTGAGGAAGTGTAGTGCTGGTATGTTAGAGCGTCTACAGCCGCACACACCTAATTTGACCTTCTATATGTCCGTGGACGCATAGGTGACCAGACGGACCTTATTTTTTTTCCACAGCCGTATCCCTTATATATTGCACCTCAAATCCATACAAACCCATGCAAACGGTGTTTCTATGTACTTGAGCATAGAACATAGCAAACCGACATAAATAGCATAGTTCGATAGTCTGATACAAAAGATGTCGGCCGAATTCATCACTTTACATTAGTAAAAAATCAACTAAAACCGACGAGGGATGAGATTTCACCACTTCCTCCATGCTGAAAGCTTCCCCTTCGGGTCTTGGCGGCTGGACTCGCCGCAGGTGTCAGCTGCTCCAGGCACGTCGTCGTCGTTGTCTGAAGTGGAGGACGAGGAGAACGAGATGATGATGCCTGCCATGTGGCTGGATTCGCGGTAGTGCTCCTCCCGGAGCCGTGCAACTCTCTCCGACGCCGTCACCGGCTCCTCGCCAACCGCTCTAACTCCTCCAGCGCCATGCGGAGCGCCTTCGCATCTTTGCGGCGACGACGGCGGATGTCTGTCTCGGCGGTCGTGTACGAGCGGCGGATGGCAGTGCGGAGGTCCTCGCCGTCATCACTAGCCGGGGGAAGTGGCTGTGGCGTGGATCTGCTCGATCCTCCCTCGGATCCGCGGCTGTTAGCCACCTCCGCCGCCCACTTCATTGCAAGACGATACGCGCGACCCACGGACTCCGGCTGCGGTTCCACCGACAATAGCACCCAGCGGCGCCCCGGAGGGGCAGTTGCGAGCGGTGTTGGGTGGCACCTGGCAGGGGCCAGAAGGGAGCGCGTAGGAAGAGCGCGGGGCCTTGTGGACGTCCCGAAAGAGGAGATGTCACCCCAATCCAGCCGCAACCAGCGGAGGGCAATGCGGAGCGCTAGCTCCTCCTCATCAAGCACCGATGAGCGATCGGAATCCTCAGCGGCCTTGATCCACTCTGGTAGGCCGAATTCACTGTCGGACATGGCGGGCGGGGGGAGACTAAGTGGATCTGGGAGAGAAGTGGTGAGGTCGGGTGAGGACTGAGTGAGTTTGATTAGGGTTTGCTCGTCAGTCGTCATATATTTGTGAGGGCTGGAATGGGGTCATTGCGGGCTATAGCGGGCCAAGCCGACGTGATGGACGTGCCCGGGCGTCTCATATCCGCCCCATAATTTAGATTGGATATGAGGGATGCCGGTTAGCCTGGGCGTTTGAGATATGTTTGAGACGTCCGTCTGAGTTAATTTTTTTGTGACCGTTCAGTGACCAAACGGGGCCGTAGATGCTATTATCTTTATCTGCAGGAGCAGTTGGGCAATGCATGCAGCGGTAATCTAGAAAATGTTGGGCACTCCGGTAGTTACCGCGTATACCAGTATAGTACTCGTATTTAACAAGGTGATCAAGACGCCGGGTGGGCATGGCCAACCTCGGCTCGGCCCTGGTGGCTTGGACGCTGGCGCCACAGGAATCACACGACCGGCCCTGCGCAAGATTCCCCACACCACAGCCAACCGTGACCGACCGACGGTGAAATTTACGTTTTGAGGTTGTTTGTTGGGTGTGATCCGGCTGGACCCCCACAAGGGCACACACCACGTTTTGCCGCTGCCAGGCATGGCCCACGGCGTACGCGGAGGGCACCCCGCCCCCCTTACAGCGGGGCCAGGCAGGCAGGCCCAAGTGCCCGCTCCACTCCGGCTGCCGCTGACAGCAACGCCGTGCTCGGTCTGCCTCTCTACGCGTCGCTCCATCTCTTTCCATTTCCCGTTTCTACTTCGTCTGTTCCGTCCGTGGCGTGGTCGCGCGAGATCGAAGGAAAATTAACCCGACGCCGCGACGCTGGTGCGCCGTGTCCTAGCTAGATGGCCAAGCCATGGGCTTTGGATCCTCGCGCCAACGGAAAGGGAGCGAGTTGGTTGTTGCGGCACGGGCATGATGGCACGAGGCCCCAAGCCTAGTGCTGCCAGCTCGTGTGTACTAGTAGTAGTGTAGCCATGTTGACCGGGAGGTACGTACACCGGACCGGCTCACCTTGCCTGCCGCTAGCTAGGTTCCCAACGCGTATCTGGATTTCTCTTTGCGGATGATTCGCTCGGTTAGTCGAGCAACCCCTCGTGGTTAATCCATGTTCCCAAACACCACAATCGAAGCCGCTCACATATACGAACCAACGCACGCATACCCTGCACTTATGCGCAACTTCCATAAACCGAACCGACATAACATCTTGAGATTGATCAAGTCACCGTCTCATAGTCAACGGGGCGTCCCCTCCCACTAAAGACTGAATGGACATCGCTAGAAAGACTAAAATAAATCCAGATAAATGCGAGCGTAAGTGTCAAGTTTATAATTTGAACCCCGGTGGCCCGTGGATACCACCGTCTTCTTAACCATCTAACCACATGTTGCGCATCAAAAAGAAATGTTGCATTGTCAAAATAGTGGAAGCCTATTCCTCGCCCCTACCCTCCCCCGCCTCATGTTTTCCTTCTCCCAATAGTGTTGCTTGTCAGCCGACACCGGCCTAACAATCGTCTCTAGCGCCGCCTTACTCATGCCGCCTCTGCCACACCGGGTCATCCCTCAAAACCCCCTTCCCTGTTGTGGCAACCATTCATCATCTTGATGTTGCGCTCGTCCAGTCGATCCTCGGGCTTGTTTGCTGCGATGACTCTGCGGCTGCCATGCCTCTAGCTCGATGCCGACTCGCCCTCCTCGGTGATGCATCACGTTTTCTTCTAGCGTTGTCTTCGCCTATGCCTACGCTGAAATCGACCTAAAATGAGAAAAAAAAAAGCAGGCGTCTAGCTCGATGCCGACTCGCCCTCCTCGGTGATGCATCACGTTTTCTTCTAGCATTGTCTTCGCCTA
>LR738715.1:45986127-46106539 GCA_902687465.1 Secale cereale
GATGCTGACTCGCCCTCCTCGGTGATGCATCACGTTTTCTTCTAGCGTTGTCTTCGCCTATGCCTACGCTGGAATCGACCTAAAATGAGAAGAAAAAAAGCAGGCGTCTAGCTCGATGCCGACTCGCCCTCCTCGGTGATGCATCACGTTTTCTTCTAGCGTTGTCTTCGCCTATGCCTACGCTGGAATCGACCTAAAATGAGAAAAAAAAAAGCAGGCAACGTTGGTTTGATCTCTAACATATTACTCCACAACATGACGGTGGACAATCCCAAAATCCCACACCCTTAGAGCATCTCTAGCAGACCCGGTATACTCACAACCCTTATATCGCGGATAAGGATTGAGAGATCAGAGGTTTTAGGGGCAAATATTTGTGCGGCCGAACAGAAACAATATTTGAAACCGTACATTTTTGAAAGAAGGCATTCCTGGGCGAAATCGAAGAACACATAGTACATGTATACTTCGATCATAATTCATAGGTACATTTGGAAATTTATATTACATTACGATGCCGCCGTACCCTAATCTAGGCAAAATCGAAGCTCACCGGAGCTCTCCGGGTGCGGCGGCGACCTTGCGGCGGCGGCACCCACTCGTCATCGGAGGAGAAGACAAGGTCGATGCACTTCTTGTCTTGCTCCTCCTGCTCGCGACGTCATGCAGCTTGCTTCTCGTCGAACTCGCGTGCGGTGGCGAACGCCTGCCCCAAGAGGAGGTCGCTGAGCTCCTCGTCCCGCATCCTCCTCCTCCTGCTCGCGCATAGTTCGCTTGGCGAGCCACGCCCCCGCCTCAAAGGCGTCTGCGTCGGGCCCGACGAGGTAGTCCTCCAGGCCGATGACGTCGCGGTCGCGTGGGCGCTCCTCCCCCGGCTTGATCTTGACGGCGCGGATCTCACCGGACTCCCTCTCCCTCTTCACCAGAAGCATCCCTGTGCCGGAGCGCCGTGCATGACGGAGGTCGTACTCCTCCGTCTCGCGGCGGAGGAGGGACTTCGGCACCGGGAGCCTGTATTTGGTGTAGCGCTTGGCGCGCGCGCTTGTGCGCCACGTCGGAGGTGACGCAACGCCTGCGCTCCGGGTCTTTGCCGCCATCGCGCCGACCAGAGCTCCACATCATCGCAGATCGGTGGACGGGGCGACGGATTTGTCACCGACGACGAGAAATTGGAGAGGAGAATGGTGAATCGTGGATTCACGGCGGTGGGGGATAGGGTACCGGCCCACCGCAAACCCTTAAATATGCCGCTGAGAGGGGGGACGGTTTGCGGGCCACCGAAAAAGTTTTATGGGCCGAGCGACTATACGGGCTATGTTCTGGCAAAAAAAGGGCTAAACCCGTATGGTCGCCGAAATTTTATAGTTCATGCGAGTATACGGGGGATGTTAGAGATGCTCTTACCCGCTTCACGATCCCACAACTCGTACCCGTTCAGCGAACCAACCTGTGGTTGAGATGGTTTGGTGGACAGTGGTATCCCCAACCCAACAGGATTCAAATCCTGGTGCTCGCATTATTCCTGAATTTATTTCAGGATTTCCGGCGATATGCTTTCAGTGGGAGGAGACGTTACCGTCGTCGACGAGGCGCCTACGATGACTTCGTAAATCTCAAGATGATATGTCGGTTTAGTCTTTCAGAGGTGCTCATAGGGGTAGGGTGTGCGTGTGTGCGTTCATAGAGGTGAGTGTATGCGCGTGTATATGAGCGTGTGCGTCTGTACTGATGCTCAAAAAAAAACTCGTACCCGTTCGATAAAATTAGTTTACATTTTTAGCCATCTTAAAAAACAGACATATGAAAAATCATCCGTTTGGAAATGATGATGCTACACACTTACCGGTAAAATAAAAATAGATGCTACACATTTCTAGACACGATAAATATGGAAAACAAAGCCCGATATGGCAACCGGAAACAAGAGAAGAAATGGACGGAGTAGATTTGGCAAGGAGTTACAGCGGAGGGCTCTCACTTCGCCTAGAATTTAGGGTGGAGCTGGTGGGCAGATCCATCTAATTCCTCTTCCGTTCCGTTCTGCGGCGGCTGCTGGTTTGGCTATATATCGAGGCTCTGCTCCTCCTCTGCCTTGCCGCGACTTTGACTCCCACGGGCGGATGGCGCGCACCACCGTGGCCGTGGCGGACTGGCTGGCGGCACCATGATTGGCCTAGCCCCTGCCACACTGCCCTGTCTGCGCTGCCCACCCCGTCACTCCCCTCGCCTCACTCACGAGTCAGTGACTCGATCTCCTCCAGTCTTCTGACCGAGCCGAACGGAGCAGGTGAGGAAGAGGCCTTCTCGCCGATCCATCTCCGGCGGGTGAGTCAGCAGACCGCGCCTCCTCCTTTGTCTCCGTGTATGTGTTTGTCCTTGTCTTTCTTTCTTGATGAGGTTTCACGTTGTGTTCTTGCAGTTCACGCCGCCGCATTCAAGGCGTGGATTTGACCGGGGACCATTTAAGAGGGAGGCGTCGCTGGGAAGAAGATCCGTCGCCATGGGGAGATCCGCGCCGGTAAGTGCCCGCCGACCCTGTCCTCTGTTCCTTCCTCATCTTTTTTCTCGGACCGCGGCGGAGGGAAGATGGATCTTTGATGGACGGCGCCTGGTTTTGGGGGCGGTGGGCGTGGGGAGGGCGTGGGGAGGGGCGCCATTGGCTTCTCCTCTCTTGCCGGTGGCGGATTGGTGCCGTCCGCGGCGGCGGCGGCGGTGATCCCGTGGGTGAGCAAGTGGCGTTGGTCCTGCTGGGTGATCCACGCTTTGCCCAGGCTGTGTTGCGCTTCGGCATTCAGAGGCGGAGGGAATGCATGACTGCATGTGCATACCGAGCTGAGCTGTACTGTAGTGCGTCCTGTCCTCCTGTCATGTCTCTGGTGGCATGTGCCTGATGCCAAATGCTTTGGGCACCGATCCACCCGCGATAGCGAATTCAGAAATTGGAGTGAAATGATACTGCGCATTTTGTGGGTTCAGGCTGCCTATACATGTGCTTGCAGGGACCATTAGTTTGTGGGGGAACAGGGGGCATAAACTAAGATAAGATTAGTTTGTTTGTCTTTGTTGGAGGTGTTCTAGGTGTACTGATACTCGTGAGAAAAAGTTCATTCAGATATAAAGAAAGTTTTTGTTCTCCGTGAGGCGCTGTTCTGCTCTATTTCCGTTACCTTGCGTGTCCGTAGAAACAGAGTTGAATGAAACCTGCTTGCAACTCTTTGTTTCACATGTTCCATGTTGCTGCTATTATTTTGCTTAGGCTATTTCAAATAAGCGAATACACGATGACTGCTGACATTACTCTCTTTGGATTTTTTGCTAGGTATTTCACGCACTTCTGGTTTTCCTAACAATAATTCAGACCCAATGGTCCAGCGTATCCGGCATGTACTGCGCGGACATGGCATCGACCGTCTACCGTCCCCACAGTGTCACCATAACCGAGTTTGGCGCTGTCGGTGACGGCGTGACTCTCAACACCAAAGCATTCCAGAATGCCATCTTCTACCTTAATTCTTTTGCGGACAAGGGGGGCGCGCAGCTCTTTGTTCCTGCTGGAAGGTGGCTGACAGGCGGTTTTAATCTGATCAGCCATCTCACTTTGTCATTGGACAAGGATGCAGTGATAATCGGATCTCCGGTAATACAGCTCACCGCTCTTGCACATAACAATTTGCATCCTGTTATTTAATTGTATGCTTGTGACATGATGCACATGCCCATGATATCTTGTAATGTCATGCTGATTACAATTCCCTCTAAATGAAAAAGTATATATGTAATGTTCTTAAATGCTTTACAAAATGATGTTTACTTGAAGTGGTAACTGAACAAATAGTGGTAAATCACAACTTTATTGATTGAAAATACTCTATCTGCAGCACTCATCTGATTGGCCTGTTATAGACCCTCTTCCATCCTATGGGCGCGGTAGAGAGCTCCCCGGAGGAAGACACCAGAGCCTAATCTTTGGTTCCCATTTGACAGATGTAATAATTACTGGTTAGTAGCTACTCGTATCTATGCTTGCATCAGCGGCCTTTTATTATTATGCTGGTTTTGCAAGTGTTTAAATGTGGTACTCTTGGTAGGTGCTAATGGAACAATTGATGGTCAAGGAGCCATTTGGTGGGATCGGTTCCATAACAACAAATTGAACTATACTAGGCCGCATCTTGTCGAGTTGATGTACTCCTCCAATGTTGTTATATCCAATTTGACATTCAAGAACTCCCCGTTTTGGAATATCCATCCCGTATATTGCAGGTTGATTTTCTAAATGGCCACTTGCTTTCTTTTCAAGCTTAAGAATTTATCAACAAATGGCAAATTTTTACCTAGATTTTTTGCTGAATAAACAGTCAGGTTATTGTCGAGCACGTCACAATCCTATCGCCATTGGATTCACCAAACACTGACGGCATTAATCCAGGTAATATGAAGTTTTGATTTGCTTTTCACTTCAGGTCCATCCCCGTTATTATTGTTGTTATACTTGTTTATGTGCCATTTTGAACTGTGCCTTTGGGTAAACCAAAAGGAAGACCACTGGTTCTTGCAATATCATGTCACAGGCTCTCCTTTTAATGATATATTCCTTCCATTGTGTTTTGAAAATTAACTTGACCTTCTATTTATAACTGAGATTCTGATAAATATGTAAATTGATCACACTTTGTTCGTACAGGCTGTAGTTAACCAGTTCAAAATAATTTATTGTCTTGGGCAAAGTTATTTTGCCTTACCATCTGAGAAAATGTACTTCTAGAATAGCTAATAATCTAAATATGAAAATTGTAAGATGAAACCGTTAATTCAGATCTTGAGATGCAACTGTAAGCTAGTTATTTAGATGTACAATGCACAACAGTTTGGAGGCCTGTCTTTATTATGCAATCACAAAAGGCTTAAAACTGCCGTGTAATGTTCACCTGAAGTACTAATGCCACTCCATACCTATGCAGATTCTTCCACAAATGTTTGCATCAGTAATTGTTATGTCAGAAACGGAGATGATGTGATAGTCATCAAAAGTGGTTGGGATGAATACGGCATTTCTTTTGCTCAGCCTAGCTCTAATATCAGCATCAGCAACATCACAGGGGAGACAGGTGGAGGTGCAGGAATTGCCATTGGAAGTGAAATGTCAGGTGGCATATCTGAAGTCCGGGCTGAAGGCCTCCGCATTGTGAACTCGTTGCATGGGATCAGAATCAAGACCGCTCCAGGACGTGGAGGATATGTAAGGAACGTGTACATAGCCGATGTGAGCATGCACAATGTTTCAATGGCCATCAGGATCACTGGAAACTACGGCGAACATCCTGATAACAAGTATGACAGAAATGCTCTCCCCATTATAAGCAACATCACAATTGAGAACGTCGTTGGCGTCGATGTTGGTGTGGCTGGCATCTTGGAGGGCATTGAGGGGGACAACTTCAGCAGCATCTGCATCTCCAATGTCTCTCTCAGCGTACGATCCAGGCATCCGTGGAATTGCTCGCGTATCCAGGGCTATTCCAACTCTGTGACCCCAGAGTCGTGCGAGCAACTCAGAACAGACTGTGAAGAGACGCCAATCTGCTACAACGGTGGCAGTTCTTTAGCCGTTCGTTCACGGGCATCCATACATAATAAGCCCAGTGGCAACATATTGCTAAATTCTTTACTGCAGATGATCTCGTTGTAATGTAGGTAGGTATAGAAATGCTTGTTATTTGTTGCAAAGGGGCTTTGCATCATGGGATGCGTCCTGTTAGTCATGTATATCATTCTTGTCAACATTTTTTTTGCTTAGATTGCAGTTTCCTTCTTGTATATATAGCTCTGGAGATGAATTTTAGTCCTGGCTTGTTCTGTTTACCATCTTCGATTTGTACTCTATATGGTTTTAGAGCCTTGTTGAAGCATGGAAACAGAGGCAAAATTACTGTATATGTCAGTTTTGAGTCATAGATTTAAGAACAGAACATTTCAATATGTCAAATTTTATGAGTAGGTTCTAAATTACATGTTGAGTGCTAAGAAATGGCTTTTATTCATGAACTAAAATGCAGGAGGAAACTTAGTGTCAGAAACTTCCAAGCCTGGAAAGTAGGATGGGAAACTGAAAATAAAGCATGTGAAGACTAAGTGAGTTCTGCTATGGAAATAATGGAACAATACTGAAATGCTGGAGGAAACTTTAGACGGCTCGAAAACCTGTATTTACTGATATTTTGCTATGTAAATTATGAAAAAAAAAACATCTGAAGGCTAGAAAAACTGTACTCAGTGAATTTTTTGAAGATGGAGCGATGGTGAAGGTCTTATTATCACCACCAATGTATCCAAATTAGTATAATTCAGAATTAAGAAAGATCAAGTGAAAGAGTAAGGTAATACTGGTCTTCCTCAAACAGTAGCATACTCATTTCTGAGAAATATGAGCATAATGGTAAATCAAATGGTATATTCAAATTGATAGTTTGTAGTCCATGACCAGTGACAGAATGTTGACAGTTACATTATTTTTTCTGAGCATCAGGGGTCTTTCATGATGTGAAATTCTACCATGTCTTTGCTACACATTAGTACATTCGGAATTTCTCCTTGGTGTTCTCAAAGACTTGCTCAGCAAGCAGGGCTCCATTCCCATCTGCTCGCTTAATCTCCATGTTGGCCTTCTGGTAGAACCCGGTTCCTCTCAGAGCATCAGCAATGAAGTCGTCGAATCCAATGGCGATAGCAGCTTCCGCCTTGGCTCCATACACCAGCCTCTGCATTGAAGCATTCAATAAGATTGCTAATTAAGGATTAACTAAACCATATTGTACCAGACGAGGAATGGTAAGGTAAGGGGCGAACCTTGATCCGGGATAGATGAACAGCCCCAAAACACATTGGGCAAGGTTCACATGATGCGTACATTTCGCAATCCGACAGCTCAATCTTCCCAAGCTTTTTGCAAGCCTAGAGCACAAGCGAAAACCAATTGTGTGAGACAGATAACCAAACAATGGAATAGAACTAACATAAAATGCAAAACTACCATGCATTATATACCAGTTTAGAGGGAATATGAACCATACGACCTAGTGCCACTAACAACAGCCCTTGGTGGATTATTCAGAAAAATAAATAATGTTCTTATGTCAGAATAAACATGTCCTATTTTATCCACTAATGTGGGCAGTACCTACTCTGTTACCATCCAGCAAGTTTTAAAATATAAAGGCTATCCATCACTGATAACTCATCCATTACCAACCTTTCTGATGAAAATAAAAAAAAACAATGTTAGGCTGGTAGAGTTTGTTTGCATCACTATGGAACTTTAGCCCTGTCTTCAGTAAAGTATACTGAAGTAGCTTAATTTGACAAGGTGGTACAAGATAATATCACTACTAATGTGAGCATCAGGAAAGCTGAATATCTAAAACATGAAGATGTACAAGAATGTACAAAGAGGCCAGAGCATATTCCATCTCAGCTGTGTAGACAGGTGAGCACAACTAACAATTACTTTCTGCAAGAATGTAGTGGTGGTACTGGTTCCAAACGCATGAAGTCTGAATTGGATGCATCCTATATCAGCAGGTGGGGCTGCTATTCAGCAGCAAAATGTAAACAGCAAGAAGAAGCAAGTAGTTGGTGGGGATAACATTAACCTTTGTGCACATGGCACCCTACCTCTCTTATTGCGGTGACTTCAGCATGGGCGGTTGGATCGGTGTTGTTCAAAACCATGTTATGGCAACCGACTATTACTTCGTCGTTGCGGACGACGACGGCGCCAAAGGGGCCTCCATGGCCACAGTCGACTCCTTTGTAAGCCTCCTCTACCGCTTTCGACAAGAACTTGTGATCCCTGTCTTGTACCGCTGTTGAACGAAGCAAAACATAAGCATTAACAAGAAAGCCTTCCTGACCAGCCTTCCAATTACAGAAAATATCAAATGCAGCAAGGATTACTTCATAACAAAAGTGGAAATGGTAATTAGTACCTTCCTGATGACCAGGAAACGCTGAAGCAACTGCGATTGTCCCATCCCTGGTCTCCACAACTGCAAAAGAACAAAGAAGATGATTGCTGAGGCGCCCAAGTTACTTCATAATTTGCACATGATTTACCCAAAATCTGGTGGAACAAACTATGAAATGTGTACAAGTATGATCACATAAACAAAACAAACAAGTAAACAAGGCCCCCATGGACTTGCAAGGTTGTAATCAGTAGCAAGGGCAGACCTTGGAGGAGTGACTGCGTGTAATCGGAGCAGGAAACAAAATTGTCAAACAGAGTACAGAACCGGGTAGTCTACAGGCGCACTTTGTTTTTCCAATGCTACGTGCAGTACGATTTTGTGCGGCGAAACTAACAGACTTCCCAGATGTGGCAAAAGCAGAGCGGTGGCTTTGCCTTTTATGTCATGGGCACCATTGCTCTGTTTTGGGTGGGTGGGGTGAGGTCGAAGCAGAGCAGAGGACCCGTCTGAAACAAAACAGCCGCATTTCCCACCCCCCGTCCGGCACGCGGATCCGTCCCACGCCCGTCGGATCGACCGGCGCAGGAGGCAGGCGGCGATCCGCCGCCCCCGAGAGAGACTAACTAAGAAGCAATCGATTCGGAGCAGAATGAATTGCCGCCGGCCGGTGGCGACCCCCGGTCGAACGGATGGATGGGTGAGAGAGCGCGGCGTGGGTATGCGTGTGCTCACCCTTGGCTTCCTCCATGGCGGGCGAGTGAGGGGAGGAGGCGGGCGGGCGGATCGGCGGCGGAGCTCCCCGAGCGAGCGGCGAGATGCGCGTCGGTCTGTTGCGTGTCTGCCTGTCCGTAGGAATGGGAATCTACTACACCTATAAAAAGAAGAGAAGGCAGATCCAACTTAAAATCTGGACCATCTAATCACATCATCAACGGTCTAAATACGTCATTAACGAAATAGTTTTCGTTAACGAAACGCTACCCCGCTTCGTCTCAACCACCGCTTCGCCGTTCAGAAAAAAAAAGCAACAATCCCCTCGAAAAAAAAGCAACAACGCAAACCCCATGTCCTCCCCCAGCCCGCACGACCTCGACCACTCGCCCACTCCTCCGGCGCCGTTCCTCCCGCCGCCGTTAGCCGCAGGAGCAGCCCTTCGCCGCGGGAGCCGCCGCCGAGCCCTCCCGTCGCGCCCGAGCCGCCGCCTTAGCCGCCCTTCGCGGCGGGAGCCCCTTCGCCGCGGGAGCCGTTAGCCGCAGGAGCGGCCCTTCGCCGCGGGAGCCGCCGCCGAGCCCGCCCGTCGCGCCCGAGCCGCCGCCGGAGCCGCCCTTCGCAGCGGGAGCCCCTTCGCCGCGGGAGCCGTTAGCCGCAGGAGCGGCCCTTCGCCGCGGGAGCCGCCGCCGAGCCCGCCCGTCGCGTTCGAGCTGCCGCCGGAGCCGCCCTTCGCGACGGGAGCCCCTTCGCCGCGGGAGCCGCCGCCGAGCCCGTCCATCGCGCCCGTGCCGCCGCCTGGCGCGTGCCAGGGTGCTCGCGACGCGACCAATCGTCCACGTCGGCCCCTCACCGATCTCTGCCGACTTTTGCATCGCCATGCCGCCGTCTTCATCGACCTCTCACTGTGTACTGTTATGGGTGGCCGGCAAACAAACCCACCTACTGCCATATCCGTCTCAAGATTGAACGCACCTCACTCATCCTTCGTTTCACAGGTCAGCCCCCAATTTGTTGTGCCACCATCCCTATCACTGGTACAACAGATCCATTTGTTTTTTTTCACATTTGAGAGAAGATGGATAAGTAACAAATTTGAGTCCATTAGATAAAAAACAAATTTGTGTCATGATTATCTTCAGTTCATGCTATTTATCCATCAGTTTGTCATAATCATGTTTTGACCCCAGAGACCCATAACCCAGTGTGTTTATGTATTTGTGGTTCAAGAGATGAACAAATGCGCTCCTGTCTGATCGATGTTTGTGAAAAACATGTTTTTCTTTGGCCATGCAGCCCTTCAGGTTTTATTCATCTCTGTGATGCAAACTTCACCATATTGGAGCTGAGATGATGCGTGTCATCTAGCCTTTGTTCATACTTGAATTGAATGCTCACGAGCTTTGGTGGTTGATATTTTGCTGGATTGATGGAACTCAGAGGTGCATGTACTGCCGAAATCTCATGGTGACTCTGTTAATGTAGAATCAATTTTCAGAAAATGACTTTTCTTTGTTACCACTTAACTGCAGTCTGCCGTATATCCAGAAAGATCGTTATGCACATCTTTTTCTATGTCTTATATCCTAACATTCATTTCTTTGATGATCAGTCCAACAGAACTTGTTGAGAACCTTTAGAATGGTTATTTTAGTGACTTAACTTCTCTCTTTTTTGTAAGGAACCTTTAGAGAAGTTGAAGCTGAGCATCAAAGTTTGGAATAGTTTTACCAACAACAACCAAGAGATTCCCATGTCCTAGGGCTCGGTCATGTGCAAGTTGTGTCGCTTAGCAAGAAAAGACACCATCCATGATTGTTCATGGCTTTGGCCTTTTGATCCTCTTGTGTGCTTTTTTGCCATAGAGAATTCGAGTGTTGATGGTAAACATTTAGAGCCGCGCCCTTATCTGCGGGAGAAATCACCGGAGTCGCCCGACCCGCCCAGCTTGGCGTCCGCCCCGCCGCCCTCCATTCCTCTTCTGCTTCCCGGTGGCCTAATGCAAGTTTCTTTTACACTTTCAACCAAAGGGATTGAGCAACTGGGTGGTAGCAGATGCGCAATATATCGGCCACTCCTATCCTGTTACTATGCTTCTTACCAATGCCTAAACTCATCATTTGTGTTTTCTCAAAAGATGAAGAGAAGATAATCTCTGTAAAGTAGAAGTTCTGGCATGTCTTTTGCTTTATTAGTGGCTCTTCTCTTTGATGATGTTCACATCGCCCGAGCCCCATTTACAGTGAGGAGAATTGATGCGATTATATCTTCATGCTAACAGTAACACCCTTTTTGTTTCAGATAATTACAATGATCATGGGAAGCCCGATCAGCACATGGTAAAGCCACTTTTATCTTTGGGGAACCCAGAGACTGTTGCTCCCCACCAATTCTTGATTGTAGCCAACCATTTGTAAGTTCATGTCATCATGGGAATTGTTTTCTATCTCATATGCTGCCTTCAGTTGACCAGCTTTTTTTATAGGCATATATTCCTTATACTACTGATGCTTATGCTGGGATCTTTCCAGGATATGCCTCGCACGCTATTGTAAGTTTACTCTATACTTTTACTCTTCAAATCCTGTAAGATATTTTACAGTTCCAGGTGATTACATATCCCATTTATATTTCCATGGTTCATTTATGAGTTCTTTAAATTCGTTTACGATTTGTTGAGTTTTGGAGATCTTATTCATCATGCTCTGGCTTGGCCTCATCGAGAAGATAATCTTTTTACCTACTTATTGCTGAGTTCAACTACTGTTGCGAAGCAACAGAACACACTAAAAGTGTCCTCTTAAAGGACAAAGAAGTGCATAAACACATCTTTCATTGTTTTCGCATTAAGGGCTTGAGCTTTATTGACCGCTTGAGAAATAATGGAAACAAATGGATATGATTAATGAAATCATATTTTGATCCTGCCAATGCACATGATAGTGGTCAACAATCTGGTCGCCAACTTCCCTCCAAGTATTATCTCCATGCAACTAAATTAGGGTGTTATTGTTTAGATGAGATAGAGGAGTTCACTGTTTCTCTCTGAAAATGTGTATACTGAGGAGCAACTACATAGTCAGTTTTGTTCTCTAAATTATATGTATAAGGGAGCAGCAAATATAAAAACAATGGAAGATGTGCAATTAGCAGTTTATTAAAACCTTAAAACAACATATTTTTTGCTCCAAATCTGATATTTGTTTGTGCTACTTCTGTGTGCTACTTCTGCAGCAGACAGCTCGAGCTAAACTGATTGCATTCATTTGTGTACGGAAGTGTCAATTAGTGCAAATGCTTAATATATATAGTTTTTGAATTTGGATTTGCACATGCTTTCCTAGCTGGTAAAATAAATACGATTTATTTGACTACTTGCGTTAAGAACTACAGCTAAAGCTTATTTCGCTGGTCATGGGTTGTTAATTGTGGTTACTACTCAGGTCATGGATCATGGAGTGCGACTAATTGTGATTTTTTGTGTGTAAGTGTTATTCAAACAATTGATTATTAAAGTTCAGAAATGGCAAGTATTCAGTAGCGTGCGGGGACATTTGGTCCGGTGGTAATTGAAATTTCAGTAGCGTGAATATCCTCCGAACAATATCCTCACCTTTTTGCAGGTGTAGAAACTAAAATACTGAGGCAGGACATGACTAATAAAGAGGCAGTTTTGTTCCACATAAAGACAAAAAAATGTATGCTGAAGGAGTTTTTGCTGCCCTTTGCCATCTGATATGCAGAGACCAAGGTATGGGTGTTGATGAATTGTAACATCTCCTCTACATCTCACCAACTCTTGCTTCATCTTTGTTAGGCAATGCTTAATTGTCCAATTGGCTTCGATATCATGCATGCCATAATGTTGTGTTAAAATGTATTTTAGTAACCTAAAATTTACTAATGATCGGAACCGACCAGTTTCGGAATGTACTTCTATTAGACAAGGATGCCACTTTAATTGATGAGTTGACATCAAAATAGGAAGCTGCACGTCATTGTATGGTCCTATAAAATGTCTGCCAGTTTCGTTAGTTTTGTTTGATAGGTACATCTCCATCTCTTATTGTACATTCTGTATAAAATGTATTGTAAGTGTTGTCAGTTGTTTGTTCATCTACTACCCCTATAAAAGCACGAAGTGCGGAGATCCGAATTCATCTTACCCATCCATACAACAGATCATACAGCCTATATTCTTTCAATCTTTAGCGTAAATTGCAATTAGCGATGTACTTATCCCAAACCCACGTCTCCCACAACCGCCCCCTAGCAGTTCCATGTGCCCCGCACCCCTACGCCCATCTCTCTCGACGTCCGCACGCAGCCCCTCACCCCTGAAACCGCACGGCCCTGCCGGCCCGAGCTTGCGCTCGCCCGCACGACCCTGCTCTCTGCTCTTCGCCACCCCTCCCTGCCGCGTCTGCCGTATCGTGTCTGCCCAGCGATCGAACTAGACCAACACGAGGAGGAAGTAGAGCCTCTGCAGGCGCCATGGTGCTGATTCGGCCACCCCCACCTTTTCTTACACCGGATCGGACCCTCTCTGTCCCACTTCCCGGTCCGATCCAATGGAAACAGCATGTTGTCCGGGAGGTCAGGTACCACACAAGAAACGGAAACAGGGGCTTCTCCCTGCCAGTGTTGGTAAACCTCTTCTCCTCCCCTCAGTTCACGGCATCATGACAGACTCTCTTGGGCTCCCACCCCCTGTCATAATAAAATCACAACCACTGCCAGTGAGGCTTCAACTTCATGGTCACTACAATGTTAGTCATGTACATCCATGAGTCACTGAACCTAGGTTATCAATAAGAAGACCAAATTCATGCAAGAAGGATGCGTGTGCAATACAGTTTGTGCTCATTTCTATACATGGTGTCTGTGTATAGAGTACAAAGAATCCTTTGGGGGGAAAACATCCTTGGGCATCATATCCACTGGAAACCCGTGAAACTTTTTACAACCGAAGGAGCCCTAGATATATCAAACTACGTACTACAAATTATTTGAGGAACCCTTTTTTAGGCACCTGCAACACTAATTTATCTATTGTTCTTTTGAGAGACATCCAAAAATAGAGTATAAAGAATTCTTCAGAAAAATATAAAACCATCTCCATAGGAAAAACATCCTTAAGATACATATCCTCGAAAAATCCAATGAAACTCTTATAAATTGAAGGAACCCTATCTAACCTTTTTTATTATTTGTTCTTGGAAGAGACATCATATGTCAATAGATTGTGTACTAGCACGTCGCTAGAGAATCATGAAATGTTATCTTCATATCGTTGGATACGTTAAAAGAATCAAATAATTCTGTAGGAGCACATTGCCGAATTTTTTTTCTTTCAGTTTTATGCACTCACGGAAGGGGGACGAACTAAACCAACCAATTTGTAGTGCAATATTGATTGTTTCATGATTTTACATTCTACTAAGCAAAAATTCCTAAGATAATGCCTTATCGTTCTCATTCAGGATGGTTGCGAGCTAAGGAATAGATTTTTGGTGCACCTACTCATCTACATCAACAATGAAGCTGCACACAACATTTCCAGTGTTGTACGAGAATTGATTAAGCATATTAAGAAATACTGAGATAATAATGCTTTTTGGCTCTATGCATAGGTTGCCACAAGTTAAAGTGTTTTCTTGATCCGTAATACTTGTACTGAGATCAAAATATATTTCTCCATAAAAGAGCTATTCTTCTTTTTTATGTACAAAGAAGAGTTATCTATGCATGTTAAGTCTAACATATATTTGTAATATTAGTCAGAGACGTGCATTTGCACGTGCGAGCTTACTAGTTGGGAAGGAAAGAGGTGGGTGTGCGGGTCGTCGTGGTCGCGTGAGCGGCGTATAAATAGGGCCGCGCCGGGCCACTGGCGGAGTACCGGACGCAACCGGATAGAGGGATAGGGAGAGGGAGGCAAGCAAGCGGCGACGCCGATGGTGGACCGGACGGCGGCGATGGAGCGGCGGGACGGCCCACCGTCCGTAGGTTGGTCGGTCGCGTGCATCACGCTGCCGCGGCGCGTTTGCATTTTACTACAGTTTCATTTCCACGACGTGGGATGAGCGAGCCGACACGAAAGGCTGACGTGGTTCATGGGATGGGATGGGATGGGATCGGAGCATGGTCTGCGTCACCGGGATTCTTCTTCATCTTCCGCCGCACATGCGCGATTTTTGATTTATTTACTGGCAGATAAAACACAGTACAAAACACACCCACCCAAACAAGTGCTCAAATCAAATCAAGCATATGTAAGTTGGGGCAAGTCCGTGGAAATTAGAGCAACTCAAACGGGGCAATTTAAACGTACGCACGCTTCGTCCGTTTTTCATCTGTTTAGGTTGGTCAAACGGACGTGCGCGTCCGTATTCTTAAATGGGTCGGCCTGGCTGCCCAACAGGAGGCGGACCCAAATGTGCCAGCGAATAAAAAATAAGAAAAAACTCGCAAAAATAAACTTAATTAAACATAAGTGGCCGGTCAACCGCCGGCCAAAGTCCACTTAAACATAATTAAACATTAATTAAAACTTAAAAAAAATCTTCATCCACACCCTGCCGCCCCCGCACGCTGTCCTAGACGTCGTCGGCCTTGCCCTTGCCCTTGGCGTTGACGTTGCCATCGTCGGTGAGGTCGATGAAGACAGGAGCAGGGCCAGCCCTCCTGAACGCCGCCTTGTAGGTTGCTCGTCTGCTGGGGCGGTGGCATTGCGGCTAGCCGCACGCGCTCCTCCTCCTCCTCACGCCGGAGCACCTCCGTGTCGCGTTCGAGCATCTGCCGCTCGCGTCAGCCTCTTCCCGACGGAGCCAGTGCGCCTTCCAGCGTTCAAGGTGGGCTGCCTCCTGCTCCGGCGTCGCGACGTAGTGGACTGAAGGCGCGCTCATCCACTCACGGTATTGGCCCGTCCATGTGTAGGCCTCCGGCGCCGGCTCCGGTTCCGGCTTGGGCTCGACGGGCGGCGGCGGTGCCGGAGCTGGGACGAAGCGCGGGGTGTGGACGGAGTCCCCCGCCGCCGACAAGGCAAGGGCTTGCTCCATCCCATCCCAGTACGCGTCCTCCTCGAGCCGGCTAGCCTCCAGCGCGTGCTGCAGGGCCTCCTCGAGGGCGGCTTGGTACTCCGCTTCCGCCTCTATTTTCTCTGGTTCTACCCGTGGGGCGGCGTCGACGCCTAAACGCTGGTGCTCCTCGTGTTCGAAGGCAAACCCAAGCCTCCCAGTTGAGAGAGTCGGCGGCGTACGCGGGCATCAGCCGCTGCTCCGGGGTGAGCTGCAAGCGGTGCCTGCGCACCTCCTCGTCGTGCGTCGCTGGGACAGCGGAACCGCCGGCACCGGGGTTCGATGCGGATCCAGATGCTAGTGGTGCGGCAGCGGTACTCCCAGTGCCACCGCGCTTGGTGCACCGGGATGTGCAAGCGCCGGCAACCTTAGCGGAAACACGCCGGCACCAGAAGAGGAGAGCGAGGAGGAGCACGGGAGGATGAGGCGACGGGGCAACCGGATAGAGGGATATGGAGAGGTTGGGAGGCAAGCAAGCGGCGACAGAGATGGTGGGAGGGCGGCGCGTGACGGACGGCGGTGATGGAGCGGAGGGACGGCCCACCGTCCGTAGGTTGGTCGGTCGCGTGTAGGGGTGGGCACGGTTAAACCGAAAACAAAAAAAACCAAACAAAACCGAACCATATTAACCGATATGTCGGTTAATTTGGTGGACTGGTTTTGGTTGGGTGGGAAATTTTAATGTTGTCCGGTGTTTGGTTTGTGTTCGGTTTTCAGTGCCCAGAAACCGAATAGACCGAACAAACCGATATGTAGGATGCCCCGTGTAAATACCATCTTCACTCCATCAGACGGAGGTCTCCCCCAAAAGTAAATTAGGCGGCGACCTCTTAAGCCATGGCGAACAACTAAACATCCGTCACGACTCCATCGAGCTAGTAATCACCGGAAAATCCTTGTTGGTTGTGGCGGACATCCGGCTAGCCGCTATATCACATGTATTTTTACAACTGCTCTGAGTTTCGAATCTCCCAACCTAACTAGTACTATCCATGAATATCTAGTATGTATGCATGCCTCTTGGTCATGCAAGTAACTACTAGTGTACCATTTAGTGCATGAGCTGCTCAGTTTAGAGGCATCACATTTGTACTTCCGTACATAATACATGGCACGTTTCATCTGATTTTTCCACTTAGTTATGTTCACTAGTTTGCTTGACCGAATAAAGCATTATCTGATGTTAAGGTTGCTGGCTCTTGTGACTATTTTATGCCTGCAAATCAGTGCTGATGAATCATTACACTTATACTGACGAGTGCATGCATTTTGGTTTTTTGGTTAATCGAAGAAACCAAACCGATATATTATGGTTAATATGGTTCGGTTCTTAACTTTGTGTGCTTGTTTCAGTTTCCATTTCTTCAAAACCGAAATTATAAGAAATCGAATAAACCGAACCATATTAATCATATAAACCGAACGCCCAGCCCTAGTCGCGTGCATTACGCTGCCGCGGCGCGTTTGCATTTTACTACAGTTTCATTTCGACGACGTGGGACGAGCCGACATGAAAGGCTGACGTGGTTCATGGGATGGGATGGGATGGGATCGGATGGGATCGGAGCATGGTCTGCGTCACCGGGATTCTTCTTCATCTTGCGCCGCACATGCGCGATTTAGATCAGCCATCCTTTTTTGCCTAAGCAGAAAGAGTTTCATTGATCAAAGAGTAAAATGCATCGGAAGTCACTGTTTTTGCCCCGTGTGCTCGTCGCCGTACTAAGAGATACATGCAATACGGTCACTATATACGACAAGACTTGATTATACGATCATTGTAGCACGTATTGAGCTTGTACACCGCCGCTTGACCACGTGTTTACCAGTCGACGGCACTAGGTGGCAGTGAGCGGCCGTCCAGTCTGTTTTGCAGAAAACCCCCCGTGTTCTTGGAAATGGATCAAATCCCCTTGCTTATTCGTCTTCGTTACCACCGAAGCATAGGGTGCGGCACCGGGGAGAGGAAGGCGATCGTCGTGGCGCACCGGCTCATCGGCGTCGAACGCGTCGGGGAAGGTGGAGATGCGCGGTTCGTCCACCCCTGTTCGTCGGGGGCGGGGGGCATAGGTGTGGCGGCGATGGCACGTGTTCGTCGCCCTGACGGCGCGCTGACCCCAAAATACATTAAGCCCCACATTTTTCCCTCTTGCTTGGATTTTTGGGTTGATAATCTCCAATATCTCGTTTGGGCATCACAAATCTTCGGTTAATTTGAGGGTTCCTACATCGGAGTCGATATTTCGGCAGGCTAGGTTTTTGCGCGTGATTTGGGGGTTCGAAGTAGGGTTTTAGGTGTGTTCTTGATTGTGACGAATTTGTACCTACTTGAATCAGAATAGGGTTTGGACATCGTCAATTTTGAGTTGTTACATAGGACCAGCCGCACTGGAGTTCTGATTTCGGTTTAGGTTTCTGATTTGGGGGTTTCAGACAAATGGTTTAAGGGTGTAAAGGTGTTGCCTTTTCGATGTTTTTGATACTTGTGTACATGTTTAATTTTTGCTAGGCGCACGGAGCAAGAAATTTTCAGTTCAGATCAACCATGGGGGATATTTTCTGGGACGTGGTAGCAACCGTTCTTATGTGAATGCTCATGTTGTGTGGTATGATGAACTTGATGAAGTGACATGGTCTCCACTTATGGTTGAGTACATAGTGTAGGATATTGGGTAGGAAATGGCTGGCAGATTGAAGGTGTACTACTTGATTCCTATCCCGTCAATCAAGCAAAATGGTTTGAGAGAAATCAGAGGAGATGCAAACATTGATCAGATGTTGACATTTTTGTCTCTTGGTCACAACTTTTTTAGTCTGTATTTGGACCATGATAACAACTTGGATGCAGACCTTACTGAGGATGAAGTTGTGAATTTCCCAATAACTAACCTGCCTCCAGTATTCAGTCCTAGAAAAGCATGTAACAATGAGCCACAGAATGAAGAAACACATGTTGAAGCAGATCATCCTATTCCTATACAGGTGATTTACCCAGACAGTCCAGCAGATGATGCTAGCAACTATGTGTTTGCAAAGAGGAACTGTTCTGCTGTCAGTGATGAAGATGCAACTATGGAAGAGGTAGAGACTATTGAGATTCAACCAGCACAACCTGAGGCTGGACAACCACAACCTGAGGCAGAACAACCACAACCTGAGTCAGAATAAGCACAACCTGAGGCAGAAGAAGCAGAGCAGGAAGGTGTGACCACCAGAACAAGAAGGCACTGCAATTCTTCATATGCAATGGCATAAGAAGAAGATACAAATGATGACAATGATTCAGATGATTCGGATTTTGATCTTGGTGCCATAGTGGATAGTGATTATGACATGAATGTGGTGATGATGATCTATATGCAGATAATGTTGACATTGATGAACCTGAAGACAAACAAGTGAGAGGGAAACAATTAGGTAAAGATAGTGTAAAAGATAAGGATTCAGATAAAGGAAAAGATAAAGCTAGAGATAAAGGCAAAGAGAAGCAAGAGGATGAACTATATGAGTCTGAAGGTGATGATCTATGGCCACCAGATGAAGATGGTGAAAAATTTGTTGAGGAACGTAGTATTTCAAAATAAATCCTACGATCACGCAAGATCTATCTAGGAGAAGCATAGCAACGAGCGGGGAGAGTGTGTCCACGTACCCTCGTAGACCGAAAGCGGAAGTGTTTAGTAACGCAGTTGATGTAGTCGAACGTCTTTGCGATCCAACCGATCCAAGCACCGAACGTACGGCACCTCCGCGTTCAGCACACGTTCAACTCGATGAAGTCCCACAAACTCTTGATCCAGTTGAGGTCGAGGGAGAGTTCCGTCAGCACGACGGCGTGGTGACGGTGATGATGAAGTTACCGACGCAGGGCTTCGCTTAAGCACTACAACGATATGACCGAGGTGTGTAACTGTGGAGGGGGGCATCACAGACGGCTAAGAAATCAACTTGTGTGTCTATGGGGTGCCCCCTCCCCGCGTATATAAAGGAGGGAGGGAGGAGGAGGCCCGGCCACAAGGGGCGCGCCCAAGGGGTGGAATCCTATGAAGAAAATATGCCCTAAAGGCAATAATAAAGTTGTTATTTATATTTCCTTATACCATGATAAATGTTTATTATTCATGCTAGAATTGTATTAACCGGAAACATAATACATGTATGAATATATAGACAAACAGAGTGTCACTAGTATGCCTCTACTTGACTAGCTCGTTGAATCAAAGATGGTTATGTTTCCTAGCCATAGACATGAGTTGTCATTTGGTGAATGATGTGATTGACTTGACCCATTCAGTTAGCTTAGCACTTGATCGTTTAGTTTTACTGCTATTGCTTTCTTCATAACTTATACATGTTCCTATGACTATGAGATTATGCAGCTCCCGAATACCGGAGGAACACCTTGTGTGCTATCAAACGTCACAACGTAACTGGGTGATTATAAAGATGCTCTACAGGTGTCTCCGAAGGTGTTTGTGGTGTTGGCATAGATCGAGAATAGGATTTGTCACTCCGAGTGTCGGAGAGGTATCTCTAGGCCCTCTCGGTAATGCACATCACTATAAGCCATGCAAGCAAATGACTAATGAGTTAGTCACGAGATGATGCATTACGGAACGAGTAAAGAGACTTGCCGGTAATGAGATTGAACTAGGTATTGAGATACCGATGATTGAATCTTGGGCAAGTAACATACCGATGACAAAGGGAACAACGTATATTATTATGCGGTTTTGATCGATAAAGATCTTCGTAGAATATGTAGGAACCAATATGAGCATCCAGGTTCCGCTGTTGGTTATTGACTGGAGATGAGTCTCGGTCATGTCTACATAGTTCTCAAACCCATAGGGTCCGCACGCTTAACGTTCGGTGACGATCGGTATTATGAGTTTATGAGTTTTGATGTACCGAAGGTAGTTTGGAGTCCTAGATATGATTACGGACATAACGAGCAGTCTCGGAATGTCCGAGACATAAATATCGATATATTGGAAGCCTATGTTTGGACATCCGAAAGGTTCCGGATGAGTTCGGGCATTTACCGAAGTACCGGGGGGCTACCGGAACCCCCCGGGGAGTGAAGTGGGCCTCATGGGCCTTGCGAGAGAGAGAGGAAGGAGCAGCCAGGGCTGGTCGCGCGCCACCTCCCCCTCTAGTCCGAATTGGACAAGGAAGGGGGGGGGGGGGCGCCCCCTTTCCTTCCTCCTCTCCCCTCCTTCCTTCCCTCCTACTCCTACTATTGGAAGGAGGGAATCCTACTCCCGATGGGAGTAGGACTGTTCCTAGGGCGCGCCATAGAGGGCCGGCCCCTCCCCCTCCTCCACTCCTTTATATACGGGGGTGGGGGGGCACCCCATAGACACACAAGTTGATCATTGATCTTTTAGCCGTGTGCGGTGCCCCCCTCCAGAGAAACAACCTCGGTCATATCGTTGCAGTGCTTAGGCAAAGCCCCGCGTCGGTAACTTCATCATCATCGTCATCACGTCGTCGTGCTGACGGAACTCTCCCTCGAAGCTCTACTGGATCGTGAGTTCGTGGGACATCACCGAGCTGAACATGTGCAGATCGCGAAGGTGCCGTACGTTTGGTACTAGGATCGGTCGATCGTGAAGACGTACGACTACATCAACTGCGTTGTCATAACGCTTTCGCTTACGATCTACAAGGGTACGTGGATGACACTCTCACCTCTCATTGCTATGCATCACCATGATTGTGCGTGTGCGTAGGAAAACTTTTGAAATACTACGTTCCCCAAAAGTGGCATCAGAGCCAGGTTTATGTGTAGATGTTATATGCACGAGTAGAACACAAGTGAGTTGTGGGCGATACTAGTCATACTGCTTACTAGCATGTCATACTTTGATTCGACGGTATTGTTGGATGAAGCGCCCCGGACCGACATTACACGCACGCTTACGCGAGACTGGTTCTACCGACGTGCTTCGCACACAGGTGTCTGGCGGGTGTCAGTTTCTCCAACTTTAGTTGAATCAAGTGTGGCTACGCCCGGTCCTTGTGAAGGTTAAAACAACACATACTTGACAAAATCGTTGTGGTTTTGATGCGTAGGTAAGAACGGTTCTTGCTAAGCCCGTAGCAGCCACGTAAAACTTGCAACAACAAAGTAGAGGACGTCTAACTTGTTTTTGCAGGGCATGTTGTGATGTGATATGGTCAAGACATGATGCTAAATTTTATTGTATGAGATGATCATGTTTTGTAATAGAGTTATCGGCAACTGACATGAGCCATATGGTTCTCGCTTTATTGTATGAAATGCAATCGCCATGTAATTGCTTTACTTTATCACTAAGCGCTAGCGATAGTCGTAGAAGCAATAGTTGGCGAGACGACAACGATGCTACGATGGAGATCAAGGTGTCGCGCCGGTGACGATGGTGATCATGACGGTGCCTTGGAGATGAAGATCAAAGGCACAAGATGATGATGGCCTTATCATATCACTTATATTGATTGCATATGATGCTTATCTTGTATGCATCTTATTTTGCTTAGATCGACGGTGGCATTATAAGATGATCTCTCACTTAATTTCAAGGTATAAGTGTTCTCCCTGAGTATGCACCGTTGTGAAAGTTCGTCGTGCCGAGACACCACGTGATGATCGGGTGTGATAAGCTCTACGTTCACATACAACAGGTGCAAGCCAGTTTTGCACACGCAGAATACTCGGGTTAAACTTGACGAGCCTAGCATATGCAGATATGGCCTCGGAACACTGGAGACCAAAAGGTCGAGCGTGAATCATATAGTAGATATGATCAACATAAGATGTTCACCATTGAAAACTAATCCATCTCACGTGATGATCGGACATGGTTTAGTTGATATGGATCACGTGATCACTTAGATGATTAGAGGGATGTCTGTCTAAGTGGGAGTTCTTAAGTAATTTGATTAATTGAACTTTAATTTATCATGAACTTAGTACCTGATAGTATTTTGCATGTCTATGTTGTTGTAGATAGATGGCCCGTGCTGTTGTTCCATTGAATTTTAATGCGTTCCTAGAGAAAGCTAAGTTGAAAGATGATGGTAGCAACTACACGGACTGGGTCCGTAACTTGAGGATTATCCTCATTGCTGCACAGAAGAATTATGTCCTTAAAGCACCGCTAGGTGACAAGCCTGCTGCAGGAGCAACTCCGAACGTTATGAACGTCTGTCAAGCTCGTTCTGATGACTACACGATAGTTCAGTGTGCCATGCTTTACGGCTTAGAACCGGGACTTCAACGACGTTTTGAACGTCATGGACCATATGAGATGTTCCAGGAGTTGAATTTAATATTTCAAGCAAATGCCCGGATTGAGAAATATGAGATTTCCAGTAATTTCTACAGCTGCAAGATGGAGGAGAACAGTTCTATCAGTGAACACTTGCTCAGAATGTCTGGGTACTATAATCATATGACTCAACTTGGTTGCAAAGTTAACGAAGATAGTGTTATTGATAGAGTTCTTCAATCACCGCCACCAAGCTATAAAGGCTTCGTGATGAACTATAACATGCAAGGGATGCAGAAGACAATTCCCGAGCTCTTCGCTATGCTCAAAGCTGCAGAGGTAGAAATAAAAAAGGAGCATCAAGTGTTGATGGTTAACAAGACCACTAGTTTCAAGAAAAAGGGCAAGGGAAAGAAGGGGAAATTCAAGAAGAATAGCAAGACAGTTGCTACTCCCACGAAAAAACCCAAGTCTGGAGACAAGCCTGAAACTGAGTGCTCCTACTGCAAAGGGACTGGACACTGGAAGCGGAACTGCCCCAAGTATTTGGCGGATAAGAAGGATGGCAAAGTGAACAAAGGTATATATGATATACATGTTATTGATGTGTACCTTACTAATGCTCGTAGTAGCACCTAGGTATTTGATACTGGTTCGGTTACTAATATTTGTAACTCGAAACAGGGGCTACGGATTAAACGAAGATTAGCTAAGGACGAGGTGACGATGCGCGTGGGAAATGGTTCCAAAGTCGATGTGATCGCCGTCAGCACGCTACCTCTACATCTACCTTCAGGATTAGTTTTGGACCTGAATAATTGTTATTTGGTGCCAGCGTTAAGCATGAACATTATATCTGGATCTTGTTTATTGCGAGACGGTTATTCATTTAAATCAGAGAATAATGGTTGTTCTATTTATATGAGTAATATCTTTTATGGACATGCACCCTTGAAGACTGGTCTATTCTTGTTGGATCTCGATCGTAGTGATACACATATTCATAATATTGAAGCCAAAAGATGCAAGGTTAATAATGATAGTGCAAATTATTTGTGGCACTGCCGTTTAGGTCATATTGGTGTAAAGCGCATGAAGAAACTCCATATTGATGGACTTTTGGAATCACTTGATTATGAATCACTTGGTGCTTGCGAACCATGCCTCATGGGCAAGATGACTAAGACTCCGTTCTCCGGAACAATGGAGCAAGCAACTGATTTGTTGGAAATCATACATACTGATGTATGTGGACCGACGAGTGTTGAGGCTCGCGGCGGGTATCGTTATTTTCTAACCTTCACCGATAATTTGAGCAGATATGGGTATATCTACTTAATGAAACACAAGTCTGAAACATTTGAAAAATTCGAAGAATTTCAGAGTGAAGTAGAGAATCATTGTAACAAGAAAATAAAGTTTCTACGATCTGATCGTGGAGGCAAATATTTGAGTTACGAGTTTGGTCTTCATTTGAAATAATGTGGAATAGTTTCACAACTCACGCCACCCGGAACACCACAGCGTAATGGTGTGTCCGAACATCGTAACCACACTTTATTAGATATGGTGCGATCTATGATGTCTCTTACCGATTTACCACTATTGTTTTGGCGTTATGCTTTAGAGACAGCTGCATTCATGTTAAATAGGGCACCATCTAAATCCGTTGAGACGACGCCTTATGAACTATGGTTTGGAAAGAAACCAAAGTTGTCGTTTCTTAAAGTTTGGGGCTGCGATGCTTCTGTGAAAAAGCTTCAACCTGATAAGCTCGAACCCAAGTCGGAGAAATGTGTCTTCATAGGATACCCAAAGGAGACTGTTGGGTACACCTTCTATCACAGATTCGAAGGCAAGATATTCATTGCTAAGAATGGATCATTTCTAGAGAAGGAGTTTCTCTCGAAAGAAGTGAGTGGGAGGAAAGTAGAACTTGATGAGGTAATTGTACCTTCTCCCGAATTGGAAAGTAGTGCATCACATAAACTAGTTCTAGTGATCCCTGCACCAATTAGTGAGGAAGCTAATGATGATGATCATGAAACTTCGGATCAAGTTACTACTGAACTTCGTAGGTCAACCGGAGTACGTTCTACACCAGAGTGGTACGACAACCCATTTCTGGAAGTCATGTTACTAGACCATGATGAACCTACGAACTACAAGGAAGCGATGATGAGCCCAGATTCCGCAAAATGGCTTGAGGCCATGAAATCTGAGATGGGATCCATGTATGAGAACAAAGTGTCGACTTTGGGTGACTTGCCCGATGATCGGCAAGCCATTGAAAATAAATGGATCTTCAAGAGGAAGACCGTCGCTGACGGTAATGTTACTGTCTACAAAGATCGACTTGTTGCGAAAGGTTTTCGACAAGTTCAAGGAGTTGACTACGATGAGACTTTCTCACCTGTAGCGATGCTTAAGTCTGTCCGAATCATGTTAGCAATTGCCGCATTTTATTATTATGAAATTTGGCAAATGGATGTCAAAACTGCATTCCTTAATGGATACCTCAAAGAGGAGTTGTATATGATGCAACCATAAGGTTTTGTCGATCCTAAAGGTGCTAACAAAGTGTGCAAGCTCCAGCGATCCATATATGGACTGGTGCAAGCATCTCAGAGTTGGAATATACGCTTTGATGAGGTGATCAAAGCATATGGTTTTATACAGACTTTTGGAGAATCCTATATTTACAAGAAAGTGAGTGGGAGCTCTGTAGCATTTCTGATATTATATGTGGATGACATATTATTGATCAGAAATGATATAGAATTTCTGGATAGCATAAAAGGATACTTGAATAAGTGTTTTTCAATGAAAGACCTCGGTGAAGCTGCCTAAATATTAGGCATCAAGATCTATAGAGATAGATCAAGACGTTTAATTGGACTTTCACAAAGCACATACCTTGATTAAGTTTTGAAGAAGTTCAAAATGGACCAGTCGAAGAAAGGGTTCTTGCCTGTGTTACAAGGTGTGAAGTTGAGTAAGACTCAATGCCCGACCACTGTAGAAGATAGAGAGAAAATGAAAGGTGTTCCCTATGCTTCAGCCATAGTAGGCTCTATCATGTATGCAATGTTGTGTACCAGACCTGATGTGTGCCTTGCTATTAGTTTAGTCGGGAGGTACCAAAGTAATTGAGGAGTGGATCAATGGACGGCGGTCAAGAACATCCTGAAATACCTGAAAAGGACTAAGGATATGTTTCTCGTTTATGGAGGTGACAAAGAGCTTGTCGTAAATGGTTACGTCGATGCAAGCTTTGACACAGATCCGGATGACTCTAAGTCACAAACTGGATACATATTTTTATTGAACGGTGGAACTGTCAGTTGGTCCAGTTCTAAGCAAAGCGTCATGGCGGGATCTACATGTGAAGCGGAGTACATAGCTGCTTCAGAAGCAGCAAATGAAGGAGTCTGGATGAAGGAGTTCATATCCAATCTAGGTGTCTGTAATGCCCCGGATGTAATACTTTCCCTTTTGGGCAATATATATCTTTGGCTCCATCTATTTCCATTTTCGGGTTCTTCGTCATTCGGGTTTTTGTTGTTTTGTTGTGCGCGTGTGTGGCATTCATTCATATCATGTAGTCATGTGCATCGCATTGCAATTGTGTTGTCGTTTGCATCCGGTCCCACTCGTTCCTTCCCGTTGTCCGTTTCGAGTTCTGGAGCTCTCTCACGTGTCCGTGGCATCCCCGAGACCTACTTTGGTGTTTGGCCGTGTAACGTTTCCGGTTTGGCGTGAGACTTGTCGTGTGTTGTTGTTTTGGTGTGTGTAAGCCGCCTGTCAAATCTCGTCGCGTTTGGAGTTCGTTTGCTACTCCAAAAGTTTTTCTCGTGGGCTGAAAGTACCCCCTCTTTGAGGCCCAAGACACCCCTCCAACAGCCCACCAAACCAACCCAAACCACTCCCTTCATCTAGGCCATCTAATTGTGATCATGTGGCTGAAAACCTCACCTCATTTGGACAACCCTAGCTCCTTGTGCCTATATAAACGTCCATCTCCCCCAAAATTTGCGTCCAGAAAACCCTATGCTTCCATAGTGCGCCGCCGGTGCTTCCACCATTGATCCGCGGTGCTTCCACCGTTGAAAATCCGTGCTTCCGACGTCCAAGAAATCCATGCTTCCGTAGTGCTGCGGTCGCGCTTCCGAACCTCCGGGCCGTGCTTCCGACCTGAGACGCGGGTCCCGCGCCGGTCGTCTTCTACCTCCCGACCGCTGCCGCCGTCTTCTCCACCGCCGGTCTCGCCACCTCGCTGCCGCCGCCGGATCCGGCGCCTCCCGCCGCCGGAGCTCACCCCGCCGACCTCCTCTATCCTCGCCGCGCCTCCGCCTCCACGCCGGGCCCGCCGGCCGGCGCCGCCACCTCGCCGGCCAGGCCACCTCGCCGCTCGCCCCGCTTCCGCCGGCCGCCCGCAGGCCTCGGGAGGAGCCGCCGCCGCCGCTACGAGGAGATCGGGGAGGCTGATCCCGATCCGATCGGATCCCCTCGCCCCTCCTGGGCCGCCTCCCTCCGCTAGCTGGGCCGGCGCCTGGCCCAGCGCTCCGCCGCTCTGCGGGCCGGCCCACCCCGCGTGCGAGCCCAGCCACCTTCCAGGCCGGCCCGATCCGCTCCACCCCGCGGGCCCAATCCGCAAATCCGCCGGGCCCGACCCGATCCGCCAGCCTGCGCCCGCGTTGACCAGATCCAGATCCGCGTTGACCAAGGTTGTCCCAAATCCACTAAGTCCCTGGTTATTTTTAGTGTCTGATGCTGTTTTGTATTGACGATAACTTTTTGTGTGATGGTCCGATTTGAGCAAATGATATGTCAAAATGATCGTGGAGACTTGTACTAAGTTTTGTTCCATTGTGCCATGCATGTTTGAGGTCATCTAGATGTCTTAATCTTCATGAGAAGAGTGCTACTTGTTATAAACTGCTGTTAGTAGATGTTTTCATGCCATCTTTGCAATGTGATAACTTGGTGCATGTTTATCCAAATGAAGCAAATGAGATGTTCATGTGTTCATCATGAAATGCTCTACATGTTGATTGCTTAAGATTGCATGATAGATTTCATCTTGCCATGCTTATCTCCTTTGCAAAGTGCTATGTGGCTATTATGTCGTTAAACTTGTTACGAGATGCCTCGTAGAGGAACTCGTTGCTATCGTTGTGTTTGTCCCCTTGATGCATGCTTAGATGTTTTGGATTCACCATCATGAGTACTTTGCTGTGGTGCTTACCACTTGCCATGTTTAGCTTTGAGGTGACTTAAACTTGCTCTCGAAGATGTCATGATGTCACTACTGTTTTAACACTTAGTGGAATTTCACTAAGTCTGGAATCTGTAATTTCCAGATGCCATGTTTGCTTGTTGTTCTAGGCCAATCCATGATAGTTTTGGGGTGACTCTTGATGATTCCTTGTTGTATATATTGTTGGCTATCCATTCATGCTCTCACATGCTTATTTGAGTGGCTGTAGCATATTTAACTCTTGCTCCCAAGTTGCAACAAATTACTGCTGTCAGGATTTTGTTGTCAAGTTCAATATGTCATAGCTTGTTGCTATTGATCCATGGCTCCTTTGGGGATGCTTCAATGGATTTGTTTGCTGTAGAGTATGTCTAGTTTGTGTCCATGCTCATTGCCATGATGTTTGAGTGCTGTAGGCCTTTTATCTATTGCTCCGAAGTTGCTATGAGGCTGTTGTTTTCAGCTTGTGCATGTTTATTGTTTCGGGTGTAACTTTTAGCCCGTTGCTCCGTTTTGAGCAAGTCCTATATGTAACTTGTGTGTTTTTGCATGTAGATTCATAATACCTATTGTTATCATGTTTTGAAGCATTTTGCTTGATGCATATTGTTGTGCTGTAACACTGTGCTTCCTAAGTAGACTTTCTGTGCTTCCATAGTGCATCTATTTTGCTTCCTCAGTCATGCATCCAGTAATTTTTCTGCGCATTGCATCTTGTTTGATTCATTGCCTTGTGTTCTTGTGTTTGAGTAGAGCCGGAAGCTGAGACCGAGTACGAGTACGAGCACGAGGTTACTACTGAGGTTGAGAACGAGGACCCCTCTTACGATCTCATCGACAACTCTTCAGGCAAGATGACCGAACCCCGATAACATTACTATCTTTGCCTATTGCTAGAAGTCTCGATCTATAGTTTTGCCTCGATGCCCATGTTTTCCTGTTAGCCTCCTATTGTAACCATGAACCTGTTTAACCACCCTACCTATGCAAACCATTGATTGGCTATACGTAGGCTTCGCTCAGCCCCTCTTATAGCATTGCTAGTTGCAGGTGAAGTTGAAGATGCTTGCTTCATGTTGAAGTTTGTTGGGTTATATCACACTATATTAATTATTAAATGAAATCATCTATATATTGGTAATGGGTGGAAGGCTAAGCCTTTTGCTTGGTGTTTTGTTCCACTCATGCCGCTAGGAACCGTATAAACCGGTGTTATGTTCCTTGATTATGCATTCCTCACACGGTTGGGGTTATGGGACCCCCTCGATAAACCGCTAAGTGCTAAGTCTTTTCCAGCAAGTTCCAACATTGGTACTATTTGCCTAATAACTAAAAACTTGCATAGGGAGTAATTAACCCTCTTCTTAATCAACAATCCCGGGCAAGTGCTCCACATGAGTGTTGGTCCGAACTGGGCAACCTGCGGGGCCACCTCGAGGAAACTCAAGGTCTGGTAAAAACCCCTAGCTTGTCCCATCCGGTCGTGGCCTGAGACTAGATACGCGTGGCTATTGTCAGGGTGTCGGCACGCCGGGAGGATTTGCTGGATTAGCCTTACCTTAGTTCGGAGTATCTTGAGCACGGGATTCCGAGAATACTCGGGTCTTCCCACCTTGGAGTTGCGACTCCACGGATCGTGGGCTTGTCATGGGCCAAGTTGGAACACCCCTGCAGGGTTATGAACTTTCGAAAGCCGTGCCCACGGTTATGTGGCAGATGGGAGCTTGTTAATATCCGGTTGTAGAAAACTTGACACCATGTTCGAATACACTACCAGCGTGAGTACCGTGATGGTCATTTTCCGAAAGGGATTCGGGAGATGAACACGGTGGGGTTATGTTTGACTTGCTTTAGCTAGGATCACTTCGTGATCATCTCTCGACCGAGGCACCTTCTCTTCTCGCTCTCTTTTACGTAAGCTAGGCTAGTGCTGCTGCAGACTCTTGTTCTTTCTTCAGCCTTGTTCCACACCCAAGGCTGGGATAGTCGTGTTACCCGAGAACAGGATTGCTGAGTCCTCTGTGGCTCACCGTTACTTCACCACACCAGATGCAGGTACGATGGTGAGCTACACAGGCGATGGCACTGAGCTAGACTGGGAGTATGGCGAGGAGCGTAGCCGTTACTATGTGAACTATTCGGTTGATCAGTAGAGCTTCTACTAGGATTCGATCTAGACCTGTGGTTTAATGTTATGTTTGGTATCTTGTCATTTGGATCTTACCCTTAGATGGGCTGTGATGTTTATCTGAATGATGTTTGAACATGTAATGTATTTGTGTGATGTGGCGAGTGTAAGCCAACTATCTTTTCAGTTTTCCATCCCTATTTTTTACATGAGATGTGCAAAGGTACCAAACTTGCGATCATTCCAGAATGGGCTTATATCTTTAAGTCGTGCCTCGACACGTAGGAGATATAGTCCCATCTTGGGCATTACAAGTTGGTATCAGAGCCTTCTCCGACCTAGAAGCCCCCACTGATTGATCGAATCGTTGACGGTCGAGTCTAGGCACACACTGAAAATGTTTTGAGTCCTATATTTATATCGGAGAGTAGGATTTCTTGTGCTCCTCATCTCTTTTCACTCTGGATGGCTCCGAAACGGGTTCCCAACGCTAACCCAGAGGGTGATGAGGTTCCAGATCGTCCTCCTTCCCCACCTCCTCCGTCTGAGGCTTGGAGAGCGATTATGCAGACTACAAACCAGAACACCTAGATGTTGATGCAGATGATGCAGCAAATGCAAGCAAATCAAGCAAATCAGGGTGCTCCAGGGAACCAAGGCAATTTCTTCAACCAACAGCACCATGCTACGATCAACCAGTTCTTGGCCAATCAACCAAAGCCTTTCAGTTACTGTGTCGACCCTCTCGATGCTGAAGATTGGATTACCGATATCAAGAAGCATTTTGAGTGCAGCAACGTAAGGCCTGAGGACTATGTGAAATTTGCAGCCTTTCAACTCAAGGACCAAGCAGCTGACTGGTGGCAGCAGTACAAAGACTCCAGAGAAGGGCGTGTGATCTCTTGGGATGATTTCTGCAAGGACTTTCGCTCTCACCACATTCCAACAAGTGTCATCGAGGGTATGCGTGAGCAATTCCGCAACCTGAAGCAAGGCTCTATGACTGTCTATCAGTATAATGTCAAGTTCCAAAATCTCGCCCGCTATGCCAAGAAAGACATACCAGATGCCTAGAGCAAGATCTATCAGTTCCGTGGAGGTCTCAAAGATGAACTTCAACTTTCTCTCACCTTATTCGAGCCCGATGAGTTCGACAAATTCTATAACATGGCGCTTAAGCAAGAGGCAGCCCAACTCAAGATGGAGGCTTCCAAAAAGAGGATTCGAGATGCCGTTCACTCCTCCTCATCTTCTCAAGTGGTCGCGAAGCAACAGAAATTTTGGCTTCCTCCTCCTCCAGTGATTCGAGCTCCCTACAACAGCAACAAGAACTCTGGTGGACGTGGTTTCTCCCACCCACCCAACCCGAGCAACCAGTCGAAGAATCAGTTTCAGTCTCAAGGTTCCAAGTCAAGTGGTTCTCATTTCCGTCCTCTCTCAGAAGTGGTCTGCAACAAGTGCACTCAGAAAGGTCACTATGCTAACAAGTGCCCCAACCCAAGGCGCCTTCCGCCTCCTCCGCCTGTCAGCACAGCTATTGTCAAGCATAATCCAAAGGCAGCAAGGGTGAATCTGATGAATGCAGCGCAAGCGGAGAATTCTTCTCATGTGATTTTGGGTAACCTTCCAGTTAACTCTATCCCTGCAAAAGTTTTGTTTGATTCGGGTGCTTCATGTTCCTTCATGTCATATCCATTTGCATCCAAGAATAATGTTCACTCTGAAGCTTTACCAAGAACTTTGAGTGTTATATCACCTGGCAAGAGATTGAGTTCTAGTATGGTGGCTCCGAATGTATCTATTCGCATGGGTGATTATCGCTTTCTGGCTAATCCGGTTATTCTCGGCAACTCCGACATCGACCTCATCCTCGGAATGGACTGGCTTTCTCAGCATGATGCTCACATTGATTGTGCAAACAAGGAAGTCAAGATTACTCATTCCGATGAAGATGTGATTATCTTTGCCTCCAGGGATAACACAATCAGGCTTTTCTCTCTCAATGACAAGGGCGAGATGAATGCCATATCTCAAATTCCGGTGGTTAACGAATACAAAGACGTCTTTCCTGAAGAACTTCCAAGCATGCCTCCACACCGTCAAGTGGAATTCGTCATTGAACTCTAGCCTGGTACTGAGCCAGCATGCCGGCGTCCCTACAAGCTCTCTCCTAAAGAATTGAAGGAGTTGAAGAAACAGCTTGATGAACAGGAGCGTATGGGTCCGATCAGGCCTAGTACGTCTCCTTGGGGCTGTGGTGTCTTATTTTTCAAGAAGAAGGATGGCACGGAGCGCCTTTGCGTGGATTACCGGCCTTTGAACAAGAAGACAATAAAGAACAAGTATCCGCTCCCCAACATCAACGAGTTGTTCGAGCAGCTCAAAGGAGCTAAAGTGTTCTCAAAGCTCGATCTCCGAATGGGCTATCACCAGATTCGCATTCGAGAAGAAGATATCCCCAAGACTGCCTTCAGAACGAGCTACGGCTCATATGAGTATACAGTCATGTCCTTTGGTCTCGCTAATGCTCCACCTACCTTCTCGAGAATGATGCACTACATTTTCAACCCCTACACCGGCGAGTTTGTGCTTGTGTATCTGGATGACATTTTGGTATTTTCCAAGAATGAAGAAGATCACGAAAAGCACCTCCGTCTCGTTCTCGACAGACTCCGTGAACATAAGTTCTATGCCAAGTTCTCCAAGTGCGAATTTTGGCTCGATAAGGTCTTGTATCTGGGCCATATCATCTCCGGTGACGGTATTGCGGTAAACCCCGAGAAAGTTGAAGCAATTGTCAACTAGGAAGCTCCTCAGAACGTCAAGCAACTCCGAAGCTTTCTTGGTCTTGCCAGCTATTGCAGAAGGTTCGTTGAGAACTTCTCCAAGATTGCCAAGCCTCTCTCCAACTTGATGCAGAAGAATGTCAAATACTACTGGTCTCCAGATTGTGAAGTGGCATTCAAAACTCTCAAAGAAAAGCTTGTCTCTGCTCCAGTTCTTACTCCTCCAGATGAGTCCAAGCCCTACGAAGTATTCTGTGATGCTTCTCTTCAAGGACTTGGTGGTGTGCTTATGCAGGACAAGAGAATTGTGGCATACACTTCTCGTCAACTGAAGCCAAGTGAGAAGAACTACCCCACACATGATCTTGAACTAGCAGCTGTGGTACATGCTTTGATTACGTGGAGACACCTTCTGTTGGGCAGAAAAGTCGACATCTTCACCGATCACAAGAGCTTGAAGTACATCTTCACACAGCCGAATCTGAACCTCTGCCAGACTCGTTGGGTCGAAATGATCCAAGAGTATGATCCCAGCATTGAATACACTCCTGGCAAGGCGAATGTGATTGCGGATGCTTTGAGCAGAAAGGCATATTGCAACAGCCTTCTTATCAAGCCGTTCCAGCCTGAGCTTTGTGAAGCATTCAGGAAGCTCAACCTCCAAGTTGTTCCGCAAGGTTTTCTTGCAAATCTTCAAGTTGCTCCTACCTTGGAAGATCAGATCCGTGAGGCCCAACTCAGTGATGCTATGGTGCAGAAAGTGAAACATGGTATTGCAAAGGGTACTCCCAAATAAGTGTGCTATCGCGTTGATGAGAGAGATACCTTGTTCTTTGAGGACAGACTTGTGGTTCCCAAATGTGATCTCAGGAAGCTCATAATGGAAGAAGCACATGATTCCCTCCTTTCCATTCATCCTGGCAGTTCCAAGATGTACCAAGACCTCAAGCAATCTTACTGGTGGACTCGCATGAAAAGGGAGATTGCCCAATTCGTGAACGAATGTGATGTCTGCAGGAGAGTGAAGGCAGAGCATCAACGTCCAGCCGGTCTTCTCCAACCTCTTCCTATTCCCGAGTGGAAATTCGACCACATTGAAATGGATTTCGTCACTGGCTTTCCTAAGTCCAAGAGAGGGAATGATTCTATCTTCGTGGTGATTGACAAGCTTACCAAAGTCGCTCACTTCCTTCAAGTCAAAGAATCCATCAATGCAGCTCAATTGGCAGAGTTGTACACTTCCAGAATTGTGTCTTTACATGGCATTCCTCAAGTTATCTCCTCAGACCGTGGAAGTTTGTTCACTTCCAAGTTCTAGGACTCCTTTCAGTCTGCCATGGGCACTAAGATCAGGTTCAGCATTGCATTTCACCCTCAGACTAGTGGTCAAGTCGAGCGAGTGAATCAGATTCTAGAAGACATGCTCAGAGCCTGTGTCATATCTTTTGGCATGAAATGGGAAGATTGCCTTCCATTTGCCGAGTTCTCTTACAACAACAGCTTCCAAGCAAGTGCCGGCAAAGCTCCGTTTGAAATCCTCTATGGCAGAAAGTGCCGTACCCCTCTCAACTGGTCCGAGACAGGTGAACGTCAACTTCTTGGCAATGACTTGATCTCAGAAGCCGAAGAGATGTGCAAAGTCATACGTGAGAATCTCAAGGCCGCTCAGTCGCGTCAGAAGAGCTACTATGACGGCAAGCATCGTGATTTGGCCTTCAACATTGGGGATCATGTCTATCTCCGTGTTTCTCCTATGAAAGGCACCCAAAGATTCGGTATCAAAGGAAAGCTTGCTCCTAGATACGTCGGGCCTTTCAAGATCCTTGGCAAATGAGGCGATCTAGCCTATCAACTTGAGCTCCCTTCCAACTTCGCCAATGTTCATGATGTGTTTCATGTGTCTCAACTCCGCAAATGCTTCAAGACTCCTGAACGCATGATTCCGTTTGAAGAGATTGATCTTCAACAAGATTTGTCTTACCGAGAGCACCCAGTTGCTATTCTCGAAGAAACCGAGCGCAAAACCCGCAACAAGTCCATCAAATTCTTGAAAGTCAAGTGGTCACACCATACCGACCGAGAAGCTACGTGGGAACGAGAAGATCATCTTCGTTCCGAGTACCCTTCCTTTTTCAGTCCTAGATCTTGGGACGAGATCTTTTTGTAGTAGAGGAGAGTTTGTAATGCCCCGGATGTAATACTTTCCCTTTTGGGCAATATATATCTTTGGCTCCATCTATTTCCATTTCCGGGTTCTTCGTCTTTCGGGTTTTCGTCGTTTTGTTGTGCGCGTGTGTGGCATTCATTCATATCATGTAGTCATGTGCATCGCATTGCAATTGTGTTGTCGTTTGCACCCGGTCCCACTCGTTCCTTCCCGTTGTCCGTTTCGAGTTCCGGAGCTCTCTCACGTGTCCGTGGCATCCCCGAGACCTACTTTGGTGTTTGGCCGTGTAACGTTTCCGGTTTGGCGTGAGACTTGTCGTGTGTTGTTTTTTTGGTGTGTGTAACCCGCCTGTCAAATCTCGTCATGTTTGGAGTTCGTTTGCTACTCCAACAGTTATTCTCATGGGCTGAAAGTACCCCCTCTTTGAGGCCCAAGACAACCCTCCAACAGCCCACCAAACCAACCCAAACCACTCCCTTCATCTAGGCCATCTAATTGTGATCATGTGGCTGAAAACCTCACCTCATTTGGACAACCCTAGCTCCTTGTGCCTATATAAACGTCCATCTCCCCCAAAATTTGCGTCCAGAAAACCCTATGCTTCCACAGTGCGCCGCCGGTGCTTCCACCATTGATCCGCGGTGCTTCCACCGTTGAAAATCCGTGCTTCCGACGTCCCAGAAATCCATGCTTCCGTAGTGCTGCGGTCGCGCTTCCGAACCTCCGGGCCGTGCTTCCGACCCGACGCGCGGGTCCCGCGCCGGTCGTCTTCTACCTCCCGACCGCCGCCGCCGTCTTCTCCACCGCCGGTCTCGCCACCTTGCTGCCGCCGCCGGATCCGGGGCCTCCCGCCGCCGGAGATCACCCCGCCGGCCTCCTCTATCCTCGCTGCGCCTCCGCCTCCACGCCGGGCCGCACCGCGCCCGCCGGCCACCGCCGCCGCCCGCCGGCCAGCGCCGCCACCTCGCCGGCCAGGCCACCCCGCCGCTCGCCCCGCTTCCGCCGGCCGCCCGCAGGCCTCGGGAGGAGCCGCCGCCGCCGCTACGAGGAGATCGGGGAGGCCGATCCCGATCCGATCGGATCCCCTCGCCCCGCCTGGGCCGCCTCCCTCCGCCAGCTGGGCCGGCGCCTGGCCCAGCGCTCCACCGCTCTGCGGGCCGGCCCACCCCGCGCGCGAGCCCAGCCACCTTCCAGGCCGGCCCGATCCGCTCCACCCCGCGGGCCCGATCCGCAGATCCGCCGGGCCTGATCCGATCCGCTAGCCCGCGCCCGCGTTGACCAGATCCATATCCGCGTTGACCATAATCCACTAAGTCCCTGGTTATTTTTAGTGTCTGATGCTGTTTTGTATTGATGATAACTTTTTGTGTGATGGTCCGATTTGAGCAAATGATATGTCAAAATGATCGTGGAGACTTGTACTATGTTTTGTTCCATTGTGCCATGCATGTGTGAGGTCATCTAGATGTCTTAATCTTCATGAGAAGAGTGCTACTTGTTATAAACTGCTGTTAGTAGATGTTTTCATGCCATCTTTGCAATGTGATAACTTGGTGCATGTTTATCCAAATGAAGCAAATGAGATGTCCACGTGTTCATCATGAAATGCTCTACATGTTGATTGCTTAAGCTTGCATGATAGATTTCATCTTGCCATGCTTATCTCCTTTGCAAAGTGCTATGTGGCTGTTATGTCGTTAAACTTGTTACGAGATGCCTCGTAGAGGAACTCGTTGCTATCGTTGTGTTTGTCCCCTTGATGCATGCTTAGATGTTTTGGATTCACCATCATGAGTACTTTGCTGTGGTGCTTACCACTTGCCATGTTTAGCTTTGAGGTGACTTAAACTTGCTCTCGAAGATGGCATGATGTCACTACTGTTTTAACACTTAGTGGAATTTCACTAAGTCTGGAATCTGTAATTTCCAGATGCCATGTTTGCTTGTTGTTCTAGGCCAATCCATGATAGTTTTGGGGTGACTCTTGATGATTCCTTGTTGTATATATTGTTGGCTATCCATTCATGCTCTCACATGCTTATTTGAGTGGCTGTAGCATATTTAACTCTTGCTCCCAAGTTGCAACAAATTATTGCTGTCTGGATTTTGTTGTCAAGTTCAATATGTCATAGCTTGTTGCTATTGATCCATGGCTCCTTTGGGGATGCTCCAATGGATTTGTTTGCTGTAGAGTATGTCTAGTTTGTGTCCATGCTCATTGCCATGATATTTGAGTGCTGTAGGCCTTTTATCTATTGCTCCGAAGTTGCTATGTGGCTGTTGTTTTCAGCTTGTGCATGTTTATTGTTTCGGGTGTAACTTTTAGCCCGTTGCTCCGTTTTGAGCAAGTCCTATATGTAACTTGTGTGTTTTTGCATGTAGATTCATAATATCCTATTGTTATCATGTTTTGAAGCATTTTGCTTGATGCATATTGTTGTGCTGTAACACTGTGCTTCCTAAGTAGACTTTTGGTGCTTCCATAGTGCATCTGTTTTGCTTCCATAGTGAATCAGTCATGCATCCAGTAATTTTTCTACGCATTGCATCTTGTTTGATTCATTGCCTTGTGTTCTTGTGTTTGAGTAGAGCCGGAAGCTGAGACCGAGTACGAGTACGAGCACGAGGTTACTACCGAGGTTGAGAACGAGGACCCCTCTTACGATCCCATCGACAACTCTTCAGGCAAGATGACCGAACCCCGATAACATTACTATCTTTGCCTATTGCTAGAAGTCTCGATCTATAGTTTTGCCTCGATGCCCATGTTTTCCTGTTAGCCTCCTATTGTAACCATGAACCTGTTTAACCACCCTACCTATGCAAACCATTGATTGGCTATACGTAGGCTTCGCTCAGCCCCTCTTATAGCATTGCTAGTTGCAGGTGAAGTTGAAGATGCTTGCTTCATGTTGAAGTTTGTTGGGTTATATCACAATATATTAATTATTAAATGAAATCATCTATATATTGGTAATGGGTGGAAGGCTAAGCCTTTTGCTTGGTGTTTTGTTCCACTCATGCCGCTAGGAACCGTATAAACCGGTGTTATGTTCCTTGATTATGCGTTCCTCACATGGTTGGGGTTATGGGACCCCCTCGATAAACCGCTAAGTGCTAAGTCTTTTCCAGCAAGTTCCAACTTTGGTACTATTCGCCTAATAACTAAAAACTTGCATAGGGAGTAATTAACCCTCTTCTTAATCAACAACCCCGGGCCAGTGCTCCACATGAGTGTTGGTCCGAACTGGGCAACCTGCGGGGCCACCTCGAGGAAACTCAAGGTCTGGTAAAAACCCGTAGCTTGTCCCATCCGGTCGTGGCCTGAGACTAGATACGCGCGGCTACTGTCAGGGTGTCGGCACGCCGGGAGGATTTTCTGGATTAGCCTTACATTAGTTCCAAGTATCTTGAGCACGGGATTCCGAGAATACTCGGGTCTTCCCACCTTGGAGTTGCGACTCCGCGGATCGTGGGCTTGTCATGGACCAAGTTGGAACACCCCTGCAGGGTTATGAACTTTCGGAAACCGTGCCCGCGGCTATGTGGCAGATGGGAGCTTGTTAATATCCGGTTGTAGAAAACTTGACACCATGTTCGAATACACTACCAGCGTGAGTACCGTGACAGTCATTTTCCGAAAGGGATTCGGGAGATGAACACGGTGGGGTTATGTTTGACTTGCTTTAGCTAGGATCACTTCGTGATCATCTCTCGACCGAGGCACCTTCTCTTCTCGCTCTCTTTTACGTAAGCTAGGCTAGTGCTGCTGCAGACTCTTGTTCTTTCTTCAGCCTTGTTCCACACCCAAGGCTGGGATAGTCGTGTTACCCGGGAACGGGATTGCTGAGTCCTCTGTGGCTCACAGTTACTTCACCACACCAGATGCAGGTACGACGGTGAGCTACACAGGCGATGGCACTGAGCTAGACTAGGAGTACGACGAGGAGCGTAGCCGTTACTATGTGAACTATCCGGTTGATCAGTAGAGCTTCTACTAGGATTCGATCTAGACCTGTGGTTTAATGTTATGTTTGGTATCTTTTCATTTGGATCTTACCCTTAGATGGGCTATGATGTTTATCTGAATGATGTTTGAACATGTAATGTATTTGTGTGACATGGCGAGTGTAAGCCAACTATCTTTTCAGTTTTCCATCCCTATTTTTTACATGAGATGTGCAAAGGTACCAAACTTGCGATCATTCCAGAATGGGCTTATATCTTTAAGTCGTGCCTCGACACGTAGGAGATATAGTCCCATCTTGGGCATTACAGTGTCATACCGAGTGCATCGGATCCAATGAAAATCTTTTGTGACAATACTGGTGCAATTGCCTTGGCAAAGGAATCCAGATTTCACAAGAGAACCAAGCACATCAAGAGACGATTCAATTCCATCCGCGATCAAGTCAAGGAGGGAGACATAGAGATTTGGAAGATACATACGGATCTGAATGTTACAGACCCATTGACTAAGCCTATCTCATGAGCAAAACATGATCAACACCAAGACTCCATGGGTGTTAGAATCATTACTGTGTAATCTAGATTATTGACGCTAGTGCAAGTGGGAGACTGAAGGAAATAGGCCCTAGCAGCAATAATAAAGTTGTTATTTATATTTCCTTATATCATGATAAATGTTTATTATTCATGCTAGAATTGTATTAACCGGAAACATAATACATGTGTGAATATATAGACAAACAAAGTGTCACTAGTATGCCTCTACTTGACTAGCTCGTTGAATCAAAGATGGTTATGTTTCCTAGCCATAGACATGAGTTGTCATTTGATTAACAGGATCACATCATTGGTGAATGATGTGATTGACTTGACCCATTCCGTTAGCTTAGCACTTGATCGTTTAGTTTTACTGCTATTGCTTTCTTCATAACATATACATGTTCCTATGAATATGAGATTATGCAACTCCCGAATACCGGAGGAATACCTTATGTGCTATCAAATGACACAACGTAACTGGGTGATTATAAAGATGCTCTATAGGTGTGTCCGAAGGTGTTTGTGGTGTTGGCATAGATCGAGAATAGGATTTGTCACTCCGAGTGTCGGAGAGGTATCTCTGGGCCCTCTCGGTAATGCACATCACTATAAGCCTTGCAAGCAAATGGTAATGAGTTAGTCACGAGATGATGCATTACGGAACGAGTAAAGAGACTTGCCGGTAACGAGATTGAACTAGGTATTGAGATACCGATGATCGAATCTTGGGCAAGTAACATACCGATGACAAAGGGAACAACGTATATTGTTATGCGGTTTTGACCGATAAAGATCTTCGTAGAATATGTAGGAACCAATATGAGTATCCAGGTTCCGCTGTTGGTTATTGACTGGAGATGAGTCTCGGTCATGTCTACATAGTTCTCGAACCCATAGGGTCCGCACGCTTAATGTTCGGTGACGATCGGTATTATGAGTATATGAGTTTTGATGTACCGAATGTACTTCGGAGTCCCGGATATGAACGCGGACATGACGAGGAGTCTCGAAATGTCCGAGACATAAAGATCGATATATTGGAAGCCTATGTTTGGACATCGGAAAGGTTCCAGATGAGTTTGGGCATTTACTGAACTACCGGGGGGCTACCGGAACCCCCGGGGAGTGAAGTGGGCCTTGGGAGAGAGAGGAAGGGGCAGCCAGGGCCGGCCGCGCGCCCCCTCCCCCTCTAGTCCGAATTGGACAAGGAAGGGGGGCGCCCCCTTTCCTTCCTCCTCTCCCCTCCTTCCTTCCCTCCTACTCCTACTATTGGAAGGGGGAATCCTACTCCCGGTGGGAGTAGGACTCCTCCTAGGGCGCGCCATAGAGGGCCGGCCCTCCCCCTCTTCCACTCCTTTATATACGGGGGTGGGGGGCACCCCATAGACACACAAGTTGATCATTGATCTTTTAGCCGTCTGCGGTGCCCCCCTCCACGGAAACACACCTTGGTCATATCGTTGCAGTGCTTAGGCAAAGCCCTGCGTCGGTAACTTCATCATCACCGTCATCACGCCGTCGTGCTGATGAAATTCTCCCTCGAAGCTCTACTGGATCATGAGTTCGTGGGACGTCATCGAGCTGAACGTGTGCAGATCCTGGAGGTGCCGTACGTTCGGTACTAGGATCGGTCGATCATGAAGACATACGACTACATCAACCGCGTTGTCATAACGCTTCCGCTTACGATCTACGAGGGTACGTGGACGACACTCTCCCCTCTCATTTCTATGCATCACCATGATCTTGCGTGTGCATAGGATTTTTTTTTGAAATACTATGTTCCCCAGCATCCTACTCCTAGTAGGAGTAGGTTCCACCCTTTCCTAGTCCTAGTAGGAGAAAGAAGGGAAGGAGGAAGAGGGGAGAAGGAAGGAGGGGGCGCCGCCCCTTGATACGTCTCCAACGTATCTATAATTTTTGATTGTTCCATGCTATTATATTATCCTTCTAGGATGTTTTATGTGCTTTAATATACCCTTTTATATGATTTTTGGGACTAACCTATTAACCCAGAGCCCAGTGCCACTGCCAGTTTCTGTTTTTCTCCTGTTTTAGAGTATCGCAGCAAAGGAATATCAAACGGAGCCCAATTGATGTGAAACTCAATGGAGGTTATGTTTGGACCAGAAGAAGCCCAGAAAGTGCCGGAGGTGGGCTAGAAGGTCCACGGGCTGCCCACGAGGGTAGGGGGTGCCCCCTACTGGGCGCGCCCCTTCCTCGTGGATAGCCCGGAGACACCCTTTACTTGCCCTCAACTCCAACACCTCCTATATATACTGAAACCTCCGGAAAATAACCTAGATCGGGAGTTCCGCCGCCGAAAGCCTCTGTTGCCACCGGAAACCAATCTAGACCCGTTTTGGCACCCTGTCGGAGGGGGGGGGGGAATCCCTCTCCGGTGGCCATCTTCATCATCCCATCGCTCTCCATGACGAGGAGGGAGTAGTCCACCCTCGGGGCTGAGGGTATGTACCAGTAGCTATGTGTTTGATCTCTCTCTCTCTCTCTCTCTCTCTCTCTCTCTCTCTCTCTCTCTCTCTCGTGTTCTTGAGATGGCATGATCTTGATGTCTCACGAGCTATGCTATTATAGTTGGATCTTATGATGCTTCTCCCCCTCTACTCTCTTGTGATGAATTGAGTTTTCCCTTTGAAGTTATCTTATCGGATTGAGTCTTTAAGGATTTGAGAACACTTGATGTATGTCTTGCATGTGCTTATCTGTGGTGACAATGGGATATCACGTGATCTATTTGATGTATGTTTTGGTGATCAACTTGCGGGTTCCGTGACCTTGGGAATCTATGCATAGGGGTTGGGACACGTTTTCGTCTTGACTCTCCGGTAGAAACTTTGGGGCACTCTTTGAAGTTCTTTGTGTTGGTTGAATAGATGAATCTGAGATTGTGTGATGCATATCGTATAATCATACCCACGGATACTTGAGGTGACAATGGAGTATCTAGGTGACATTAGGGTTTTGGTTGATTTGTATCTTAAGGTGTTATTCTAGTACGAACTCTATGATAGATCGAATGAAAAGAATAGCTTCGTGTTATTTTACTACATACTCTTGAATAGATCGATCAGAAAGAATAACTTTGAGGTGGTTTCGTACCCAACCATAATCTCTTCGTTTGTTCTCCGCTATTAGTGACTTTGGAGTGACTCTTTGTTGCATGTTGAGGGATAGTTATATGATCTAGTTATGTTATTATTGTTGAGAGAACTTGCACTAGTGAAAGTATAAACCCTAGGCCTTGTTTCCTATCATTGCAACACCGTTTATGCTCAGGTTTACCACTTGCTACCTTGCTGTTTTTATATTTTCACTTTACAAAAACCTATATCTACCATCCATATTGCACATGTATCACCATCTCTTCACCGAACTAGTGCACCTATACAATTTACCATTGTATTGGGTGTGTTGGGGACACAAGAGACTCTTCGTTATTTGGTTGCAGGGTTGTTTGAGAGAGACTATCTTCATCCTACGCCTCCCACGGATTGATAAACCTTAGGTCATCCACTTGAGGGAAATTTGCTACTGTCCTACAAACCTCTGCACTTGGAGGCCCAACAACGTCTACAAGAAGAAGGTTGCGCAGTAGACATCAAGTTCTTTTCTGGCGCCGTTGCCGGGGAGGTGAGTGCCTGAAGGTATATCTTTAGATCTTGCAATCGAATATTTTAGTTTCTTGTTTTATCACTAGTTTAGCTTATAAAACAAAACTACAAAAAATGGAATTGAGGTTACCTCATATGCTTCATCTTTTTAATACCTTTCGTGAAACTGATGGGAAGGAAAATTGTGCTCAAGTACTAGAAGAAGAATTATATAAAATGCTTGGCACTATTAACTTGAATTATGAGCATGATTGCAATATTGTTAGTGTGAATTCTTTGAATATCCATAGTACTAATGATGATTGCACTAGTCACGATGAAAATATCTCATATAAGCATGTTGATTTTTGTGGAGTGCATAGAGTTTGCAAGTACATACCAAATAGGGAAGATAGATTTTGCAAGAGGCATAAGTATTTAGAAACTAAATGGCTGCTACAGAGGCTAGATGATTGTGCTGAAAATTTAAAATTTCTTTGCCATCCTTGTGAACTTTGCAATGAATGTGATCACTTAAATCCCCAATGTGAATTGTTTCATGATCGAATCGTGTCCAAAAATTGTGATGACTTGATCTCCCTTGCACATCATAATGAACTTAGTTTGCTTGTGGGTTATGAAGAAATAAAACGTTTAACTAAGGATCTTCCAGGATTTATCCTTGATAAAGTTCTTGATTTTGATCTGGAGGAAATTTATATGTATTGTGCTATGAATTGCATTGAAAATCCTTATGTTGCCGATTACATAAAGTCAAGAAAACAAATAGGAGATGAAGATAATACTAATGAAAGGGAAGAGATTTCCCAATATCTTCCTATTCTTTCTTATGATGAAACAGGTAACGAGGAGGAGCCTTATATTCAACCAATCGCATTAATAAGGAGCTCCAAAAAGAAGATTAAACCCATACCTAATGTGAAGAAGAAAAAGAAAAGACGAAGAAGCAAAGGTAAAGAGGTTTCCCTTCCAAATGATGTTTCTCCTATTACTCATTGTGATGATGATAATTGCTGCCTATACTATTGGTGCTATCCATACTATTAATGATGAGAGTGATTATGCTTATGATATGCAAAGGCCCAAGCTTGGTGTCGGTGTACTAAAGTAGGGGTACCTTAGTATCCCGACTTGTGCACGGGCAGTAGCAGCGTCCCGTGGCTTGGCTCACCGCTCGCCCGCCAAAACTCACTCTGGACCCCTTTGAAGCCGTTCAAGAACAAAGTATACAAGTCAGAAGATCTAGGCCTCGGCAAGAGGAGCTTGCCGGGAAGGCTGTTCCAAGCACAAGACCACTCCATTTTCGCAAGACCCTGGCAAGAGGAGCTTGCCAAGAAGACCAGGAAACAACACTTCAGAAGATATATCGTGGCGCATCGTGCGCCCCGGCAGGACCCGGAGAGCGACAAGCTCCCGGGCCCGGCAAGATAGCAACCCCGACAAGGTGCTTGCCGGGGGAGGTTTACACTGTGTGCCTGCGCTCCAGCTCATCTGGCCACGCGTCGCCCTGGGGCCCTTCCAGGGGCACGTGGCAGATGGCTGTGCAGCCTGGGGGACACGGTGGCGAGCCGCGGTGACGAAGCCATCGTCGTGGCGAACGGAGACGCCCAGGCGGGCGCTTTTGGGGTGACGGCGACGGGCATTCAATGCCTTTGTCCCCCATCGTCTGGGTTAGGTATAGATCACTGTACAACCACTGTACATACACTGTTCATGCACTGTTCCATCTACCACCAATTTTACACTTTTACCCTCCTCTACGTTGACACCTGTCGGTGACCCCTTTGAGCTATAAAAGGAGGCCCATGCACAACGTAGAGGGGGTTCGATCCCGGAAACTCGATCACTCCCTCGCTCGGTGTAGCTAGTACTGTAGATCTTCAAGCTCCCGAGCCCAAGAACTCAATACAACCAAAGCAGGAGTAGGGTTTTACGCGTCCGCGCGGCCTGAACCTGGGTAAACTGCCCATGTGTGCTCCTCGATCTGCTCTCCGTGCTCCCTCCGCTCCCTTACCGCAACGTAGAAGGGGCTCCGGTCCCATAGGTGTTCGTGGGCGGTCAGTTTCCCCGACATCTTTGGCGCGCCAGGTAGGGGGCGTCGAGGTTGTGCGAACCTGATCCGGCGCTCACGCGGGCGCAATCTTCAGCAACTTTTCCAGCTTCATGGACCTCATCGACTACATAAACATGCCTCCGAAGAAGAAGGCTTCGGAGGTCGGAGGCCCGTCTGCGTCGATCCCGCCACCACCAGAACCAACGGTTGGTGGGGTAGACGCTGGCGGAGGGGTGGACGCCGGCGAGGACACTCGCGGCGTCGCCAAGTCTAAAGACAAGACGGACGACCGGGCGAACTCCAAGACCTCGGCGTCCGTGCACGCACCACGTCCCTCTCAGGAGGTGCCGGACCAGCAGCGACGTGGTACCGGGGGTACCATACGCTTGCTGGGACGAGGACAAGCCGGTGGTTCACGGGATGCTCAAGGCCAGCGCGCTGGTACGAGCAAGGCGCGGTCGCCGGGGCGAGACCCTGCTCCTTCTAACCCTGTTAGAAGTCCGAGCATATCTCGCTCCTCGCACCACTCGCCACCGCTTCCCTCCTCTCCAGCAGAAGCTCTAGCAAGAGCCCAGCTGCTCCTCGACTTCCCTCCAGCGGCAGACAAGGCCGAAGACTGGAGGGCTACGATCCAAAGCCTCATCGCCTTCGCCAACAACGACACGCCGCAGCAGCCGGCAACATCACGGCCGCGGCAAGTCGACCAAGCGAAGGCCGATGGAGACAAGACCGCCGGGGGTGCGACTACCGTGCACTCCCCGCCGCGGAAGCAGAAATCGCCGCCCCGCCGGATCAACGTCGACGACGACTCTACAGCGTCGTCGGATCCACGGGCTCGCCGCGATCAGCGCCAAGTCCTCGACGACAGGCGACAAGAGGACGCTCGAACCCGCATCGAGCGTCGAAGAGAAGCCCGAAGACAGTCCGATCAACGCGCTGGGACTGCTGTCGACATGCACGCGCCCGGTGAACCAGGTGACTTGCCGTACGCGGCAGGCTGCCCTGCGTTCACCCGAGAGCTGCGGCAAGTCCAGTGGCCCAGCATGAAGAACTTCAAGCCCGACGTACCGGAGAAGTACGACGGCAAGACACACCCCTCGGAGTTCCTCAGCATCTACACCATTGCGGTGCAGGCTGCCGGGGGACGCGACGAGAAGATCCTAGCCAACTACTTCCCGCTCGTGCTTAAGCCAAACGTCAGGTCTTGGCTTATGCACTTGCCGGAGAACTCCATCTCTTCTTGGGCGGATTTGTGCCACCAGTTTGTCGACGCCTTCACGGGCGGCCACAAGCCCCACGGCCAGGAGAGCGATCTCCACATCCTTGCCCAGAAAGAGGGAGAGTCCCTGCGAAAGTATATCCAAAGGTTCAGCCGCGTTCAGCACAACATTCCCGACGTCCACCCTGCCGCGGTTATCAGCGCGTTCCACCAGAACGCGCGTAACCGCCGGATGAGGGAGGAGATGGCGATGACCAAGATCCGGGACGTCAGTGAGCTTTATGCTCTGGCTGACAAGTGTGCCCGTGCTGAAGAGGGGAGGAGACTCCCCGGAGAGGATACTGGAGCAGGAGGAACGGACAGCGAGGATGCCGCCCCGGCAAGGAAAAACCGGCGGCCGAACAACAAGAAGAAGAAGAACAAGGAGGTACTGGTTGTCGAGCAGTCCGGCAAGGAGGCTCCCGCCAAGAAGAGACAGGCTGGTGGCTCCGACAAGGAGTCCGCCCCTGTAGCGGCAGCCGACAAGCAGGACGGCTCCGACAAGCAGTACTGTAAGATCCACCGCACCAAGGGCCACGATCTCCAGAACTGCAAAAGAGTAGAGTACCTCGTAGAGCAGCAGAAGGCTGAATACGAGCGACGCGACAAGGAGAAGGCCCAAGGAGGCGGGGGAGAGCCCAACAAGAAGCGGCCGTTCAATGGCCGGGGAGGACGCCGCGGCAAGGAGACAGACCTCCCCGGGGCCGCGACAAGGATGAAGATGAAGACGATGACGAGGACATGGATGAAGGAGACAACAGCGAGCAGGAGTTCCAGAAGGCCACAGAGGTTCTGTGTGTCGACGGAGGTGCCTCTCTGCACACTTCCCACCGCCAACTCAAGCAATGGGTGCGGGAAGTGAATGCACCTGAGCCACCCGTCGAGTCACGCAGGCTGCTGAAATGGTCCGGCACGCCCATCATCTTCGACCTTGAGGACCACCCTGACGGCACAACAGCGGTCGGGTGTTTGCCGATGTTGGTTTCACCAACTATCCGCAACCTCAAGGTCACCAAGATGTTGGTTGACGGCGGGGCCGGCCTCAACTTGATCTCCTCCGCTGTGATCAAGAAGCTGCAGATCCCCGACAGCGAGCTCGAGGAAACCGGGACGTTCCAAGGAATCAACCCGGGAAGGAGCAAGCCGAAGGGGAAGATCACGCTGCCGGTGACCTTTGGCGGAGAGCTTAACTTCAGGACAGAGAGGATCACGTTCGACGTTGCCGATATCCCATTGCCATATAATGGGATACTTGGCCGTCCTGCGCTCGCCAAGTTCATGGCAGCTTCCCACTATGCATACAACATGCTCAAGATGCCGGGGCCGATAAGCGTCATCTCTGTCCTCGGCGACAAGAAGGACGCGCTTATCTGCGCCGACAAGATCTACCGGGATGCAGCAGCCGCGGCAGACAGCAAGACACTTGCCGCTGAAGCTCCCGGGGGGAAGACCAAGACCAAGTCCGGCAAGAGATTTGGGGCCCACTCCGGCAAACGCACCTCTTCGGAGTGCTGCGCTGCCGTCGAGGACGCACCATCGAGCTCCACCGGCAAGTGCAAGAAAGGAATGGCAGCTCCACCGGCAACTAAGAAGGTGTCCGCCAAGGAGGGCGGCACTGGTGGTACCTTCACCATCAGTGCTACGCTCGACCCCAAATAGGAAAGCGCGCTCGTTGCCTTCCTGCGGGCGAATGTCAACGTGTTCGCATGGCAACCGTCTGACATCCCCGGCGTTCCCAGGAAGGTAATTGAGCACAAGCTTGCTGTTTGTCCTCACGCGCGGCCCATCAAGCAGAAGGTCAGGAAGCAAGCTGTGGAGCGCCAAGAGTTCATTGCGGAGGAGATAAAGAAGTTGGAAGCAGCAGGCCTGGTTAGTGGTGTACTCCATCCTACATGGTTGGCCAATCCAGTTGTCGTGCGAAAGGCTAATGGGAAATGGAGACTTTGTATAGACTTCACTGATGTGAATAAAGCTTGTCCCAAGGATCCTTTTCCCTTGTCGCGCATCGACCAGATTGTTGACTCCACGGCTGGATGTGAGTTGCTTTCATTTCTCGATGCATACTCAGGTTACCACCAGATATTCATGGCCGAGGAAGATGAAGAGAAGACTGCATTCATTACTCCATGTGGCACATACTGCTTCATACGCATGCCCTTTGGATTGAAGAATGCGGGCTCAACATTTGCAAGGGTGGTACACACTGCTTTTGAGCCACAGATACACAGGAATGTAGAAGCCTACATGGATGATATAGTGGTCAAGAGCAAGAGCAAGGATACCCTGATTCAAGACCTAGAAGAAACCTTTGAGAATCTGCGCAAGATACAACTCAAGTTGAACCCCGAGAAGTGCGTTTTCGGAGTCCCCTCCGGCAAGCTTCTCGGGTTCTTTGTGTCTCAGAGAGGGATTGAAGCCAATCCCGACAAGATAAAAGCCATCGAGCAGATTGAAGCCCCGAAGCGCGTCAAGGACGTAAGGAGACTTGCTTGTTGTGTGGCTGCCCTCAGCAGGTTCATTTCAAAGTCTGCAGAACGCGCCTTGCCTTTCTTCAAAATCTTGAAAAAGGCAGGTCCGATGGAATGGACTCCGGAAGCGGAGGCAGCGCTGCAGGACTTGAAAGGATACCTGTCCTCCACTCCAATACTTGTCGCACCTAAGCCACAAGAGAAGTTGCTGCTGTACCTAGCGGCAACCAATCAAGTGGTTAGTGCTGCGTTAGTAGCGGAGAGGGAGGCAAATGAGGAACCCACATCCCCGGCAAGCGCATCCAGCGACAAGCAGGGGGCTTCCCCGACAAGCTCTGGCCCCGACAAGGACAAGTCTGCGCAGGAACAAGGAGAAGTGCGAAACAAGATGGTGCAGCGCCCAGTTTATTTTGTAAGTTCCCTCTTGCAAGGGGCTAGATCAAGATACTCTGGGGTGCAGAAGTTACTTTTCGGCCTCCTCATGGCCTCAAGAAAGCTGCGCCATTACTTCCAAGCACACGAGATAACAGTGGTCACTCTCTTTCCGTTGAAGAGGATATTGCAAAACCCAGAAGCGACAGGCAGGATCGTCGAGTGGGCACTGGAGCTGTCAAGCTTTGGTCTCAAGTTTGAGAGTACTTCAAGTATACAGAGCAGAGCTTTGGCAGAGTTCATAGCAGAATGGACACCAATACCAGATGAAGAAGTTCCAGAGACAAGCATCCCCGTCCAAGAAGCAAGCAAAGAGTGGATAATGTACTTCGATGGTGCCTTCTCGCTGCAAGGCGCCGGTGCTGGCGTGTTACTCATAGCGCCCACCGGAGAGCACCTCAAGTATGTTGTCCAAATGCACTTTCCCAAGGAGCAAGCGACAAACAATACTGCTGAGTATGAAGGTTTGCTTGCCGGCCTCAGAATTGCGGCCGAACTTGGGATCAAGAAGCTGATTGTGCGGGGAGATTCACAATTGGTGGTCCGACAAGTAAACAAGAGTTACCAGAGTCCTTTGATGGAAGCTTATGTCGATGAAGTGAGGAAGCTTGAAGAATACTTTGAAGGCCTGCAGATGGAGCACGTGCCGAGAGCTCGAAATGATATTGCAGACGGCCTGTCAAAGTGTGCTGCATTGAAGTTACCTGTGGAACCAGGGGTCTTCGTGCTCAAGCTAACTCAGCCATCCGTCACGCCATCAGTTGGGCAAAGCAAGAAGAGGAAGTTGGTCTCCGGCGACTACTTGCCGGCGAATCTTCATGAAGCCGCCGCCAAGGTCCCCAAGATCAACAACCAAGATGCTGAGGAACAGTCTGCTCCTGCGGACCCAAGGGTCTGTACAGTTGAAGCAGGCGTTCCCGACAAGCCTTGCCTCGGCAGGCTTGCCGGGGAACCCTCAGCTCCGACAGAGCCATAGGTTCTTGCCGTAGAAGCTGAGGTTCCCGCAGCAGCCCTAATGCCTTTAGTCCTTGTTGTTGAGCCTCAGGCTCCAGCATGGGCACAGCAAATCGTCCGTTTTCTTCAAACTGGAGAACTTCCCGAAGAACCAGAAGAGATAGAGAGGAGAACCAGACAGTCAAGTATGTACCAGTTCGTTGGCAACGAACTGTACAGAAGAAGACTCAATGGTGTCAGGTTGAAGTGCATTTCCCGGGAAGATGGACAGAGGCTATTGGCAGAGATACACGGAGGCATATGTGGCCACCACATTGGCGCAAGAGCACTTGCCGGGAAGGCGTTCTGGCAAGGGTTCTTTTGGCCAGAAGCTCTCCAAGATGCAACTGCACAAGTAACCAAGTGTGAAGCGTGCCAGTTCCATGCCAAGCAAATACATCAGCCAGCTCAAGCTCTCCAGACAATCCCTTTGTCCTGGCCCTTCTTGGTCTGGGGGCTCGACATCCTTGGCCCCTTCCCCCGCGTAGTCGGGGGCTTTGAGTACTTGTACGTTGCAATCGACAAGTTCACAAAGTGGCCAGAAGTGGAACCAGTGAGAAAGGTGACAGCACAATCAGCAGTGAAGTTCTTCAGGACAATTGTTTGCCGTTTCGGAATCCCTAACAGGATCATCACCGACAACGGCACACAGTTCACAAGTCGCACCTTCATGTAGTACGTCCAAGACCTTGGCGCCAAGGTCTGCTTCGCTTCTGTTGCTCACCCGAGGAGCAATGGTCAAGCGGAGAGGGCAAATGCTGAAGTGCTGCGCGGACTAAAGACAAGAACGTTCGACAGGCTGCACAAGTGCGGAAGAAACTGGATAGAGGAGTTGCCGGCGGCTCTTTGGTCAATCAGGACGACACCAAATTGAGCCACCGAACAGACACCCTTTGCTCTTGTCTATGGAGCAGAGGCAGTTCTCCCCACGGAACTCGTATACGGGTCTCCTCGAGTGCTCGGTTACGACGAGCTTGAGCAAGAGCAACTGCTGCAAGATGATGCATTGCTTCTCGAGGAGGACCGTCTCCAGGCTGCTGTATGAGCTGCTCGATACCAGCAAGCCTTGCGTCGCTATCATAGCCGCAAGGTCAAGGCCAGGAGTCTCGAGGAAGGCAACCTTGTTCTTCGGCGCGTTCAGTCCGCCAAGAATTCCAACAAGTTGACGCCGAAGTGGGAAGGCCCTTATCGGGTGAGACAAGTCACAAGGCCCGGCGCTGTCCGCCTTGAGACCGAAGAAGGCTTACCGGTGAGCAACTCCTGGAACATAGAGCATCTTCGCAAGATTCACCCATAAGGCGCGGTTGCCATGATCCGCTCCGACAACCACCTTTTGTACAAGTCTTGCCGCTGTTGCATGTAAACCTTTGTACAAAGCCGGGCGCAGACCCCGTGCATCAGTAAAACCTTTGTGCTTCGCACTGTTTGTCATTTCATGCTCTTCTTTTTTACTTGCATGTATCATCTGACATTTCGTGCAGCACGCATCCCCGGTAAGCAGTAACAAGCCGCAAGGCCCCATACTAGTGTTTCCTCCTCTTTTCCTTTCTCTCTTAAACAGTAGAAGTGTTCCTCGCGCACAAGTTTGCCGGGGGGAAGGAGATAGAGGTATGGACCAAGTGCTGTTCAAGAAAGGGAAGCCTTGCCGGGAAGCAAACGATCCATGAAAGCTAAGTTACCAGAGTTTGAGCAATTCAAATTTTTAAAATTTCTTAGTTGTCTTCCTTGAACAATCACACTTTGTATGGAAAACCTGTGCGCGGAGGAACCTACCCGTGGCTAGCCGCACCCTTACTTTGTTTCGAGCACGCTCAACGGCTTAAGTGAGCTGCGACAAGTATCGCGCCCTTACTTCGTTTTCAAGTTCGCTCAGCAATCTAAGTGTGCTGCGACTAGCTGCGGCAAGGTTTCTTGCCGGCAAGGGCATTGCCAGCAGGTTGCTAAGAGTCCCGCGCTCAGCGCTCGCGGCAAGGGTCCCTTTGCCAGCAAATTCCCTAAAAGCGTAGGGTGGAAATCATACAAAGTGAAAGGACTAAACAAGGGAGATAACACTGCATTGATTATCCAAAATAAAGTTATATTACAAGATAGCTTGCCGCTGTTCTAACCAACTAACTACCCATGACTTAATCGACAGCGGCGAGGGAAGCAGGGAGCCTAGTCTCTTCGGTCTCCATCGACCCTCTGGATCCTGCCCGCCTTGGCCACGATGTGGGCAACTTGTGCCTTCCACGCCTCCTGGTCAGCTTCGGGCGGCAGGGTCCGGAGGACGTTGACGAGGTTGATCCCGGGGTTGCGGTAGACGATCTTCGACAACACCCGCTCCATAGTACCCATGCAAAGCCGGCGCGCCTCGTCAGCCAGCTGCGCGGGGATCTTCTCCCGTAGCTGCGCGAGCGCCGGCACCACCCCTCTGAAGAACAGGCTCAGCTTGGCGCTGTGGGGGAGGCTCTCATCGGGGGAGTACACGAGGTGCTCCGCCCTCAACGCCACCATCTCCCTGTCGATGTTGGCGGCGGAGGCGACGAGCTCCTCGGTCCACTGCTCCACCGTCCGCTGGAAGTTGTTTTGCGAGACGGCGGCGCTTTCCAGCAAGGCCCCCTCAGTACGGAGATCGTCCTTCAGCTTCGTCTCGCGGTCTCGGGCGGCGTCAAGTGAATCAGTGAGGGTGGAAACCTTCAGCTCCAAGTCAGCGATGGAGTCCCTGGCGTCGGTGAGCTCTTTGCCTTTGTCGGAGAGGCGGACTTGCAGCTCAGAGTTGGTGTAGGCGTCCTTCTCCCGCGCCACGTTGAGCGCGGCAACCCTGTCCTCGCTCGCCTTCAGGCTCGTCTCCAACTGCGCCAGCCTGGCCTCCAGATCCCTCTTGGCGGTCTCTGCGGCAGCTGCGGCATCCCTCGCCTCCTGCAGAGCCCCGCCAATGGCCTGCTCGCGAGCAGTGAGGTTGTCCTCGTGGCTATCGAGGTCGACCTTCCGCTGGTTGAGCTCTCCTTCCCGCCGAGACAGCTCCTCGGCGGCCAGACGCTGCTGCTCCTCCACCTCGGCCTTCTCGACGAGGAACGCCTGGTGTGCTCCGGCAAGCTCTACACGCTCCTCCGCCAAGTTCCGGAGGGCCGCCTGGTTGGCGGCGCGGAGCTCCGCGGCACGCTTCTCCAAATCAGCACCAGCCTTGGCAGCCAGAGCCTCCCGGGAGTCCAACTTAGCCTGCCTGGCCCGGTACAAGGCCAGAAGCCGGCGTAGGAGTTGCTCCTCTTCGGGCTCGTTGCTGTTGCCGGGCGCGTCGACAACCTTCAGCCCGGCGGAGGCGAGAACTTCTCCGTCGAAGGTATCCCCCTCCGCGGGCGCCCTTGATGAGGACGCCCACGGGACTTGGATAAATACCCCGTTGGCGGCCTCCAGATAGACACCCGACCCAGCCGCAGTGGCGGAGGGGTCGGCGGCCGGTGCAGCGTCCGTCGCTCGTGCGGCCTCCGGGCCAGCAGTGTGGTCGCCGGTCCCTTCCCCAGCTGCGGCGTCAGCGGTCGGGGCGGTCTCTTCGGCGGCTGGCTCGTCAGCGCCAGCCATTCCTTCGGTGGTGGCATCGCCAGCATCGTCGTGCACGTCTTCCTCGGTGATGGTCTCCGTCTCCATCGGCTCCGGGGCGGGCGGATCTAATAGAAGAAAAAGAAAAGAAAGAATTGTCAAGCAAATATCCAAAAAAGAAGAGTTCAAAGAAGAAAAGCACAAGGGTTTACCTGCACGGGCCTCTTCAATAACGGGGTCCCTCGCCGGGGAATTCTCCCTTGGCGGCGTAGTAGCGGCCCCTGCTGGCGGAGGGCCGCTTGCGCCCTCCCTTGGCGGGCTGCTCACCCTTGTCGGGCTGCTCGCCCTTGGCGAGGTACTCGCCCTTGGCGGAGTACCCGTCCTTGGCGGAGCACTGTCCCTCGCCGAGGAGCTCATCCTTGGCGGGGAGGGTGGAACAAGCGGCTCGTCGGGGGCGACCTCCTGGTGCTCCTGCGGCTGCGGCTCCACTTCTGCACAAGACAACAAGCAAACAAAACATTAGTAAGGATAACAACCTCAAGCGGCCCGTCAAGCAGAAAAGTAAACACAAGGCTTACGCTGGGGGCTGCTCTCTGGAGCAGCAGGCTGGTCCGGCAAGTTTGTCGCCGGCGCATCCCCCGTCGCTGCGGCAAGCTCGTCGTCCTCGAGGTCAACCACAGGGATCTTGGCCCTCTTCGCCATCCGCTGGGTCAAGGTCCTGGAAGCCAAACAAGATCAGAGTTAGACGACAAAGAAATCAAAACGAAAGCAATGAAAATCAAAGGAAATAGAAATTGCAAATGCTTACTCTTCCTCCTCTTCATCGGAGCTGAGGGCGGAGAAGTCAAACTGCGCCTCACGTGCTCCAGCGCGAGGAGCTGGAGGAGAAGGCTCCCTCGGACGCTTGGCGGGCTCCAGAGCCATGGGTCGTGAAGACCCCGCTCCGGTCGTCCCCGAGGACCGAGGGGCGGAAGGAACACTAGAGCCACTCGGGGAAGATCCCCCTCCGCTTGTCGCTCGGGCACGGGGCGCCTCCTTGACGACCTTGCTCATCGTGGTGGCACGCGCCGCACGGTGCTTCGGCTGTTGTCGGGGCGCCGGTGGCCTCGCCGTCTCAGTGGCCTTGCGGAGGCGCTTCTTCTGCTGTGGCGGAGGACTTGGTGGTGGCGGAGAGTTCTCGGAGGATGAGGAGGCGTCGTCGTCGAGATTCAGAGACCCGCAGGAGTCTTCGTCAGAATCGCCCGATTCGGCGTCCTCCTCGGCGGGCTCACTGGACTCAGTGCCCTGCCCGGCAGCCTCGCTCGTCCCGGCAGGCTCCCCGGCGAACTCCTCGGGCGCAATCTTCAACAGCTTGAGGATTTCCGCCTCCTCGGCCTGGCTCACTGCGTCCGCCGCCTTTGCTTCGTCCACCGTGTACCCAAATTCGCCCGCAGCTGCAGCTGCGGCGGCCTCCTCCATTCTGGTGGCTATATATGCCACGTCCCGATCGGTAGTCGCCCGGGTGAGACCCTTTTTCTCCTCGGGGTTGCGTGGCCGTTCGTCCAGGTTGTCGAAGAAGCTCTGCACGGTCTCCGCTGAAGGCGTCAGCCAAGTAGGAACGACCCCGTGGGAGTCGCACTCAGGCATTGCCGCGCGGATGGCACTCAGAGCGGTATTGTTGCAAAGAGGAACTACTCCCCGGGACGGGGTGAACCACTCCTTATGCTTGGGGTCATGTTTGAACAGCTCCCGGACCATCCCCTTGAGTTCCAAGATAGTGAAGTTATAGTTCAACCCGGGGCGTAGCCTCATGCGGTCTGCCGCGTTGCCGAACTCCCAGGCAGGTCTCTTCCTTTCCTGCAGAGGGGCAATGCGGCGGCGGAGGAAGTCAGCCCCAACTTCACCTACAATAAGGTTGGCGGCCCGGAGGCGAAGGATCCTAGTAAGGGCAATCTGCAGCTTGTCGTCCTCCGGGGCCAAGTCACTCCAATCCTTGCCGCACACTATTGCAGTCCGACGCGGCGAGGTAAACTGCTCGGGTTCATCTTCCATGACCCAGCACCAATCAGCTCTCCACTCTTCCCACTTGCCGCGGAGCTCTCCAATCAAGTACGCCTCCTTCTTGCCGAGCCTGAAGATCCAAGAGATACCGCCGGAGAGTGGAGATCTGGACTCTACTCTAGGCGTGAAGAAGTGGCGGAAGAGGGCTACGTTTGGGTGGACCCCGACATAGATGTGCGAAAACGGCCAAAGTAAGAATGGCATTCGGGGTGAAATCTAAGAGGTGGAGTCCATATGTGTTCATCACATCGCAGAAAAACTCTGAATACGGAGGACAGAGACCACAATGGAAGAACGAAGCGAAGTAGTGGTAACCTCCCGGGTACAGGTCGATGGCTGCAGCGGGGAGGACTCTGGTGCGCGGGTGAGCCTTCGTCTCCCTCGCCCAGAACAAGTAGTACTTGTCCCGTAGCTCCCTCGCGCCGAGCCTCGGCGGGAAGACCACCATTCTTCTCCGCATGGCCGCCAGCTTCGCCAGCTTCGCCGCCTTGTCGGACTTCTCCTTCTTCGCCTGGTCGCTCTTCTCCTTGTCGCTCTTCGGGGCCATGGCGGGGACGGCGAGGGGGATCGACGGCGCCGCGGATGCTGGAGACGGCGGAGGAAGGGTGGAGCTCGGCTCTCTGTCGACCTTCGGGGAGGCAGAGAGCGGCGGGGTTTTCTGGAGATTCAAGACGCAATGAAAGCAATGGAGGGAAACTGCCCCTGCTTCCTCTGCTTTTAAGGGGGAAGTGGGGGACGTTCCGCATTTTTCCATTAAAGAAGCAGGCCACGATCTCTCCCACGACGCCGTAATCGACGCGTGCCGTTAGGGAGAGGTGCGGCGGATGCGGATTGGGGAGCGGCGCGCCGTGGGCCGCGTGTGCCCGTGCACTGTTTTGGGCCTGGCCCAACAGCGCTCGGCACCGTGTGTGGCCCAGGCCCGGGGGCTCCTGTCGGTGTACTAAAGTAGGGGTACCTTAGTATCCCGACTTGTGCACGGGCAGTAGCAGCGTCCCGTGGCCTGGCTCACCGCTCGCCCGCCAAAACTCACTCTGGACCCCTTTGAAGCCATTCAAGAACAAAGTATACAAGTCAGAAGATCAAGGCCCCGGCAAGAGGAGCTTGCCGGGAAGGCTGTTCCAAGCACAAGACCACTCCATTTTCGCAAGACCCTGGCAAGAGGAGCTTGCCAGGAAGACCAGGAAACAACACTTCAGAAGATATATCGTGGCGCATCGTGCGCCCCGGCAGGACCCGGAGAGCGACAAGCTCCCGGGCCCGGCAAGATAGCAACACCGGCAAGGTGCTTGCCGGGGGAGGTTTACACTGTGTGCCTACGCTCCAGCTCATCTGGCCACGCGTCGCCCCGGGGCCCTTCCAGGGGCACGTGGCAGATGGCTGTGCAGCCTGGGGGACACGGTGGCGAGCCGCGGTGACGAAGCCATCGTCGTGGCGAACGGAGACGCCCAGGCGGGCGCTTTTGGGGTGACGGCGACGGGCATTCAATGCCTTTGTCCCCCACCGCCTGGCTTAGGTATAGATCACTGTACAACCACTGTACATACACTGTTCATGCACTGTTCCATCTACCACCAATTTTACACTTTTACCCTCCTCTACGTTGACACCTGTCGGTGACCCCTTTGAGCTATTAAAGGAGGCCCATGCACAACGTAGAGGGGGTTCGATCCCGGAAACTCGATCACTCCCTCGCTCGGTGTAGCTAGTACTGTAGATCTTCAAGCTCCCGAGCCCAAGAACACAATACAACCAAAGCAGGAGTAGGGTTTTACGCGTCCGCACGACCCAAACCTGGGTAAACTGCTCGTGTGTGCTCCTCGATCTGCTCTCCGTGCTCCCTCCGCTCCCTTACCGCAACGTAGAAGGGGCTCCGGTCCCATAGGTGTTCGTGGGCGGTCAGTTTCCCGACACTTGGGGATGCTATGATATATTTGAGAATTTATTTGATGCAACTAATGTTTGTCCCAAGCTTGGGGAGGCTACGTTTGATGAAGATGATATTTTTAGCCTCCCAAGTCTTGATATGCAAATCTATTATGATGAAAGCATGACTCCTATTTATGATGATTATTGTGATGCCACTTATGCTATAAAAAGTAGTGATGATTATATTTATAAAACTTATCATGATTATGATTACCCTTTTTCTGAACATTACTCTTTTAATGTGGAAATAATCTACAATATTCAAGTCTCTTATGATACTCCCACTATTCCGAATGAGAAGAGATTCGCTTATGTGGAGAGTAATAAAATTTATATGCTTGGGGATCATGAAAAGAATGCTTTATGTGATAGTTATATTGTTGAATTCATTCATTATACCTCTGAAAATTATTATGAGAGATGATCATATGCTTGTAGGAATTGCAATAGTATCAAGTTTCCTCTCTATGTGCTTAAAATTTTGAAGCTACGCTTGTTTTGCTTTCCTATGCTAGTTGATTATTGTTCCCATAAGTTGTTTGCTCACAAAATCCCTATGAATAGGAAGTGGGTTAGACTTAAATGTGCTAGTCATATTCTTATGATTCTCCCTTTATGTTTCAATTCTTATCTCTTATGCGAGCATCATTGGAATCATTGTGCCTAGCTAGGAGCATTAAACGATATCGCTTGTTGGGAGGCAACCCAACTTTATTTTTGTTCTTTGCCTTTTGCTTCTGTTTAGGAATAAATATTGCATCTAGCTTCTGTTTAGATGTGGTTTTTTGTTTTAATTAGTGTTTGTGCCAAGTAGAACCTTTGGGAAGACTTGTGTGAAGTTTATATGATCTCGCTGTGAAAAACAGAATTGTTAGCGCTCGCTAGAATAGTCACAAGATTTCACTGGAGCGTGCTATTTAGTTGATTCTTTTTGCAGATGATTAATAGATAAATTACTCACGTTTACCAATTTATTTCAATTTTTTTGGAGTTACAGAAGTATGCGAAAGTTACAGATTACTACAGACTGCTCTGTTTTTGACAGATTCTGTTTTTCGTGTGTTGTTTGCTTATTTTGATGAATCTATGAGTAGTATTGGGGAGTATGAATCATAGAGAAGTTGGAATACAGTAGGTTTAACACCAATATAAACAAAGAATGAGTTCATTACAGTACCTTTGAGTGGTGGTTTGTTTTCTTATACTAACGGAGCTCACGAGATTTTTGTCTAAGTTTTGTGTTGTGAAGTTTTCAAGTTTTGAGTATTGCTTTGATGGACTATGGAACAAAGAGTGGCAAGAGCCTAAGCTTGGGGATGCCCAAGGCACCCCAAGGTAAAGTTGAAGGACAACCAAAAGCCTAAGCTTGGGGATGCCCCGGGAAGGCATCCCCTCATTCGTCTTCGTCTATCGGTAACTTTACTCGATGCTATATTTTTATTCAGCACATGATATGTGTTTTTCTTGGAGCATCGTTTTGTTTTAATTTGTTTTGCTTGCTATTTGAATAATATCCCAAGATCTGAAATTCTTAAATGTTAGAGGGTCTTCACATAGTTACATAATTATTCAACTACTCATTGATCTTCACTTATATCTTTTGGAGTAGTTTGTTGTTTGCTCTAGTGCTTCACCTATATCTTTTGGAGCACGGTGGTGATTTTATTTTATAGAAATTGTTGATCTCTCATGCTTCACTTATATCCTTTTGAGAGTCTATTAGAACAGCATGGTAATGTGCTTTGGCTATAAAACTAGCCTTCACATGATAGGCATCCAAGATGAATGTAGTAAAAACTTCCATACTAAGTGCATTGAATATGATGAGAAGTTGGATGCTTGATAATTGTTTTGAGATATGAGGATAATGATATTAGAGTCATGGTAGTGGAGTTGTTATGAAATTGAGAAATACTTGTGTTAAATTTAGTGATTCCCGTAGCATGCACGTATGGTGAACCGGTATGTGACGAAGTTAGAGCATGAGGTATTTGTAGAGTGTCATCCTTTGTGTGGAGGTCGGGGGCGTGCGATGGTTAACTTTTACCAACCTCCCCCCTAGGGACATGCGTTGATTGCTTTGTTTTGATGACTCATAAATTTTTGCAATAAGTATATGAGTTCTTATGACTAATGTTGAGTCCATGGATTATACGCACTCTCACCCTTCCACCATTGCTAGCCTCTCTTGTATCGCGCAACTTTCGCCGGTACCATACGCCCACTATATACCTTCCTCAAAACAGCCACCATACCTACCTATCATGACATTTCCATAGCCATTCCGAGATATATTGCCATGCAACTTTCCACCTTTCCATTCATATGACACGCTTCATATTGTCATATTGCCATGCATGATCACATAGTTGACATCGTATTTGTGGCAAAGCCACCATGCATAATTTTTCATACATGTCACTCTTGATTCATTGCACATCCCGGTACACCGTTGGAGGCATTCATATAGAGTCATACTTTGTTCTAGTATCGAGTTCTAAATCAATATAAGTGTGATGATCATCATTATTAGAGCATTTTCCAATGTGAGGAAAGGCTAAATAAAGAAAGCCCTCCAAAAAAAAGAAGGAAAGGCCAAATAAAAAAATAAAGGCCCAGAAAAAGAATATAAGAAAAGGGACAATGCTACAATCCTTTTTTCCACACTTGTGCTTCAAAGTAGCACCATGTTCTTCATGATAGAGAGTCTCATGTTTAGTCACTTTCATATACTAGTGGTAATTTTCATTATAGAACTTGGCTTGTACTCCCTCTGTAAACTAATATAAGAGCGTTTAGATAACTAAAGTAGTGATCTAAACGCTCTTATATTAGTTTACGGAGGGAGTATATTCCAACGATGGGCTTCCTCAAATGCCCTAGGTCTTCATGAGCAAGCAAGTTGGATGCACACCCACTTAGTTTCTTTTGTTGAGCTTTCATACATTTTTAGCTCTAGTGCGTCCATTGCATGGCAATCCCTACTCACTCACATTGATATCTATTGATGGGCATCTCCATAGCCCGTTGATACGCCTAGTCGATGTGAGACTATCTTCCTCCTTTTTGTCTTCTCCACAACCACCACTCTATTCCACCCATAGTGCCATATCCATGGCTCACGCTCATGTATTGCATGAAAGTTGAAAGGTTTGAAAGAATTGAGTATGAAAACAAGTGCTTGGCTGAAACCGGGGTTGTGCATGATATGAATATTTTGTGTGATGAAGAGGGAGCATAGCCAGACTATATGATTTTGTAGGGATAACTTTCTTTGGCCATGTTATTTTGAGAAGACATGATTGCTTTGTTAGTATGCTTGAAATATTATTATTCTTGTGTCAATATAGACTTTTGTCTTGAATCTTTCGGATCTGAACATGCATGCCACAATAAAGAAATTACATTGAAAATTATGTTGGTTAGCATTCCACATCAAAACTTCTGTTTTTATCATTTACCTACTCGAGGACGAGCATGAATTAAGCTTGGGGATGCTTGATACATCTCCAACGTATCTATAATTTTTGATTGTTCCATGCTATTATATTATCCTTCTAGGATGTTTTATGAGCTTTAATATACCCTTTTATACGATTTTTGGGACTAACCTATTAACCCAGAGCCTAGTGCCAGTTTCTGTTTTTCTCCTATTTTAGAGTATCGCTGAAAAGGAATATCAGACGGAGCCCAATTGACCTGAAACTCAATAGAGGTTATTTTTGGACCAGAAGAAGCCCAGAAAGTGCCAGAGGGGGCCAGAAGATCCACGGGCTACCCACAAGGGTAGAGGGCACCCCCCATACTGGGCGCGCCCCCTGCCTCGTGGACAGCCCGGAGACCCCCTTTACTTGCCCCCGACTCCAACACCTCATATATATACTGAAACCTCCGGAAAATAACCTAGATCGGGAGTTCCACCGCCAAAAGCCTCTGTTGCCACCGGAAACCAATCTAGACCCATTCTGGCACCCTGCTGGAGGGGGGGGGGAATCCCTCTTCGGTGGTCATCTTCATCATCCCAGCGCTCTCCATGACGAGGAGGGAGTAGTCCACCTTCGAGGCTGAGGGTATGTACCAGTAGCTATGTGTTTGATCTCTCTCTCTCGTGTTCTTGAGATGACACGATCTTGATGTATCGCGAGCTTTGCTATTGTAGTTGGATCTTATAATGCTTCTCCCCCTCTACTCTCTTGTGATGAATTGAGTTTTCCCTTTGAAGTTATCTTATCGGATTGAGTCTTTAAGGATTTGACAACACTTGATGTATGTCTTGCATGTGCTTATCTGTTGTGACAATGTGATATCACGTGATCTACTTGCTGTATGTTTTGGTGATCAACTTGCGGGTTCCGTGACCTTGGGAATCTATGCATAGGGGTTGGCACACGTTTTTGTCTTGACTCTCCGGTAGAAACTTTGGGGCACTCTTTGAAGTTCTTTGTGTTGGTTTAATAGATGCATCTGAGATTTTGTAATGCATATCGTATAATCATACCCACGGATATGTTGGAAATATTCCCTAGAGGCAATAATAAATTGGTTATTATTATATTTCCTTGTTCACGATAATCGTTTATTATCCATGCTAGAATTGTATTGAAAGGAAACTCAGATACATGTGTGGATACATAGACAAAACACCATGTCCCTGGTAAGCCTCTAGACGACTAGCTCGTTGATCAATAGATGGTTACGGTTTCCTAACCATGGACATTGGATGTCGTTGATAACGGGATCACATCATTAGGAGAATGATGTGATGGACAAGACCCAATCCTAAGCCTAGCACAGATCGTGTAGTTCGTATGCTAAAGCTTTTCTATATGTCAAGTATCTTTTCCTTAGACCATGAGATTGTGCAACTCCCGGATACCGTAGGAATGCTTTGGGTGTACCAAACGTCACAACGTAACTGGGTGGCTATAAAGGTGCACTACAAGTATCTCCGAAAGTGTCTGTTGGGTTGGCACGAATCGAGACTGGGATTTGTCACTCCGTATGACGGAGAGGTATCTCTGGGCCCACTCGGTAGGACATCATCATAATGTGCACAATATGTGATCAAGGAGTTGATCACGGGATGATGTGTTACGGAACGAGTAAAGAGACTTGCCGGTAACGAGATTGAGCAAGGTATCGGTATACCGACGATCGAATCTCGCGCAAGTGCTATACCGATAGACAAAGGGAATCGTATACGGGATTGATTGAATCCTTGACATCGTGGTTCATCCGATGAGATCATCGTGGAACATGTGGGAGACAACATGGGTATCCAGATCCCGCTGTTGGTTATTGGTCGGAGAGTTGTCTCGGTCATGTCTACATGGTTCCCGAGCCCGTAGGGTCTACACACTTAAGGTTCGATGACGCTAGGGTTATAGGGAAAGTATGTACGCGGTTACCGAATGTTGTTCGGAGTCCCGGATGAGATCCCGGACGTCACGAGGAGTTCCGGAATAGTCCGGAGGTAAAGATTCATATATGGGAAGTCCTGTTTTGGTCACCGGAAAAGTTTCGGGCGATATCGGTAATGTACCGGGACCACCGGGAGGGTCCCGGGGGTCCACCAGGTAGGGCCACCAGCCCCTGAAGGCTGCGTGGGCTAAGTGTGGGAGGGGACCAGCCCCAAGGGGGCTGGTGCGCCCCCCCACCAAGTCCCTAGGCGCATGGAGAGTGGAGGGGGGCAAACCCTAGGTCCAGATGGGCCTTAAGGCCCACCCTAGGGCGCCCCCTCTCTCTCCCCCCCCTTGGCCGCACCCTAGATGGGTTTTTGGGGGCTGCCGCACCCCTAAGGGTGGGAAACCCTAAAGGGGGCGCAGCCCCCCTTCCCCCTATATATATGTGAGGTTTTGGGGCTGCTAGAAACATGAGAACGTCTCCCTCTTGGCGCAGCCCTACCCCTCTCCCTCCTCGTCTCTTGCAGCGCTTGGCGAAGCCCTGCTGGAGTCCCGCGCTCCTCCACCACCACCACGCCGTCGTGCTGCTGTTGGATGGAGTCTTCCCCAACCTCTCCCTCTCTCCTTGCTGGATCAAGGCGTGGGAGACGTCACCGGGCTGCATGTGTGTTGAACGCGGAGGCGCCGTTGTTCGGCGCTTAGATCGGAATCAACCGCGATCTGAATCGCAGCGAGTACGACTCCTTCATCCGCGTTCTTGCAACGCTTCCGCTTAGCGATCTACAAGGGTATGTGGATCCAACTCTTCCCTCGTAGATGCATCTCCTAGATTGATCTTGGTGAGCGTAGGAAAATTTTTGTTTCCCATGCAACGTTCCCCAACAGTGGCATCATGAGCTAGGATCTTGCGTAGATGTTTTCACGAGTAGAACACAAAGGGGTTTGTGGGCGTTGATGTTTAGATTGCTTCCCTCTTTGGTCTTTCTTGATTCAGCGGCATTATGGGATGAAGCGGCCCGGACCAACTTTACATGTCCACGTACATGAGACCGGTTCCATCGACAGACATGCCACTTTTGTTGCATAAGATGGCTGGCGGGTGTCTGTCTCTCCTATCTTAGTTGAATCGGATTCGACGAAGGCGGTCCTTGTAGAAGGTTAAATAGCAACTTAAATATCACCGTTGTGGCTTTGCGTAGGTAAGAAGCGTTCTTGCTAGATACCCATAGCAGCCACGTAAAACATGCAACAACAAATTAGAGGACGTCTAACTTGTTTTTGCAGGGTATGTATGTGATATGATATGGCCAAAGACATGATGAGATATATTTGATGTATGAGATGATCATGTTGTAATAGTTAATATCGACTTGCATGTCGATGTATACGGCAACCGGCAGGAGCCATAGGGTTGTCTTTAATTTTTGTATGACCTGCGTGTCAATCATTAAGCGCTATGTAATGCTTTACTTTATCGCTAAACGGTAGCAATAGTAGTAAGAGCATAGTGGGCGCGCGACAACCCCGATAGCGACACGATGATGGAGATCATGATGATGGGGATCATGGTGTTACGCCGGTGACGATGGAGATCATGCCGGTGCTTTGGAGATGGAGATCAAAAGCACGAGTTGATGGCCATATCATGTCACTTATGATTTGCATGTGATGTTAATCCTTTTATGCATCTTATTTTGCTTAGGACGACGGTAGCATTATAAGATGATCCCTCACTAAAATTTCAAGATAAAATTGTGTTCCCCCCGAGTGTGCGCCGTTGCGAAGGTTCGTCGTTTCGAAGCACCACATGATGATCGGGTGTGATAGACTCTACGTTCGCATACAACGGGTGCAAGCCAGTTTTGCACATGCAGAACACTCGGGTTAGACTTGACGGGCCTAGCATGTACAGACATGGCCTCGGAACACGGAAGACCGAAAGGTCGAGCATGAGTCATATAGTAGATATGATCAACATGAAGATGTTCACCATTGACACCACCTCATCTCACGTGATGATCGGACTTGGGTTGGTGGATTTGGATCATGTCACGCTCGGATGACCAGAGGGATGTCAATTTGAGTGGGAGTTATAAGTAATTTGATTAGTTAAAACTCACTTGTCATGAACAATAGTCTAAGTTGTCTTTGCAAATTATGTAGTAGACCAATAACTGCGTTGTAGCTCCCTGTTTAATACGATCCTAGAGAAAGACTAAGTTGAAAGATATTGTAAGCAATGATGCGGACTGGGTCCGTAGTCCGAGGAGTGTCCTCACTGCTGCACAGAAAGCTTACGTCTTTGATGCACCGCTCGATGTACAAACCCCTACAACGTTGTCTGTGGATGTTGTGAACACCTGACAGAGACGTCCTGATGACTACTTGATAGTTTAGTGCACCATACTTTACGGCTTAGAATCGGGATTCCAATGACGTTTTGAACGCCATAGAACATATGAGATGTTCTAAGAGCTGAAATTGGGATTTCAGGCTCATGCCCGTGTTGAGAGGTATGAGACCTCTGACAAGTTCTTTTGCCAAAAAGATGGAGGAGAATGGCTCAACTAATGAGCATGTGCTCAGAATGTCTGGGTGCTGAAATCACTTGAACCAAGTGGGAGTTAATCTTCCAGGTGAGATAGTGGTTGACGGAATTCTCTAGACACTATCACCAAGCTACTAGAACTTCGTGATGAACTATGACATGCAAAGGATGGTGATAATCCCGGTGCTGTCAGTGGTTCTTAGTACCGCAAAAGTAGAGATCAAGAAGGAGCATCAAGTGTTGATGGTTTAACAAGACCACTGGTTTCAAAAGGGTAAGGGCTAGAAGGGAAACTTCATGAATGGCAAACCTGTTGTCGCTCTGATGAAGGAACCCATGGTTGAACCCAAACCTCGAGACTAAGTGCTTCTATTGTAAGGGGAACGGTCACATGGTAGCGGAACCACCCCAAATACATGGTAGATATGATAGCTGGCAACTTCAACAAAGTATATTTGATATACGTGTTATTGATGTGTACCTTAGTAGTACTCCTTGTAGCACCTGGGTATTGGATACCGGTTCAGTTGCTATTATTAGTGACTTGAAGCAAAAGCTATGGACTGAACGGAGACTAGCTAAGGGCGAGGTGACGATGTGTGTTGGAAGTGTTTCCAAGGTTGATGAGATCACCATCGCACACTTCCTCTATTTTTGAGATTAGTGTTGAACCTAGATAAATGTTATCAGGTGTCTACGTTGAGCATGAAAATGATTAGATCATGTTCATCGCAATACGGTTATTCATTTAAGTTAGAGAATAATGGTTATTCTGTTTACATGAATAATACCTTTATGGTCATGTACCCAATGGTTCGTTGAATCTCGATCATGGTAATACACATAATGATAATATTAATGCCAAAAGATGTAGAGTTAATAATGATAGTACCACTTTCTTGTGGCACTGCCGCTTAGGTCATTTTGGCATAAAATGCATGAAGAAACTCCATGCTGATGGACGTTTGGAGTCACTTGATTTTGAATCGCTTGACACATGCGAGCCATGCCTCATGGGCAGGATGACTGAGATCTCGTTTTCAGGTACAATGAAACGGGTAAGTGACTTATTGGAAATCATACATGCTGATGTATGTGATCCAATGAGAATTAAGGCGTGTGGTGGATATCGTTATTTTCTCATCTTCACTGACGATTTGAGTAGATATGGTATATTTACTTAATGAAGCAAAAGTCTGAAACGTTTGAAAGGTTCAAAAATTTCAGAGTGAAGATTAAGAATCATCATAACAAGAAGATCATGTTCCTACGATCTGATCAAGGGGATATTATCTGAATTATGAGTTTGGCAATCACTTAAGACATTGTGGAATTGTTTCGCAGTTGAAGTCCCCTGGAACACCACAGCGTAATGGTGTGTCCGGACATCGTAATCGAACCTTATGAGATATGGTGCGATCTATGGTGTGTCTTACCGATCTACCGCTATTATTTTGAGGTTATGCATTAGAGACAGCTGCATTCACTTTATATAGGGCTCCATCTAAAGTCCGTTGAGACGACGTCGTATGGTTTGGCAAGAAACCAAAGTTGTCGTTTTCTTAAATGTTTGGGGCTGCGATGCTTATGGCTTCAGCCAGGAAAAGCTCGAACCCAAAGTGGACAAATACATCTTCATGGAATACCCACTGGTAACGGTTGGGTATACCTTCTATCTCAGATCCAAGGACAAAAAGTTTGTCGCTAAGAATGGGTCCTTTCTCGAGAAGGAGTTTCTCTCGAAAGAATTGAGTGGGAGGAAGATAGAACTTGATGAGGTTGTCGAACCCTCACTTCAACCGGAGAGTAGTGCAACACAGAAAGATGTTTCTGTGGAACCTACGACAGTTGAAGAGGATACTAATGATAGTGATCATGAAGCTCCAGATCAAGTTGCTATCGAACCTCGTGGGTCGACAAGGATGTGTACTACTCCTGAGTAGTACGGTGATCCTGTCTTAGAGGTCATGTTGTTGGACAACGATGAACCTACGAACTATGGAGAAGCGATGGTGGGCCCATATTCCGACAAATGGTTAGAAGCCGATAAATCCGAGATAGGATCCATGTATCAAAACAAATTATGGACTTTGGTGGACTTGCCCTATGATCGGCAAGCCATTGAGACAAATGGATCTTTAAGACTAAGACGGACGTGGACGGTAATGTCACCGTCTATGAAGCTCGACTTGTGGCGAAGAGTTTTCCACAAGTTCAAGGAGTTGACTACGATGAGATTTTCTCACCCGTAGCGATGCTTAAGTCCGTCGGAATCATGATTAGCATTAGCTGCATTTATGAAATATGGCAGATGGATGACAAAACAAGTTTCCTTACCAGTTTTCGTAAGGAAAGGTTGTATATGATAAAATCAGAAAGGTTTTGTCGATCCTAAGGATGCTAAAAGATATGCTAGCTCCAGCGATCCTTCCATGGACTAGAGCAAGCATCTCGGAGTCGGAATATATGCTTTGATGGAGTGATCAAAGTATTTGGGTATACAAAGTTTGTTAGAAACTTGTATTTACAATAAAGTGAGTGGGAGCACTACAACATTTCTGATAAGTGTATGTGAATGACATATGATTGATCCGAAATGATGTAGAATTTCTGGCATAAAGGGTTGTTTGAAATGAGTTTTTCAAAGGAAGACCTAGATAAAGCTGCTTACATATTGGGCATCAAGATCTATACAGATAGATCAAGACGCCTGATGATACTTTCAAAAGAACACACACCTTGGCATGATTTTGAAGGAGTTCAAAATAGATCAGTCAAAGAAGGAGTTCTTACCTGAGTTGTAAGGTGTGAAGTTGAGTAAGACTCAAAGCTTGACCACGGCAGAAGAAAGAGGAAGGACAAGGTCGTCCCCTATGCTTTTGTCATAGGCTCTATACGGTATGCCATGCTAAGTACCGCACCTGATGTGTGCCTTGCCACATGTCTGGCAAGAGGGTACAAAGGTGATCTAGGAGTGGATCACTAGATACTGGTCAAAATTATCCTTAGAGGAATAAGGAAATGTTTCTCGGTTATGGAGGTGATAAAGAGTTCGACGTAAAGAGTTACGTCGATGCAAGCTTAACACCTATCCGGATAACTCTAAGTGGAGATACCGGATACGTATAATGGAGCAACAGTTTGGAATAGCTCCAAGTGGAACGTGGTAGCAGCATCTACGATATGACATAAAGTTTTGCGAAGTACATAGGGATCTGAATATTGCAGACCCGTTGACTACAACCTCTCTCACGAGCATAACATGATCAAACCCAGAACTCATTGAGTGTTAATCACATATTGATGTGAACTAGATTACTGACTCTAGTAAACTCTTTGGATGTTGGTCACATGATGATGTGACCTGTGAGTGTTAATCACATGGCGATGTGAACTAGATTATTGACTCTAGTGCAAGTGGGAGACTGTTGGAAATATGCCCTAGAGGCAATAATAAATTGGTTATTATTATATTTCCTTGTTCACGATAATTGTTTATTATCCATGCTAGAATTGTATTGAAAGGAAACTCAGATACATGTGTGGATACATAGACAAAACACCATGTCCCTGGTAAGCCTCTAGACGACTAGCTCGTTGATAAATAGATGGTTACGGTTTCCTAACCATGGACATTGGATGTCGTTGATAACGGGATCACATCATTAGGAGAATGATGTGATGGACAAGACCCAATCCTAAGCCTAGCACAGATCGTGTAGTTCGTATGCTAAAGCTTTTCTATATGTCAAGTATCTTTTCCTTAGACCATGAGATTGTGCAACTCCCGGATACCGTAGGAATGCTTTGGGTGTACCAAATGTCACAACGTAACTGGGTGGCTATAAAGGTGCACTACAGGTATCTCCGAAAGTGTCTGTTGGGTTGGCACGAATCAAGACTGGGATTTGTCACTCCGTATGACGGAGAGGTATCTCTGGGCCCACTCGGTAGGACATCATCATAATGTGCACAATATGTGATCAAGGAGTTGATCACGGGATGATGTGTTACGGAACGAGTAAAGAGACTTGCCGGTAACGAGATTGAGCAAGGTATCGGTATACCGACGATCGAATCTCGGGCAAGTGCTATACCGATAGACAAAGGGAATCGTATACGGGATTGATTGAATCCTTGACATCGTGGTTCATCCGATGAGATCATCGTGGAACATGTGGGAGCCAACATGGGTATCCAGATCCCGCTGTTGGTTATTGGTCGGAGAGTTGTCTCGGTCATGTCTACATGGTTCCCGAGCCCGTAGGGTCTACACACTTAAGGTTCGATGACGCTAGGGTTATAGGGAAAGTATGTACGCGGTTACCGAATGTTGTTCGGAGTCCCGGATGAGATCCCGGACGTCACGAGGAGTTCCGGAATAGTCCGGAGGTAAAGATTCATATATGGGAAGTCCTATTTTGGTCACCGGAAAAGTTTCGGGCGATATCGGTAATGTACCGGGACCACCGGGAGGGTCCCGGGGGTCCACCAGGTGGGGCCACCAGCCCCTGAAGGCTGCGTGGGCTAAGTGTGGGAGGGGACCAGCCCCAAGGGGGCTGGTGCGCCCCCCCACCAAGTCCCTAGGCGCATGGAGAGTGGAGGGGGGCAAACCCTAGGTCCAGATGGGCCTTAAGGCCCACCCTAGGGCGCCCCCTCTCTCTCCCCCCCCTTGGCCGCACCCTAGATGGGTTTTTGGGGGCTGCCGCACCCCTAAGGGTGGGAAACCCTAAAGGGGGCGCAGCCCCCCCTTCCCCCTATATATATGTGAGGTTTTGGGGCTGCTAGAAACATGAGAACGTCTCCCTCTTGGCGCAGCCCTACCCCTCTCCCTCCTCGTCTCTTGCAGCGCTTGGCGAAGCCCTGCTGGAGTCCCGCGCTCCTCCACCACCACCACGCCGTCGTGCTGCTGTTGGATGGAGTCTTCCCCAACCTCTCCCTCTCTCCTTGCTGGATCAAGGCGTGGGAGACGTCACCGGGCTGCACGTGTGTTGAACGCGGAGGCGCCGTTGTTCGGCGCTTAGATCGGAATCAACCGCGATCTGAATCGCAGCGAGTACGACTCCTTCATCCGCGTTCTTGCAACGCTTCCGCTTAGCGATCTACAAGGGTATGTGGATCCAACTCTTCCCTCGTAGATGCATCTCCTAGATTGATCTTGGTGAGCGTAGGAAAATTTTTGTTTCCCATGCAACGTTCCCCAACAGGATACTTGAGGTGACAATGGAGTATCTAGGTGACTGATACGTCTCCAATGCATCTATAATTTTTGATTATTCCATGCTATTATTTATGAAGTCTTGGATGTTTAATGGGCTTTATCATTCACTTTTATATCATTTTTGGGACTAACATACTAACCCAAAGGCCTAGTCCAAATTGCTGTTTTTTCCCTGTTTCAGGGTTTTACAGAAAAAGAATATCAAACGGAGTCCAAACGGAATGAAACCTTCGCGAGAGATATTTTTGGAGAAAATCACGCACGTGGAGCTTGAGAACCACGTCAGGGGATCGAGAGGTGGCCCACGAGGGTGGGGGGCGCGCCCCCTTCCCAGGGTGCGCCCCCTGCCTCGTGGCCCCCTCGAGCATCCCCCGGTGCTCTCCTTCTTCCTATATAAGTCTACGTACCCCAAAACCTCCGTGAACAGTGAGAAAACCCTAGTTCCACCGCCGTAACCTTCTGTTCCCATGAGATCCCATCTTGGAGCCTTTTCTGGAGCTTCGCAGGAGGGGGAATCCATCACGGAGTGCTTCTACATCATCATCATCGCCCTCAGCATGAGCTGTGAGTAGTTTACCACAGACCTTCGGGTCCATAGCTAGTATCTAGATGGCTTCTTCTCTCTCTCTCTCTGGATCTCAATACAAAGTTCTCCTCGGTGTTCAAGGAGATCTATTCGATGTAATCTCTTTTTGCGGTGTGTTTGTCAAGATCCGATGTATTGTGAGTTTATGATCAAGGTTATCTATGAAAGGTATTTGGTTCTTCTCTAAACTTTTTATGTGTGCTCATAATATCCTTGCAAGTCTCTTCGAATTATTGGTTTGGTTTGGCCTACTAGATCTATAGTTCATGCAATGGGAGAAGTGCTTGGCTTTGGGTTCAATCTTGCGATGTCCTTTCCTAGTGACAGTAGGGGCAGCAAGGCACGTACTGTATTGTTGCCATCGAGGGTAAAAAGATGGGGTTTATATCATATTGCTTGAGTTTATCCCTCTACATCATGTCATCTTGCTTAAGGTGTTACCCTGTTCTTATGAACTCAATACACTAGATGCATGCTGGATAACGGTCGATGTGTGGAGTCATAGTAGTAGATGCAGAATCGTTTCGGTCTACTTATCTCGAACGTGATGCCTATATAGAATGATCATGCCTAGATAGTCTCATAATTATTCGCTTTTCTATCAATTGCCCGACAGTAATTTGTTTACCCGCCGTAGAATATCGCTATCATGAGAGAAGCCACTATAGAAAACTATGGCCCCCGGGTCTATTCTCAACATATCAATCTACATCTACTTTACTTTTATTGCTTTTATTTGCTGTTCTTATAAACTAAAAATACCAAAAATATAAACTATCATCTCTATCAGATATCACTTTCGTAAGTGACCGTAAAGGGATTGACAACCCCTTATCGCGTTGGCTGCGAAGTTCTTATTTGTTTGTGCAGGTGCGAGGGACTCGCGCGTGATCTCCTACTGGATTGATACCTTGGTTCTCAAAAACTAAGGTAAATACTTACGCTACTGTGCTGCATCTCCCTTTCCTCTTCGAGGGAATACAACGCAAGCTCAAGAAGTAGCAAGAAGAATTTCTGGCGCCGTTGCCGGGGAGGCTTACGCAAAAGTCATATACCAAGTACCTATCACAAACCCTTATCCTTCGCGTTACATTTATTTGCCTCTCGTTTTCCTCTCCCCCACTTCACCCTTGCCGTTTTATTTGCCCTTCTTCCGCCGTGTGTTTATCGTTCGCTTGCTTCTTGTCTGCTCATGTGTTGCTTGCTTGCTTGTCATCATGTCTAGCACACCTATCATTATCACCACTCCCGAGAGTGAGGTCCTCAACTTTAAACAAAGGGAGGATGAAAACTTAAAAAATGCCTGGTATAGAATTTGCAATGCTCAAAATAGATCCAATAGGAAGCTTTCCACTTCCGTGCTTCTTCCCAATTTTTATATTGGCATAACCCCTTGGAATAGGCTTGTTCTTGATACCGTTACCGGAGGAAATTTCTTGGGGAATCATACCCTTAATTCTTATAATGTCCTGATAGATTTATTTGGGCAACCTTCCACCCAGGAAGAGACTCAAGTCTTTGAGAAAATATGTGAAGTAACAAAGATATTACAAAAGTCTCTTGAACCACTTAAGAATGTTAGTGGAAATATCCATCGCATGAATATGTTGATTACCCTTTGCAATAAGCGGTTGGATGCCCTAGATCTAAAGGTTTCCGACTATGAAGGTAAACGTAAAGAACCTCCCGGATTCGAGCTTGACACCATTAAAAGGGTGATGACCAAAGATGGCAATACCTAGTTTTATCTTGTATCGTGCCTAGCTAGGGGCGTAAAACGATAGCGCTTGTTGGGAGGCAACCCAACTTTTTGTTTTTTGTTTTTGCTGCTGTTAGGGAATAAATATTGCATCTAGCCTCTGATTAGATGTGGTTTCATGTTTTGTTTAGTGTTTGTGCCAAGTAGAACCTTTGGGAGGACTTGTGTGAAGTTTATGTGATCTTGCTGTGAAAAACAGAATTGTTAGTGCTCGCTAAAGTAGTCTTCAGATTTTACTGGAGCGTGCTTTTTAGTTGATTCTTTTTGAAGATGATTGTTAGACAAATTCAGCAAATTTAACAATTTAGTTTGAATTTTTGGAGTTCCAGAAGTAGGCGATACCTGCAGATTACTACAGACTGTTCTATTTTCGACAGATTCTGTTTTTCGTGTGTTGTTTGCTTATTCCGATGCATCTATGAGTATTATTGGAGGATATGAACCATAGAGAAGTTGGAATACAGTAGGTTTAACACCAATATAAACAAAGAATGAATTCATTTCTGCACTTTTTAGTAGTGGTTTGCTTTCTTATACTAACGGAGCTCACGAGAATTTTTGTCTAAGTTTTGTGTTGTGAAGTTTTCAAGTTTTGAGTATTGCTTTGATGGACTATTGAACAAGGAGTAGCAAAGGCCTAAGCTTGGGGATGCCCATGGAACCCCAAGTAAATTCAATATAATCAAAAGCCTAAGCTTGGGGATGCCCCGGGAAGGCATCCCCTCTTTCGTATTCATCCATCGGTAACTATACTTGGAGCTATATTTTTATTCGCAACATGATATGTGTTTTGCTTGGAGCGTCTTGTATAATTTGAGTCTTTGCTTGTTAGTTTGCCACAATCATCCTTGCTGGACACACCTATTTGAGAGAGTTAAATATGGCCTAGAAATTATTAGAACACTCTATGTGCTTCACTTATATCCTTTGAGTTGAATAGTTTTTGCTCTAGTGCTTCACTTATATCTTTTAGAGCACGGTGGTGGCAATATTTTGTAGAAATTGTTGAACTCTGATGCTTCACTTATATCCTTTTGAGAGTCTATTAAAACAGCATGGTAATGTGTTTAAGCTAAAGAAACTAGTCTTCACATGATAAACATCCAAAGTCAATGTAAAAAAATATTTTCACACCAAGTGCATTGAATATGATGAGATGTTGGATGCTTGATAATTGTTTTGAGACATGAGGATAATGATATTAGAGTCATGATAGTGGAGTTATTATGAAATTGAGACATAAGGTTAGTAATTCCCGTATCATGCACGTATGGTGAACCGCTATGTGACGAAGTTAGAGCATGAGGTATTTGTAAAGTGCCAACCTTTGTGTGGAGGTCGGGGGCGCGCGATGGTTAACTCCTACCAACCTCCCCCCTAGGAGCATGCGTTGATTGCTTTGTTTTGATGACTCATAGATTTTTGCAATAAGTATATGAGTTCTTATTGTTGGGGAACGTAGTATTTTAAAAATTTCCTACGATCAAGCAAGATCTATCTACTAGATGCATAGCAACGAGAGGGGAGAGTGTGTCTACGTACCCTCTTAGGCCGAAAGCGGAAGCGTCAAGTGACGCGGTTGATGTAGTCAAACTTCTTCGCGATCCAATCGATCAAGCACCGAACGTATGACACCTCTGCGTTCAGCACACGTTCAGCTTGATGATGTCCCACGAGCTCTTGATCCAGTTGAGTTTCACGGGAGAGTTTCGTCAGCACGATGGCGTGGTGACAGATATGATGAAGTTACCGGCCAGGGCTTCGCCTAAGCACTGCAATGGTATGACCGAGGTGTGTTTCTGTGGAGGTGGGCACCGCACACGGCTGGAGAGATCAACTTGTGTGTCTAGAGGTGCCCCCATGCCCCCATATATAAAGGAGCAAGGGGGAGGCCGGCCGGCCCAAGCATGGCGCGCCAAGGGAGTAGGAATCCTACTCCTAGTAGGAATAGGAATCCTCCTTCCTATTCCTACTAGGAGTAGGAAAGGAAGAAGGAGAAGAGAAGGCAGAAGAGAGGTGGCGCCCCCCACTCCTAGTCCAACTAGGATTCACTAGTGAGGCTCCGGCCAGCCCCTATGGGCTGCCTCTCTCTTTTTCCTCAAGGCCTACTATGGACCATAGTCCCTCGGGGGGGTTCCGGTAACCCCCTCCGGCAATCCGGTTAAATCCGAAACTTTCTACACTTCCGGTGTCCGAATATAGTCGTCCAATATATCAATCTTTACGTCTCGGACATTCCAAGACTCCTCGTCATGCCCGTGATCTCATCCGGGACTCCGAACTACCTTCGGTACATCAAAACTCATAAACTCATAATACCGATCATCATCAAACGTTAAGTGTGCGGACCCTACGGGTTCGAGAACTATGTAGACATGACCGAGACTCATCTCCGGTTAATAACCAATAGCGGAACCTGGATGCTCATATTGGGTCCTACATATTCTACGAAGATCTTTATCGGTCAAACCGCATAACAACATACATTGTTCCCTTTGTCATCGGTATGTTACTTGCCCGAGATTCGATCGTCGCTATCTCAATACCTAATTCAATCTCGCTACAGGTAAGTCTCTTTACTCGTTCCGTAATACATCATCCCGTGACTAACTCATTAGTCATTTGCTTGCAAGGCTTATTATGATGTGTATTACCGAGAAGGCCCAGAGATACCTCTCCGACACTCGGAGTGACAAATCCTATTCTTGATCTATGCCAACACCACGAACACCTTCGGAGATACCTGTAGAGCATCTTTGTAATCACCCAGTTACGTTGTGACGTTTGATAGCACACAAGGTGTTCCTCCGGTATTCGGGAGTTGCATAATCTCATAGTCATAGGAACATGTATAAGTCATGAAGAAAGCAATAGCAGTAAAACTAAACGATCATAGTGCTAAGCTAACAGATGGGTCTTGTCCATCACATCATTCCCCTAATGATGTGATCCCGTTGATCAAATGACAACTCATGTCTATGGCTAGGATACATAACCATCTTTGATCAATGAGCTAGTCTAGTAGAGGCATACTAGGGACATACTGTTTTGTCTATGTATTCACACATGTGCTAAGTTTCCGGTCAATACAATTCCAGCATGAATAAAAGACATTTATCATGATATAAGGAAATACAAATAACATCTTTATTATTGCCTCTAGGGCATATGTCCTTCAGTCCCCCACTTGAACTAGAGTCAATAATCTAGATTACAAAGTAATGATCCTAACACCCATGGAGTCTTGGTGCTGATCATGTTTTGCTCGTGGAAGAGGCTTAGTCAACGGGTCTGCAACATTCAGATCCGTATGTATCTAGCAAATCTCTATGTCTCCCTCCTTGACTAGACCGCGGATGGAATTGAAGCGTCTTTTGATGTGCTTTGTTCTCTTGTGAAACCTGGATTCCTTCGCCAAGGCTATTGCTCCGGTGTTGTCACAAAAGATTTTCATTGGACCCGATGCACTCGGTATTACACCTAGATCGGATATGAACTCCTTCATCCAGACTGCTTCATTTGCTGCTTCCGAAGCAGCTATGTATTTTGCTTCACACGTAGATCCCGCCACGACGCTCTGCTTGGAACTGCACCAACTGACAGCTCCACCGTTCACTAAAAATACATATCCGGTTTGTGACTTCGAGTCATCCGGATCAGTGTCAAAGCTTGAATCGACGTAACCGTTTACGACGAGCTCTTTGTCACCTCCGTACACAAGAAACATATCCTTTGTCCTTTTCAGGTATTTCAAGATGTTCTTGACCGCTGTCCAGTGATCCACTCCTGGATTACTTTGGTACCTCCCTGTTAGACTTATAGCAAGGCACACATCAGGTCTGGTACACAACATTGCATACATGATAGATCCTATGGCTGAGGCATAGGGAATGACTTTCATTTTCTCTCTATCTTCTGCAGTGGTCGGGCATTGAGTCTTACTCAACTTCACACCTTGTAACACAGGCAAGAACCCTTTCTTTGACTGATCCATTTTGAACTTCTTCAAAACTTTATCAATGTATGTGCTTTGTGAAAGTCCAATTAAGCGTCTTGATCTATCTCTATAGATCTTGATGCCTAATATGTAAGCAGCTTCACCGAGGTCTTTCATTGAAAAACTGTTATTCAAGTATCCTTTTATGCTATCCAGAAATTCTATATCATTTCCAATCAACAATATGTCATCCACATATAATATCAGAAATGCTACAGAGCTCCCACTCACTTTCTTGAAAATACAGGATTCTCCAAAAGTCTGTATAAAACCATATGCTTTGATGACCTCATCAAAGTGTATATTCCAACTCCGAGATGCTTGTACCAGTCCATAGATGGATCGCCGGAGCTTGCACACTTTGTTAGCACCTTTAGGATCGACAAAATCTTCTGTTTGCATCATATACAATTCTTCTTTGAGATATCCATTCAGGAATGCAGTTTTGACATCCATTTGCCAGATTTCATAATCATAAAATGCGCTAATTGCTAACATGATTTGGACAGACTTAAGCATCGCTACGGGTGAGAAAGTCTCATCGTAGTCAAGTCCTTGAACTTGTCGAAACCCTTTAGCAACAAGTCGAGCTTTATAAACAGTAACATTACCGTCTGCGTCTGTCTTCCTCTTAAAGATCCATTTATTTTCGATGGCTTGCCGATCATCGGGCAAGTCAACCAAAGTCCACACTTTGTTCTCATACATGGATCCCATCTCAGATTTCATGGCCTCAAGCCATTTTGTGGAATCTGGGCTCATCATCGCTTCCTCATAGTTCGTCGGTTCATCATGGTCTAGTAACATGACTTCCAGAACTGGGTTGCCGTACCACTCTGGTGCGGAACGAACTCTGGTTGATCTACGAAGTTCAGCAGAAACTTGATCTGAAGTTTCATGATCATCATCATTAGCTTCCTCACTAATTGGTGTAGGAATCACTGGAACTATTTTCTGTGATGTACTACTTTCCAATTCGGGAGAAGGTACAATTACCTCATCAAGTTCTACTTTCCTCCCACTCACTTCTTTCGAGAGAAACCTCTTCTCTAGAGAGGATCCATTCTTAGCAACGAATATCTTGCCTTCGGGTCTGTGATAGAAGGTGTACCCAACAGTCTCTTTTGGGTATCCTATGAAGACACATTTCTCCAACTTGGGTTCGAGCTTATCAGGTTGAAGCTTTTTCACATAAGCATCGCAGCCCCAAACTTTAAGAAACGACAACTTTGGTTTCTTGCCAAACCACAGTTCATAAGGCGTCGTCTCAACGGATTTAGATGGTGCCCTATTTAACGTGAATGCAGCTGTCTCTAAAGCATAACCCCAAAACGATTGTGGTAAATTGGTAAGAGACATCATAGACCGCACCATTTATCCAATAAAGTACGATTACGACGTTCGGACACACCATTACGGTGTGGTGTTCCGGGTGGCGTGAGTTCTGAAACTATTCCACATTGTTTCAAATGAAGACCAAACTCGTAACTCAAATATTCACCTGCACGATCGGATCGTTGAAACTTTATTTTCTTGTTACGATGATTTTCTACTTCACTCTGAAATTCTTTAAACTTTTCAAATGTTTCAGACTTGTGCTTCATCAAGTAGATATACCCATATCTGCTCAAATCATCAGTGAAGGTCAGAAAATAACGATACCCGCCGCGAGCTTCAACACTCACCGGTCTGTTGGGGAACGTAGCATAATTCAAAAAATTTATACGTCTTCACCAAGATGCAACTATGGAGACATCTAGCAACGAGCAAGTAAGAGTGCATCTACATACCGTTATGTAGATCGCGTGCGGAAGCTTTCAACGAAGCGAGGATGAAGTAGTCGTACTCTTCACGTTCTTCGTCACCGATGATCTAGCGCCGAACGGACGACACCTCCGCGTTCAACACACGTACGGTGCAGCAACGTCACCTCCTTCTTGATCCAGCAAGGGGGGAGGAGAAGTCGTCAGAGATCCGGCAGCACGACGGCGTGATGACGGATGCAGTGGAGATCGCAGCAGGGCTTCGCCGGGCGCCCTGCGTTGGGAGTATGGAGGTGTGACGGGAGGGGGAGAGGCGTCAGGGCTTGGGTGCGACTGCCCTCTCCCCCCACAGATATATATAGGGGCCAGGGGGGGTGCGCCTGGACCCCCTGCAGATCCAATCTGCAAGGGGGCAGCGGCCAGGAGGGGGGGGGTTCCTTGCCCCCCAAGGCAAGTGGAGCCCCCCTCCCCCTTAGGGTTTGAACCCTAGGCGCATGGGGAGGTGGGCCCCCCAAGTGGTGCACCAGCCCTGAGGGCTGGACACTTCCCCTTGCGGCCTAGGGGCCCCACCGGGATGGGTGGCCCCACCCGGTGGACCCCCGGGGCCCCTCCGGTAGTCCCAGGACGCTCCCGGTGACCCCCGGAGATCACCCGTTGGCCGAAACTGGACTTCCTATATATCAATCTTTACCTCCGGACCATTTCGGAACTCCTCGTGATGTTCGGGATCTCATCCGGGACTCCAAACAACTTTTGGGTTTCCACGTGCATTTATCTCTACGACCCTAGCGTTACCGAACCTTAAGTGTGTAGACCCTACGGGTTCGGGAGACACGTAGACATGACCGAGACGACTCTCCGGTCAATAACCAACAGCGGGATCTGGATACCCATGTTGGTTCCCACGTGTTCCTCGATGATCTGCATCGGATGAACCACCGTGTCAAGGATTCACTCAATCCCGTATGTTATTCCCTTTGTCCATCGGTACGGTACTTGCCCGAGATTCGATCGTCGGTATTCCCGATACCTTGTTCAATCTCGTTATAGCAAGTCTCTTTACTCGATCCGTAATCCATCATCCCGTGACTAACTACTTAGTCACATTGAGCTCATTATGATGATGTATTACCGAGTGGGCCCAGAGGTACCTCTCCGTCATACGGAGTGACAACATCCCAGTCTCGGTTCGTACCAACTCAACAGACACTTTCGGAGATACCCGATGCGTACCTTTATAGCCACCCAGTTACGTTGTGACGGTTGGCACACCCAATGTACTCCTACGGTGTCCGGGAGTTTTACAACCTCATGGTCTAAGGAATAAATACTTGACACCGAAAAGCTTATGCATTACGAACTATACGATCTCGTGTTATGCTCAAGTTTGGGTCTTGTCCATCACATCATTCTCCTAATGATGTGATCCCGTTATCACTGACATCTCATGTCCATGGTCAGGAAACCGTGACCATCTGTTGATCAACGAGCTGGCAACTAGAGGCCTACCCGGGACTCATTTTGGTCTATGTATTCACACATGTATCGCTGTTTCCGTACAATACAATTCAAGCATGAATAACATACAATTATCATGAACAAGGAGATATAATAATAATGCTTTTATTATTGCCTCTAGGGCATATCTCCAACAGTCTCCCACTTGCACTAGAGTCAATAATCTAGTTACATTGTGATGAATCGAACACCCATAGAGTTCTGGTGTTGATCATGTTTTGCTCGTGAAAGAGGTTTAGTCAACGGGTCTGCGACATTCAGATCCGTATGCACTTTACAAATATCTATGTCTCCATCCTGAACATAATTCCGGATGGAGTTGAAACGGCGCTTGATGTGCTTGGTCTTCTTGTGAAACCTGGGCTCCTTGGTAATGGCAATAGCACCAGTGTTGTCACAGAAGAGAGTCATCGGGCTTGACGCGCTTGGAATGACTCCTAGGTCGGTGATGAACTCCTTCATCCAGACTCCTTCCTGCGCTGCTTCAGAAGCAGCTATGTACTCCTCTTCACATGTAGATGCTGCCACCACGCTTTGCTTGCAACTGCACCAGCTGACTGCCGCTCCATTCAAAATATACACGTATCCGGTTTGAGACTTAGAGTCATCAAGATCTGTGTCGAAGCTAGCATCGACGTAACCCTTTACGACGAGCTCTTCGTCACCTCCATAAACGAGAAACATATCCTTAGTCCTTTTCAGGTACTTTAGGATGTTCTTGACCGCTGTCCAGTGTTCCGTACCGGGATCACTTTGGTACCTCCCTACCAAACTGATGGCAAGGTTCACATCAGGTCTGGTACACAGCATGGCATACATGATAGAAACTATGGCCGAGGCATAGGGAATGACACTCATCTTTTCTCTATCTTCTGCCGTGGTCGGCGACTGAGCCTTGCTCAATCTCATACCTTGCAAAACAGGCAAGAATCCTTTCTTTGACTGATCCATATTGAACTTCTTCAATATTTTGTCAAGGTATGTACTTTGTGAAAGACCAATGAGGCGTCTCGATCTATCTCTATAGATTTTGATGCCTAATATGTAAGCAGCTTCTCCAAGGTCCTTCATTGAAAAACTTTTATTCAAGTAGGCCTTTACATTTTCCAAGAATTCTATATCATTTCCCATCAGCAATATGTCATCCACATATAATATGAGAAATGCTACAGAGCTCCCACTCACTTTCTTGTCAATACAGGCTTCTCCATAAGTCTGTATAAATCCAAACGCTTTGATCACTTCATCAAAGCGAATATTCCAACTCCGAGATGCTTACACCAGCCCGTAAATCGAGCGCTGGAGCTTGCATACCTTGTTAGCGTTCTCTGGATCGACAAAACCTTCCGGTTGCATCATATACAACTCTTCCTTGAGGAAGCCATTAAGGAATGCTGTTTTGACGTCCATTTGCCATATCTCATAATCATAGAATGCGGCAATAGCTAACAAGATTCTGACTGACTTCAGCATCGCTACGGGAGAGAAAGTCTCGTCGTAGTCAATCCCTTGAACTTGTCGATAACCCTTAGCGACAAGCCGAGCCTTATAGATGGTCACATTACCATCCGCGTCTGTCTTCTTCTTAAATATCCATTTGTTTTCTATGGCGTGCCTGTCATCAGGCAAGTCCACCAAAGTCCATACTTTGTTTTCATACATGGATTCTATCTCGGATTTCATGGCTCCAAGCCATTTATTGGAATCTGGGCCCGCCATCGCTTCTTCATAGTTCGAAGGTTCACCGTTGTCTAACAACATGATTTCTAGGACAGGGTTGCCGTACCACTCTGGTGCGGAACGTGCCCTTGTGGACCTTCGAAGTTCAGTAGTAACTTGATCTATTTCTTCATGATCATTATCATTATCTTCCTCCCTTGTCATTGCAGGCACCTCAGGAACAATTTCCTGCGCTGTGCTACTTTCCGGTACAGGAGTGGTGACTGTCACCTCATCAAGTTCTACTTTCCTCCCACTCACTTCTTTCGAGAGAAACTCTTTCTCCAGAAAGCATCCATTCTTGGCAACAAAGACTTTGCCTTCGGATCTGTGGTAGAAGGTGTACCCAATCGTTTCCTTTGGGTATCCTATGAAGACGCACTTCTCCGATTTGGGTTCGAGCTTTTCAGGTTGAAGTTTCTTGACATAAGCATCGCAACCCCAAACTTTCAGAAACGACAGCTTTGGTTTCTTGCCAAACCAAAGTTCATACAGAGTCGTCTCAACAGATTTCGACGGAGCCCTATTTAAAGTGAATGCGGCAGTCTCTAAAGCATATCCCCAAAAAGATGGCGGTAAATCGGTGAGGGACATCATAGATCGCACCATGTCCAACAGAGTACGATTTCGACGTTCGGACACACCGTTACGTTGAGGTGTTCCGGGCGGTGTCAATTGTGAAACAATTGCACAGCTTCTAAGGTGTGTGCCAAATTCATGACTTAAATATTCACCCCCACGATCCGATCGCAAGAACTTTATTTTTCTGTCACGTTGATTCTCAACCTCATTCTGAAATTCCTTGAACTTTTCAAAGGTCTCAGACTTGTGTTTCATCAAATAGATATACCCATATCTACTTAAGTCATCTGTGAGGGTGAGAACATAACGATAGCCTCCGCGAGCCTCAACACTCATTGGACCGCACACATCGGTATGTATGATTTCCAACAAGTTGGTCGCTCGCTCCATTGTTCCGGAGAACGGAGTCTTGGTCATCTTGCCCAAGAGGCACGGTTCGTACGTGTCAAATGATTCATAATCAAGAGACTCCAGAAGTCCATCTGAATGGAGCTTCTTCATACGTTTGACCCCAATATGACCAAGGCGGCAATGCCACAAGTATGTGGGACTATCATTATCAACTTTACATCTTTTGGCATCTACACTATGAATATGTGTATTACTACGTTCGAGATCCATCAAAAATAAACCATTGACCAGTGGGGCAAACATATCTCTCAAATAAATAGAACAACCATTATTCTCTGATTTGAAAGAGTAGCCATCTCGCATAAGACGAGATCCAGAAACAATGTTCATGCTCAAAGCTGGTACTAAATAACAATTATTCAGGTTTAAAACTAATCCCGAGGGTAGATGTAGAGGCCGCGTGCCGACGGCGATCACATCGACCTTGGAACCATTCCCGACGCGCATCGTCACCTCATCCTTCGCGAGTCTCCGTTTATTCCGCAGCTCCTGTTTTGAGTTACAAATGTGAGCAACTACACCGGTATCAAATACCCAGGAGCTACTACGAGCGCTGGTAAGGTACACATCAATAACAAGTATATCAAATATACCTTTGACGTTGCCGGCCTTCTTGTCTGCTAAATATTTGGGGCAGTTCCGCTTCCAGTGACCCGTTCCCTTGCAATGAAAACACTCAGTCTCAGGCTTGGATCCAAACTTTGGCTTCTTCCCGGCAACTGGTTTACCGGGCGCGGCAACTCCTTTGCCGTCCTTCTTGAAGTTCTTCTTACCCTTGCCTTTCTTGAACTTAGTGGTTTTATTGACCATCAACACTTGATGTTCTTTCTTGATATCCACCTCCGCTGATTTCAGCATCGAATACACCTCGGGAATGGACCTCTCCATCCCCTGCATATTGAAGTTCAACACGAAGCTCTTGAAGCTTGGTGGGAGCGACTGGAGGATTCTGTCAACGACCGCTTCATCTGGGAGATTCATTCCCAGCTGTGACAAGCGGTTGTGCAATCCTAAAATCTTGAGGATGTGCTCACTGACAGAACTGTTTTCCTCCATCTTACAGCTATAGAATGCGTCGGAGACATCATATCTCTCGACTCGGGCATGAGCTTGGAAAACCATTTTCAGCTCTTGGAACATCTCATATGCCCCGTGGTGCTCAAAACGCTTTTGGAGCCCCGATTCTAAACTGTAAAGCATGCCGCACTGAACTAGGGAGTAATCATCACAACGCGACTGCCAGGCGTTCATAACGTCTTGGGTCGCCGGGAGAATGGGTGCATCACCTAGCGGTGCTTCTAGGACATATGATCTCTTGGCAGCTATGAGGATAATCCTCAGGTTACGGACCCAATCCGTATAGTTGCTACCATCGTCTTTCAGCTTTGTTTTCTCTAGGAACGCGTTGAAGTTGAGGGAAACTGGAGCGTGGGCCATTTGATCTACAAGAGATATTGTAAAGAATTTAGACTAAGTTCATGACAATTAAGTTCATCTTAATCAAATTTTAATGAACTCCCACTCAGAATGACATCTCTCTAGTCATCTAAGTGATACACGATCCGAATCGAGTAGTCCGTGTCCGATCATCACGTGAGACGGACTAGTCATCAACGGTGAACATCTTCATGTTGATCGTATCTTCTATACGACTCGTGTTCGACCTTTCGGTCTTCCGTGTTCCGAGGCCACGTCTGTACATACTAGGCTTGTCAAGTGAACCCTAAGTGTATCGCGTGTGTAAATCTGTCTTACACCCGTTGTATGCGAACGTTAGAACCTATCACACCCGATCATCACGTGGTGCTTCGGAGCAACGAACTTTAGCAACGGTGCATAGTTAGGGGAAACACAATACTTGAAATTTTAGTGAGAGATCATCTTATTTACTACCGTCGTTCTAAGTAAACAAGATGCATAAACATGATAAACATCACATGAAATCAATTAAAGTGACATGATATGGCCAATATCATCTTGCTCCTTGGATCTCCATCTTCGGGGCACCATGATCATCTTGTCACCGGCTCGACACCATGATCTTCATCATCATGATCTCCATCATCGTGTCTTGAAGAAGTCTTCACGCCAACTATTACTTCTACTACTATAGCTAACGTTTAGCAATGAAGTAAAGTAATTACATGGCGTTATTCAGTGACACGCAGGTCATACAATAATTAAGACAACACCTATGGCTCCTGCCGGTTGTCAAGTTCATCGACATGCAAGTCGTGATTCCCTATTACAAAAAACATGATCAATCTCATACATCACATATATCATTCATCACATCTTCGTTTTGGCCATACCACGTCACATAGCACATGCTGCAAGAACAAGTTAGACGTCCTCTAATTGTTGTTGCAAGTTTTACGTGGCTTCTATAGGATTTCTAGCAAGAACGTTTCTTACCTACGCCAAAACCACAACGTGATTTGTCAAATTCTATTTACCCTTCATAAGGACCCTTTTCATCGAATGCGATCCGACTAAAGTAGGAGAGACAGACACCCGCCAGCCACCTTATGCATCTAGTGCATGTCTATCGGTGGAACCAGTCTCACGTAAGCGTACGTGTAAGGTCGGTCCGGGCCGCTTCATCCCACAATACCGCCGAATCAAGATTGACTAGTAACGGTAAGAAAGTTGAACAAGATCATACGCCCACAACTGCTTTGTGTTCTACTCGTGCAAGATGCTACGCATAAAACCTAGGCTCAGATGCCACTGTTGGGGAACGTAGCATAATTCAAAATTTTTCTACGTCTTCACCAAGATGCAACTATGGAGACATCTAGCAACGAGCAAGTAAGAGTGCATCTACATACCGTTATGTAGATCGCGTGCGGAAGCTTTCAACGAAGCGAGGATGAAGTAGTCGTACTCTTCACGTTCTTCGTCACCGATGATCTAGCGCCGAACGGATGGCACCTCCACGTTCAACACACGTACGGTGCAGCAACGTCACCTCCTTCTTGATCCAGCAAGGGGGGAGGAGAAGTCGTCAGAGATCCGGCAGCACGACGGCGTGATGACGGATGCAGTGGAGATCGCAGCAGGGCTTCGCCGGGCGCCCTACGTTGGGAGTATGGAGGTGTGACGGGAGGGGGAGAGGCGCCAGGGCTTGGGTGCGACTGCCCTCTCCCCCCCACATATATAGGGGCCAGGGGGGTGCGCCTGGACCCCCTGCAGATCCAATCTGCAAGGGGGCGGTGGCCAGGGGGGGGGGGGGTTCCTTGCCCCCCAAGGCAAGTGGAGCCCCCCTCCCCCTTAGGGTTTGAACCCTAGGCGCATGGGGAGGTGGCCCCCCCAAGTGGTGCGCCAGCCCTGAGGGCTGGACACTTCCCCTTGCGGCCTAGGGGCCCCACCGGGATGGGTGGCCCCACCCGGTGGACCCCCGGGGCCCCTCCGGTGGTCCCGGGACGCTCCCGGTGACCCCCGGAGATCACTCGTTGGCCGAAACTGGACTTCCTATATATCAATCTTTACCTCCGGACCATTCCGGAACTCCTCGTGACGTCCGGGATCTCATCCGGGACTCCGAACAACTTTCGGGTTTCCACGTGCATTTATCTCTACGACCCTAGCGTTACCGAACCTTAAGTGTGTAGACCCTACGGGTTCGGGAGACACATAGACATGACCGAGACGACTCTCCGGTCAATAACCAACAGCGGGATCTGGATACCCATGTTGGTTCCCACGTGTTCCTCGATGATCTTCATCGGATGAACCACCGTGTCAAGGATTCACTCAATCCCGTATGTTATTCCCTTTGTCCATCGGTACGGTACTTGCCCGAGATTCGATCGTCGGTATTCCCGATACCTTGTTCAATCTCGTTATGGCAAGTCTCTTTACTCGATCCGTAATCCATCATCCCGTGACTAACTACTTAGTCACATTGAGCTCATTATGATGATGTATTACCGAGTGGGCCCAGAGGTACCTCTCCGTCATACGGAGTGACAACATCCCAGTCTCGGTTCGTACCAACTCAACAGACACTTTCGGAGATACCCAATGCGTACCTTTATAGCCACCCAGTTACGTTGTGACGGTTGGCACACCCAAAGTACTCCTACGGTGTCCGGGAGTTGTACAACCTCATGGTCTAAGGAATAAATACTTGACACCGAAAAGCTTATGCATTACGAACTATACGATCTCGTGTTATGCTCAAGTTTGGGTCTTGTCTATCACATCATTCTCCTAATGATGTGATCCCGTTATCACTGACATCTCATGTCCATGGTCAGGAAACCGTGACCATCTGTTGATCAACGAGCTGGCAACTAGAGGCCTACCAGGGACTCATTTTGGTCTATGTATTCACACATGTATCGCTGTTTCCGTACAATACAATTCAAGCATGAATAACAGACAATTATCATGAACAAGGAGATATAATAATAATGCTTTTATTATTGCCTCTAGGGCATATCTCCAACCCGGTCCACATACATCTGTATGTGTGATTTCCAATAAATCTGTTGCTCGCTCCATTGTTCCGGAGAACGGAGTTTTAGTCATCTTGCCCATGAGGCATGGTTCGCAAGCACCAAGTGATTCATAATCAAGTGATTCCAAAAGTCCATCACTATGGAGTTTCTTCATGCGCTTTACACCAATATGACCTAAACGGTAGTGCCACAAATAAGTTGCACTATCATTATTAACCTTGCATCTTTTGGATTCAATATTATGAATATGTGTATCACTACAATCGAGATCCAACAAGAATAGACCACGCTTCAAGGGTGCATGACCATAAAAGATATTATTCATAAAAATAGAACAACTATGATTCTCTGATTTAAATGAATAATTGTCTCGCAACAAACAAGATCCAGATATAATGTTCATGCTTAACGCTGCCACCAATCCCACGCGCATCGTCACCTCGTCCTTAGCCAATCTTCGTTTAATCCGTAGTCCCTGTTTCGAGTTACAAATATTAGCAACGAACCAGTAGCAAATACCCAGGTACTACTACGAGCATTAGGAAGGTACACATCAATAACATGTATATCACATATACCTTTGTTCACCTTGCCATCCTTCTTATCCGCCAAATACTTCGGGCAGTTCCGCTTCCAGTGTCCAGTCCCTTTGCAGTAGAAGCACTCAGTTTCAGGCTTGGCTCCAGAATTGGATTTCTTCGCGGGAGTAGCAACTGTTTTGCTATTCTTCTTGAAGCTCCCCTTCTTTCCCTTGCCCTTTTTCTTGAAACTAGTGGTCTTGTTAACCATCAACACTTGATGCTCCTTTTTGATTTCTACCTCTGCAGCCTTGAGCATAGCGAAGAGCTCGGGAATTGTCTTTTGCATCCCTTGCATATTATAGTTCATCACGAAGCCTTTATAGCTTGGTGGCAGTGATTGAAGAACTCTATCAATAACACTATCCTCGTCAACTTTGCAACCAAGTTGAGTCATATGATTGTAGTACCCAGACATTCTGAGCAAGTGTTCACTGATAGAACTATTCTCCTCCATCTTGCAGCTATAGAACTTATTGGAAATATCATATTTCTCAATCCGGGCATTTGCTTGAAATATTAACTTCAACTCCTAGAACATCTCATATGGTCCATGATGTTCAAAACATCGTTGAAGTCCCGGTTCTAAACCGTAGAACATGGCACACTGAACTATCGTGTAGTCATCAGACCGCGTCTGCCAGACGTTCAAAGCGTCGACATTAGCGGGAGGGGCTTGTCATCTAGCGGTGCTTCAAGGACATAATTCTTCTGTGCAGCAATGAGGATAATCCTCAAGTTACGGACTCAGTCCGTGTAATTGCTACCATCATCTTTCAACTTAGCTTTCTTTAGGAATGCATTAAAATTCAAAGGAACGGTAGCACGGGCCATTGATCTACAACAACATAGATATGTAAAAAAAAACTATCAGGACTAAGTTCATGATAAATTAAAGTTCAATTAATCATATTACTTAAAGAACTCCCACTTAGATAGACATCCCTCTGGTCACCTAAATGATCACGTGATCCAAATCAACTAAACCATGTCCGATCATCACGTGAGATGGAGTAGTTTAAATGGTGAACATCTTATGTTGATCATATCTACTATATGATTCACGCTCGACCTTTTGGTCTCCAGTGTTCCGAGGCCATATCTGCATATGCTAGGCTCGTCAAGTTTAACCCGAGTATTCTGCGTGCGCAAAACTGGCTTACACCCGTTGTATTTGAACGTAGACTTATCACACCCGATCATCACGTGGTTTCTCGGCACGACGAACTTTCGCAACGGTGCATACTTAAGGAGAACACTTATACCTTGAAATTTTGTAAGGCATCATCTTATAATGCTACCGCCGTACTAAGCAAAATAAGAAGCATAATAAGATAAACATCACATGCAATCAAAATATGTGACATGATATGGCCATCATCATCTTGTGCAAAATTTATGGCTTATTATGATGTGTATTACCGAGAGGGCCCGGAGATACCTCTCCGACACTCGGAGTGACAAATCCTATTCTTGATCTATGCCAACACCACGAACACCTTCGGAGATACCTGTAGAGCATCTTTATAATCACCCAGTTACGTTGTGACGTTTGATAGCACACAAGGTGTTCCTCCGGTATTTGGGAGTTGCATAATCTCATAGTCATAGGAACATGTATAAGTCATGAAAAAAGCAATAGCAGTAAAACTAAAGATCATAGTGCTAAGCTAACGGATGGGTCTTGTCCATCACATCATTCCCCTAATGATGTGATCCCATTGATCAAATGACAACTCATGTCTATGGCTAGGAAACATAACCATATTTGATCAATGAGCTAGTCTAGTAGAGGCATACTGTTTTGTCTATGTATTCACTCATGTACTAAGTTTCCGGTCAATACAATTCCAGCATGAATAAAAGACATTTATCATGATATAAGGAAATACAAATAACATCTTTATTATTGCCTCTAGGGCATATTTCCTTCACTTATGACTAATGTTGAGTCCATGGATTATACGCACTCTCACCCTTCCACCATTGCTAGCCTATCTTGTACCGCGCAACTTTCATCGGTGCCATAAACCCACTATATATCCTTCCTCAAAACAGCCGCCATATTGTTCCTCAATACAGCCACCATACCTACCTATCATGGCATTTCCATAGCCATTCTGAGATATATTGCCATGCAACTTTCCACCGTTCCGTTCATATGACACGCATCATATTGTCAAATTGCCATGCATGATCATGTAGTTGACATCGTAGTTGTGGCAAAGCCACCATGCATAATTTTTCATACATGTCACTCTTGATTCATTGCACATCCCGGTACACCGTCGGAGGCATTCATGTAGAGTCATACTTGTTGTAGTATCGAGTTGTAATTTTGAGTTGTAATAAAAAGTGTGATGATCATCATTATTAGAGCATTGTCCCATGTGAGGAAAGGCCAATAAAAAAGGGAGATGGCCAAAGAAAAATAGAGAGGGGCTAATAAAAAAGGAGAAAGCCCCTCCAAAAAAATGAGAGAAAAGAGAGAAGGGACAAATGCTACTATCTTTTTTACACCCTTGTGCTTCAAAGTAGCACCATGTTCTTCATTGTAGAGAGTCTCATGCTTAGTCACTTTCATATACTCGTGGGAATTTTCATTATAGAACTTGGCTTGTATATTCCAACGATGGCCTTCCTCAAATGCCCTAGGTCTTCGTGAGCAAGCAAGTTGGATGCACACCCACTAGTTTCTTTTGTTGAGCTTTCATTCATATTTAGCTCTAGTGCATCCGTTGCATGGCAATCCCTACTCACTCACATTGATATCTATTGATGGGCATCTCCATAGCCCGTTGATACGCCTAGTCGATGTGAGACTATCTCCCTCCATTTTGTCTTCTCCACAACCACCTCTATCCCACCCATAGTGCTATATCCATGGCTCACGCTCATGTATTGCGTGAAAATTGAAAGGTTTGAAAAGATAGAGTATGAAAACAAGTGCTTGGCTGAAATCGGGGCTGTGCATGATATGAATATTTTGTGTGATGAAGAGGGAGCATAGCCAAACTATATGATTTTGTAGGGATAACTTTATTTAGCCATAGTATTTTGAGAAGACATGATTGCTTTGTTAGTATGCTTGAAGTATTGTTATTTCTTATGTCAATATAGACTTTTTTTCTTGAATCTTTCATATCTGAACATTCATGCCACAATTAAGAGAATTACATTAAAAAAATATATTAGTTAGCATTCCACATAAAAAATTCTTTCTTTATCATTTACCTACTCAAGGACGAGCAGGAATTAAGCTTGGGGATGCTTGATACGTCTCCAACGTATCTATAATTTTTGATTGTTCCATGCTATTACTTATGAAGTCTTGGATGTTTAATGGGATTTATAATTCACTTTTATATCATTTTTGGGACTAACCTACTAACGCAAAGGCCCAGGCCAGATTGCTGTTTTTTTTGCCTGTTTCAGGGTTTTGCAGAAAAAGAATATCAAACGGAGTCCAAACGGAATGAAACCTTCGTGAGAGATATTTTTGGAGAAAATCACGCACACGGAGCTTGAGAACCACGTCAGGGGATCAAGAGGTGCCCCACGAGGGTGGGGGCGCGCCCCCTGCCTCGTGGCCCCCTCGAGCGTCCCCCGGAGCCCTCCTTCTTCCTATATAAGTCTACGTACCCCAAAACCTCCGTGAACAGAGAAAAAACCCTAGTTCCACAGCCGTAACCTTCTATTCCCGTGAGATCCCATCTTGGAGCCTGTTCCGGAGCTCCACCGGAGGGGGATCCAATCACGGAGTGCTTCTACATCATCATCATCACCCTCACCATGAGTTGTGAGTAGTTTACCACAGACCTTCGAGTCCATAGCTAGTATCTAGATGGCTTCTTCTCTCTCTCTGGATCTCAATACAAAGTTCTCCTCGGTCTTCGAGGAGATCTATTTGACGTAATCTCTTTTTGTGGTGTGTTTGTCGAGATCCGATGAATTGTGAGTTTATGATCAAGGTTATCTATGAAAGATATTTGGTTCTTCTCTGAACTTTTTATGTGTGCTCATAATATCCTTGCAAGTCTCTTCGAATTATTGGTTTGGTTTTGCCTACTAGATCTATAGTTCTTGCAATGGGAGAAGTGCTTGGCTTTGGGTTCAATCTTGCGGTGTCCTTTCCCAGTGACAGTAGGGGCATCAAGGAACGTATTGTATTGTTGCCATCGAGGATAAAAAGATGGGGTTTATATCATATTGCTTGAGTTTATCCCTCTACATCTTGTCATCTTGCTTAAGGCGCTACTATGTTCTTATGAACTCAATACACTAGATGCATGCTGGATAGCGGTCGATGTGTGGAGTAATAGTAGTAGATGCAGAATCGTTTCGGTCTACTTGTCTTGGACGTGATGCCTATATACAATGATCATGCCTAGATAGTCTCATAATTATTCGCTTTTCGATCAATTGCTCGACAGTAATTTGTTTACCCGCCATAGAATATCGCTATCATGAGAAAAGCAACTAGAGAAAACTATGCCCCCCGGGTCTATTCTCAACATATCAATCTACATCTACTTTACCTTTATTGCTTTTATTTGCTGTTCTTATAAACTAACAATACCCAAAAAAATAAACTATCATCTCTATCATATCTCACTTTCGTAAGTGACCGTAAAGGGATTGACAACCCCTTATCGCATTGGCTGCGAAGTTCTTATTTGTTTGTGCAGGTGCGAGGGACTCGCGCATGGTCTCCTACTGGATTGATACCTTGGTTCTCAAAAACTGAGGTAAATATTTACGCTAGTGTGCTGCATCTCCCTTTCCTCTTCGAGGGAATACAATGCAAGCTCGAGAAGTAGTAGTGACATTAGGGTTTTGGTTGATTTGTATCTTAAGGTGTTATTCTAGTACGAACTCTATGATAGATCGAACGGAAAGAATAGCTTCATATTATTTTACTACGGACTCTTGAATAGTTCGATCAGAAAGAATAACTTTGAGGGGGTTTCGTACCCTACCATAATCTGTTCGTTTGTTCTCCGCTATTAGTGACTTTGGAGTGACTCTTTGTTGCATGTTGAGGGATAGTTATATGATCCAGTTATGTTATTATTTTTGAGAGAACTTTCACTATTGAAAGTATAAACCCTAGGCCTTGTTTCCTATCATTGCAACATCGTTAATGCTCACGTTTACCACTTGCTACCTTGCTGTTTTTATATTTCCAGTTTACAAAAACCTATATCTACCATCCATATTGCACTTGTATCACCATCTCTTCGCTGAACTAGTGCACCTATACAATTTACCATTGTATTGGGTGTGTTGGGGACACAAGAGACTCTTTGTTATTTGGTTGCAGGGTTGTTTGAGAGAGACCATCTTCATCCTACGCCTCCCATGGATTGATAAACCTTAGGTCATCCACTTGAGGGAAATTTGCTACTATCCTACAAACCTCTGCACTTGGAGGCCCAACAACGTCTACAAGAAGAAGGTTGCGTAGTAGACATCAAGCTCTTTTCTGGCGCTGTTGCTGGGGAGGTGAGTGCTTGAAGGTATATCTTTAGATCTTGCAATCGAATCTTTTGGTTTCTTGTTTTATCACTAGTTTAGCTTATAAAAGAAAACTACAAGAAAAATGGAATTGACGTTACCTCATATGCTTCATATTTTTAATATCTTTCGTGAAAATGATGGGAAGGAAAATTGTGCTCAAGTACTAGAAGACGAATTACATAGAATGCTTGGCACTAAAAACTTGAATTATGAGCATGGTTTCAATATTGTTAGTGTGAATTCTTCGATTATCCATAGTACTAATGATGATTGCACTAGTCATGATGAAAATATCTCATATAAGCATGTTGATTTTTGTGGAGTGCATAGAGTTTGCAAGTACATACCAAATAGGGAAGATAGATTTTGCAAGAGGCATAAGTATTTAGAAACTAAATGGTTGCTACAAAGGCTAGATGATTGTGCTGAAAATTTAAAATTTCTTTGCCATCCTTGTGAACTTTAAAATGAACATGATCACTTAAATCCCCAATGTGAATTGTTTCATGATTGAATCGTTTCCAAAAATTGTGATGACTTGATCTTCCTTGCACATCATAATGAACTTAGTTTGCTTGTGGGTTATGAAGAAATAAAACGTTTAACTAAGGATCTTCCATAATTTGTCCTTGATAAAGTTCTTGATTTTGATCTGGAGGAAATTTATATGTATTGTGCTGTGAATTGCATTGAAAATCCTTATGTTGTCAATTACATAAAGTCAAGAAAACAAATAGGAGATGAAGATAATACTAATGAAAGGGAAGAGATTTCCCAATATCTTCCTATTCTTTCTTATGATGAAACAGGTAACGAGGAGGAGCCTTCTATTCAACTAATCGCATTAATAAGGAGCTCCAAAAAGAAGATTAAACCCATACCTAATGTGAAGAAGAAAAAGAAAAGACGGAGAAGCAAAGGTAAAGAGGTTTCCCTTCCAAATGATGTTTCTCCTATTACTCATTGTGATGATGATAATTGCTATACTATCGGTGCTATCCATACTATTAATGATGAGAGTGATTATGCTTATGATATGCAAAGGCCCAAGCTTGGGGATGCTATGTTTGATGAGAATGATATATTTGAGAACTTATTTGCTGCAACTAATGTTTGTCCCAAGCTTGGGGAGGTTACGTTTGATGAAGATGATATTTTTAGCCTCCCAAGTCTTGATATGCAAATCTATTATGATGAAAGCATGCCTCCTATTTATGATGATTATTGTGATGCCACTTATGCTATAAAAAGTAGTGATGATTATATTTATACAACTTGTCATGATTATGATTACCCTTTTTCTGAACATTACTCTTTTCATGTGGAAACAATCTATAGTATTCAAGTCTCTTATGATACTCCCACTATTCCGAATGAGAAGAAATCTGCTTATGTGGAGAGTAATAAAATTTATATGCTTGGGGATCATGAAAAGAATGCTTTATGTGATAGTTATATTGTTGAATTCATTCATGATGCCTCTGAATATTATTATGAGAGAGGATCATATGCTTGTAGGAATTGCAATAGTATCAAGTTTCCTCTCTATGTGCTTAAAATTTTGAAGCTACGCTTGTTTTGCTTTCCTATGCTAGTTGATTATTGTTCCCATAAGTTGTTTGCTCACAAAATCCCTATGCATAGGAAGTGGGTTAGACTTAAATGTGCTAGTCATATTCTTACGATTCTCCCTTTATGTTACAATTCTTATCTCTTATGCGAGCATCATTGGAATCATTGTGCCTAGCTAGGAGCATTAAACGATATCGCTTGTTGGGAGGCAACCCAACTTTATTTTTGTTCTTTGCTTTTTGCTTCTGTTTAGCAATAAATATTGCATCTAGCTTCTGTTTAGATGTGGTTTTTTTGTTTTAATTAGTGTTCCAGGTAGAACCTTTGGGAAAACTTGTGTGAAGTTTATATGATCTTGCTGTGAAAAACAGAATCGTTAGCGCTCGCTAGAATAGTCACCAGATTTTACTGGAGCATGTTATTTAGTTGATTCTTTTTGCAGATGATTAATAGACAAATTCCTCACGTTTACCAATTTATTTCTTTTTTTGGAGTTACAGAAGTATCAAGTATGCGAAAGTTACAGATTACTACAGACTGTTCTGTTTTTGACAGATTCTGTTTTTCGTGTGTTGTTTCTTATTTTGATGAATCTATGGCGGCAGACACTGTCTGGTCGACTCACAGCCCAAGGTCGCCCTCGAGGCGCGAGGACCGTGGGCCCCGTCAAGACCGGTATCTCGGTCGGAATGATGAACAGTACGATCATCGACCGGTCACAACGATTGCCGCCGAGTGCCCACGCCTCCTCCGGGAAGCAGATCGTACTCGCCCAGGCGACACGACGGCTGGCGTCTATGTGACGACGAGCGGAGGATTCCCCCAGATCCCAGAAGGCCCGGCTTTGACGCAAGATCGATTCTTGTGCAAGGCTTGGTCGACAGGAACAGGGCATACAGAGAAGAGCAAGGCGGAGATCGTTCGAGTGGAAGCCGAGCGTCTGTCTCTGGGCCCGAATGCTTTAGTAGTGCTATCAGGGCTGCTGAGATCCCCCCAACTTCAGATTGGCGGCGGGCTCAACCGGCAAATGAAAGCCGGACACTTGGATCGAGGATTACCGTGTGGCCGTGCTGATCGGTGGCGGCAATGATGATGTGGCCATGAAGCATCTCCCCCTGATGTTAGGTGGCTCGGCCCGGGCGTGGCTAAATCAGTTGGCTCCTGGGAGCATTTACAGTTGGGAAGAGCTAGCCCAAGTGTTTGTCAGGACCTTCGAAGGCACCTACAAATGACCTGCAGGGCTGGCGGAGTTGCAGCATTGCGTACAGAAGCCGAATGAAACCCTGAGAGATTACATCCAAAGGTGGACCACCTTGCGTCACACGGTGGAAAACATATCCGAGCATCAAGCAGTCTATGCCTTCAAGGAGGGCGTGCGGTACAGAGAGCTGAACCCGAAGTTCGGTCGAACAGGAGATATGTCCCTGACTCGGATGATGGAAATAGCCAGTCGGTATGCTAACGGAGAAGAAGCCGATCGACTCCGTAGCGGCAAGAAACCAGTCGGCCAAGATGACCAGAATTCCAATTGGAAGCTGAAGCGCAAGACAAAACCGGCAGTTCAAGGCGAAGCTGCAGTCGTCAACCAAGGGAAAGGTAAAGGAAAGCCTAAAGGCCCTTGGATTCCCAAGAAAGTGAAAGATCAAGCAAGAAATGACGTGCTCGACCTGCCGTGTCTTATCCACACGAAGAAAGATGAAGAGGGGAACTTGGTTTATCCCAAGCACATCACTCGATAGTGCCGGCTCCTGATCCAGAATTTCCAGAAGGATTAGCCGACTGAGAAAGAGAAGGAATCAGAGGAGACCGAAGACAAAGAAAGGGATGGAGGTTACCCCCAGATCAACTCCACCCTGATGATTTTTGCTGACATTGAAAGCAAAAGTCGACTGAAAGTTATCAACAGAGAAGTCAACATGGCTGCTCCGGCAACAACGACATACCTAAAATGGTCCAAGACTCCCATTACATTCGACCAGTCTGACCACCCAGCACACATTGCAACCCTGGGTGGCAAGTGTTGGTGGTCGACCCAGTTGTCGAGGGAACTCGTTTGACCAAAGTTCTAATGGATGGCGGCAGTGGCCTGAACATTCTGTATGCTGAAACCCTTCATGGGATGGGCATTCCGATGTCCAAGCTAAGTGAGAGTAACAAGAGATTTCATGGGGTCATCCCAGGAAAGAAAGCCGACTCACTTGGTAAAATCTCACTCGACGTGGTTTTCGGCGATTCGAAGAATTTCCGCAAAGAAAAGCTGACGTTTGAGGTGGTGGACTTCCACAGCGCCTAGCATGCCATACTGGGTAGGCCTGCCTACGCCCGTTTCATGGCTCGACCATATTATGTGTACCTCAAACTGAAGATGCCGGGGCCCAACAGAGTGATAAACGTCACAGGGAACCGGCAGAAGGCAGAAGAGTGCTTCCAAAAAGGCTCGAAAATTGCTGACGAGCAGATGGCAGCAGTGGGGATGGAGGAGTACCAAAAGAATGTGGATCCGAGTGATTTGCTACGGGCTAAGAAGCTAGCTTCCGAGTCATCCTTCCAGTCGGCGGGGGAGACGAAGCCTGTGCACATTCACCCCACTGACCCCAATGCAGCTCCGACCCACATCTCAACTACACTCTAGAGCAAATAGGAAGAAGCGCTCATCCAGTTCCTTCGTGAGAACTGGGACATCTTCGCATGGAAACCAACCGACATGCCAGGTGTACCCAGGGGACTGGCTGAGCACCATTTGCGAGTCGACCCAAACGTGAAACCCGTAAAGGAACATCTCCGTCGGTCCACCGCGGAGAAGAGAAAATCAATTGGCGAAGAGGTGGCTTGGCTTCTGGCAGCTGAGTTCATCCGCGAGATCTACCACTCCGAGTGGCTCGCCAATGTGGTCATGGTCCCCAAGAAGGACAAATCCCTCCGCATGTGCATCGATTTGAAGCATATCAATCGGGCCTGCTCGAAAGATCATTTTCCTCTCCCCCGCATCGATCAGATAGTCGACTCGACTGCGGGGTGCGAGCGTTTGTCTTTTCTGGACGGGTATTCCGAGTACCATCAGATCTGACTGTTTGGGCCCAATGAAATCAAGACAGCCTTCATCACCCCGTTCGGGTGTTTTTGTTATGTCACCATGCCTTTCTGTCTCAAGTATTCCGGCGCTGCCTTCATGCGCATGATTCAAAAGTGTCTGCTGAAGAAAATCAGTCGGAACGTGGAAGCATACATGGATGACATCATGGTCAAGTCATGTAAAGGTTCCGACCTACTGGCTGACCTCGTTGAGACATTCACAAATTTAAGAAGCTATGATATCAAGCTTAATTCGTCGAAGTGTACATTTGGAGTTCCAGGTGGTAAGTTGCTTGGTTTCCTTGTTTCAGAACGAGGAATCGACACCAACCCACAGAAAGTCAGTGCCATCCTCTGAATGAAGCGTCCCGTGTGTATACATGATGTACAGAAGCTAACTGGTTGCTTGGCCGCATTGAGTCGATTCATTTCTGGTCTCGGCGAGAAGGCATTACCTCTCTACCGACTGATGAAGAAATCTGAAAAGTTCGAGTGGAATTCTGAAGCTGAAGCAGCATTTGAAGAGCTCAAAGCCCTGCTTTCCACCTAGCCAGTGCTTGCTTCCTTAGTCAGCTAGGAGCCTCTTTCACTGTACATCGCAGCCATGGGACAAGTTGTCAACACTGTACTCACGGTCAAGCGGGAAGAAGAAGGCAAAGCCTATGAAGTCCAACGTCCAATCTACTATATTTCCGAAGTATTGACTCCCTCCAAGAAAAGATACCCGCATTATCAGAAGCTTGTGTATGGGATTTACTTGACCGCGAAGAAAGTTGCTCATTACTTCTCGGATCATTCGATTTCAGTCATCAGCGATGCCCCACTATCAGAAATTCTGAACAACCGAGATGCAACTAGTCGAGTGGCCAAATGGGCGATTGAACTCCTTGGTAACCCACAAGTGTAGGGGATCGCAACCGTTTTTGAGGGTAAAATATTCAACCCAAATTTTTTGATTCGACACAAGGGGAGCCAAAGAATACTCTTAAGTATTAGCAGCTGAGTTGTCAATTCAACCACACCTGGAAACTTAGTATCCGCAGCAAGGTAGTTTAGTAGCAAAGTAATATGGAGATAGCGGTAACAACAATAAAATTAACGGTAGTGTTTTTGTAGTTTTTGTAATAGTAGCAGCGGAAAAGTAAATAAGCAACAAGCAATATGTGAAAAGCTCGTAGGCATTGGATCGGTGATGGGAAATTATGTCGGATGCAATTCATCATGTAAAAGTTATAACCTAGGGTGACACGGAACTAGCTCCAGTTCATCAATGCAATGTAGGCATTTATTCCCAATATAGTCATACGTGCTTATGGAAAAGAACTTGAATGCATCTTTTGTCCTACCCTCCCATGGCAGCGGGGTCCTATTGGAAACTAAGGGATATTAAGGCCTCCTATTAATAGAGTACCGGACCAAAGCATTAACACATAGTGAATACATGAACTCCTCAAACTACGGTCATCACCGGGAGTGGTCCCGATTGATGTCACTTCGGGGTTGCCGGATCATAACACATAGCAGGTTACTATAGACTTGCAAGATAGGATCAAGAACACACATATATTCATGAAAACATAATAGGTTCAGATCTGAAATCATGGCACTCGGGCCCTAGTGACAAGCATTAAGCATAACAAAGTCATAGCAACATCAATCTCAGAACATAGTGGATACTAGGGATCTAACCCTAACAAAACTAACTGGATTACATGATAGATCCCATCCAACCCATCACCGTCCAGCAAGCCTATGATGGAATTACTCACGCACGGCGGTGAGCATCATGGAATTGGTGATGGAGGAAGGTTGATGATGACGATGGCGACGATCTCCACTCTCCGGAGCCCCGAACAGACTCCAGATCAGCCCTCCCGAGATAGATTAGGTCTTGGCGGCTCCTTCGTATCGTAAAACGCGATAACTCTTCCTCTCGGATTTTTTCCTCCTCGAAAGTAAATATATGGGATCCGGAGATACGTCGGTGGAGCGTCAGGGGGCCCACGAGGCAGGGGGGCGCGCCCAAGGGGAGGGGGCGTGCCCCCCCACCTGATGGCTTCTCGCCCCTCGTTGGTTACCCCAAGTGGAAGGTTGAGATGTAGCGTAGCGGCAAATTTGCCTTGGCAAAGATACCAAGGATCGAATCCCGTGAGACTCCGAGGGTCGACAAGTAGGTTTCAACGGCGCCAGAAAATTAGCGGTTGATGGGACCTGCACACAGATACAGATAACTTTGCTCCCAACGAGTACAGAGAGGTTGTCAATCCCTCCGGCCTTGTTGTTTACAAAGGATCAAACACAAGAGATAATAATGATAGCTATGACTACAACTAGGAAGTAAAAACAGGAAGTAAATAGAAGGTGTGATCAGCGGTGGTAATATGGACCGGGGTCCCATGATGTTCACTAGTGATGTCTCTCTCCCAAAAGACGATAAAACAACAAAGCGAGGTATACAAATTACAGCTGGGCAATTGACAGGATTATGTGCGCAACCCAATGCTAACTATGCTGCAAAGAAAGGTTCAGGCTCAAAAGCATGGGCGGTACGCCAAGGCAAGTAGACCGAAATCCATCTGCATCTACTACTAATCATCCACCTTGAGATATCTATCTAGAACATCTCGCTGGTATTAAGTTGCGAATCCCACCCAAAGTGTAAACTCAAAGCAACAGACAACTGCATTAAAAGAACTTTGCGTAAAGTAAACAATCCTTGCACCCGCAAGTACAAGCACCGTTGTTTTCTCCCTTGTGGCAACAGCACATCCCCTAGACTCATGTTTCTGTCACTCAAGCTAGTCATCAGGGGGCATGAACCCACAATCAAGCATAACGCTCCCTCTTGGAGTTACTACCTACTAGTTGGCCAAAGCAATAAACAACAATGGAGAACATGCAAGAATTACTCAAGAACAAAGATATAAAATAGGTGAATCAAATATATTACTCAAACACAATCTGAACATAGTCTCATAATCCATCAGATCCCAGCAAACTCAGCAAAGCAACAGCAGAAAGATTACATATGTGCCTCGATCATGTAGGGCAGCTCACGAGGTCTAAACCATGAAGAGCAAAGAGGGGAGGAGAACATCACATAGCTACTGATCATGGACCCATGGTCCAAGGTGGACTACTCACGACTCATCCGGGAAGCGTCCATGGTGGTGGAGAAGCTCTCGGTGGTGGTTCTCCCCTCCGGCAGGGTGCCGGGAAGAGTTCTCCTGATGCTCCCGATCTTGGAAGCACTGCGGCGACGGAACAGAGGCGAGATCGCGAAAAAGGGTTCTGTCCTCGAGGGTTTCGGGACGAGAGGGATATATAGGCGAAGGGGGGCAGCCAGAGGCGGAGCAGGGGCCCCAGGCGCCCCCTGGCGCGGCCAGGGGTGGGGCCGCGCCAGGTGGCCGCCTGGGCCTCCCCTGGCTCCCCTCTGGCCCATCTTTGGTTCTTCGCGAAGCTTCCTGTACGCTGATTTTTCCTATATTTTTCCTGGAATTTTTGGAGCACTTTTAATATGGGGGAAACCTGAAATAGAAAAACAGTAGAAAACAGGAACTGGCACTGTGGTGCACTGAGTTAATAGGTTAGTCCAAATATGATCAAAAGTGTATGGAAGTGCATCAATATCATAGCAATATCACACAAAAGAAGCATGGAGCAAGCAGAAATTATAGATACGTTTTGGACGTATCAACATCCCCAAGCTTAATTCCTGCTCATCCTCGAGTAGGTAAATGATAACAAGCATAATTTCTGTGGTGACATGCTATCAACCATATAAGAACTTTTTAAGTAAAGCAATCAAGGCATGTAATTCAATTCAAGTCATTACAAGCAAGAGTCTATATTAGCATTGTAACAAGCAACATAAGAACATAAAGGTGCAAGAGCTCTCGCTGTCCGTGACTCGAATGTCTCCAAATGGTGTTTGCGTGCAAGAAAGGGAATAGGGATATACGAGAGAGTAAAACATAGTTTTTGTATTGTTGAGAACTTAATCTACTAAAGTTTCACACTTGGTCTTCTTTGGAATCTTATCTTGACTCATCCCCAGACCACTAGCCAGGTACAAGTCAAAATGATCCACTCCCTTTCGATATTTTGAGCACTCATGCAATGGATGAGCGTAAGCAAGAAAGTTGACACTTAGGATGGCAAAGAGAGAAAAATGATGAAGGGGGAAGACAAAAAAGGTGTGAAAGGCTCACATCAATGAGGACAATCATAGGCGAGAGAAAGCCAAATGATAGATATGATGTGAGGAGTAGGGATTGCCATGCAACGGATGCACATATGAGCTAAGGTAAGCTCTCCAATGGAACTAGTGGCGGTGCATCCAACTTGCTCCCTCAAGAAGACCTAGAGCTCTTTTGAGGAGGCTCACCATTGGAATATACAAGCCAAGTTCTATAGTGTGAAGGTCCCCACATAGCTATATGCATGAATGATAATCTCTATGGAGTACAAGGTATAAGATGGAGTACGAGTGTGGATCTCTCAAAAGGAATAGTAGTGTGCCCCCTTCTCTCTTTTTATTTCTTTTTCTCTTTTTTCTCTTTTTTTATTTTTTTGTGGCCTCAATGGCTCTTTCTATTTAACTCTCATTTGTCCTCTTTGGGATCTTTTGATTTGTCCTCTTTGGGATCTTTTCCTCACTTTAGGGGCAACACTCTATAAATTACAAGAAGTATAGAAGATCTTTCACACTTTACAAGAGTACTCAACATAAAGAAGATGAAACTATCATGATGTATGCAAATGTATGCCTCTGCCAGTGTAGCAGGATATGCAATGATACTAGCGCGTCATGTAGCAATGATTAGGGCAAGGCCCAACTAGCATGCGGCTCATCGATCAAGCAAAAAGCATGTATGACATGAAGATCAAGTCATGAGAAGATGGATGTTGCATGGCAATGTATCTCGGAAAGGCTATGGAAATGCCTTGATAGGTAGGTATGGTGGCTGTTTTGAGGAAGGATATAATGAGGCTTATGATGATAGAGCGTATCGTGCCAAGGATTTGGATGCACCGGCGAAGTATGTGCCAACTCTCGAGGTGAGAAAGGGCAATGCACGATACCGAAGAGGCTAGAAAAATATGGCTAGGTGGAAGTGTCAACTTTCGAATACTCACATTAGTCCGAAGAACTCATGCACTTATTATCGGTAACTCTCAATCTAATTAGGAGGTTCACAAAGAGACAAGTACCCCGAGGAGGAGTGTATGGGGGTTTGGTTATCCTTGCGCATCCTCGACTCATGGTACGTGAGTGTACTCTAATATTCGATCCCTCCAAAGATTAGTGATCCATCTAGTAGCTAAAGTTCTCAACTATTTTGTAGGTTTTCGAAAATAAACACGGATTGCCCAAAATAGGACATCTATCACTAATAGGCTAAAGCTCTTGACACCAAAAGTTCAGACATTACTCATGGCAATACCTCAAAACTATTGCAAGTTACTACTAAAATTAAATAGCAACCTCAATTACCTACTTTAAGTTAAGACACACAACTCAGTGCAACGGGCAAACTCTCTTAACAATATAAACATGAAAACTCAAGAGAGTTCAGCAACCAACTAAACAAAAGCTCTTTAAAAAGAAAAGCATGAAAACTAAGAGCTAATCATGACAGCAGCTATGGAAAGACAAAGAACACACATAGCAAAGATAAGCATGAAAATCCTATGTTGTGTTCTAGGTTGAAGTGGAGCATGTTTCTCTCCCACACAAAGAAAGCTGGGTTCTAACTTGTTATGAACAGCAAGCAAAGCTAAAGAAAACTAAAAAAAGAAACTAAGAGCAAGACGCTCCAAGCATAGCACATAACGCATGAAGTGATAAAATTATAGTGGAACGAAAGACGAACTGATAATTGTTGATGGAGAAGGGGATGCATGGGGGAATCCCAAAGCTTAGACGCTTGAGTCTTCTTGAATATTTCTTGGGGGTGCACGGGGGCATCCCCAAGCTTGAGCGTTTGACCCTCCTGAATCTTCTTTTATCATCTTCCCTCGCACACTTGAAAACTCCCTTCATACATAACTCATCATAATCTGATTAGCGAGGTTAGTACCCACAATAAAATAATTTTTCCCTACTGTAAATAAAGATAATCTTGAAGAGCTACTGTTTCTCAAGATTGCCAAAAGGTTTTTGCAAAGTAAAAGCAAGCTCAAGGTTTGCAAAACGAAGAAAAGGCAAAACAGGACATAATCTGTGAAAAACGGACCAGCAGGTAGTAAATAATTTTTTCGGGGCACTTCTGCAACTCAAATCAAAAAACTCAGAACATACGCTCGAAAGCCAATTGTATAGAGAACGCTGTCCAAAAAATTCAGATCAAAAAGATGATCTTCTGATTTTATTCGAATTTTTCTGTCCAAGGACAGAATCTGTTTTCTGGACAACACGTCACAACTTTTGAACTTTCTTGCAATCGGAGGCTAAACTTGGCACAAAGCTGAAAAGAAAAGATACAATGATGATGCTACTGTAGTAACAAACATCAATACACAACAAAAGCAAAATAAAACCTAATTCGTTGTGGGCTGCCTCCCAAAAGCGCTTTCTTTTATGCCTTTAAGCTAGGCATGATGCAAGATCAAGTTGTATCAATTGAACCATCATCAAGATCATCAAAAAGCTCTTCAATAGTACAACTAGCCTTAAGAGGACTTCCAAATAAAGGCCTAATAAAGATACTTCTAGGGAGAAAACCAAAAGGTGGAAAGTCAATGGGAGATTCATTTATAAATTTATCAAAGAGAGGTATTTCTTCCAAAGTCTTCACAGTTTCAACCCCTTTGGCAATAGATGGATTACTTTTGGAACGAGGAGCCTTTGGAACGTAAACGAACTTAGGTTCCTTCTTTGCCGGAGTTTCTACCTTTTTGGCTTTGATTGAGGAGAAAGTAGTTCCTAAAGTGTCAAAGATTTCCTCAATCTTGTCTATCCTAGAAGAATCCAAGTCATGGGATTTGATGGTCTCCAAAGTTTTGAGAATTTTATGCATGGAGCTATCAAGCCTATTCAAATTCCCTTGGATCTTACGGTCCAACTCATTTATCTTATTAATGCTTGGCATCTCTAGCTCTATCTTTTCAAGTTTTTTCATAATGTGAGCTAGGGTAATGTCTTCTTGAATGCTAACAACAGGGGGATTTCCAACAAGATTTTCCATAATACTAAGAGATTCCCAAACTGGGGCTTCTAGGAAATTTCTATTGATAGCAGAATCTAGAATAAACCTATTCCAAGAAGTAATTCCAACATAAAAATTTCTAAGTAGGATAGTAGTAGATTGCTTCATGGTGGCTCTTTTTTGAGAATCATTAATTCTATACCAAGCATCTTTTAGACTTTCACCACCTCTTTGTTTAAAGGTGAGCACTTCTGTCTCACCAAAGGCAAAAGGACCAGACATAATGCCAACTAAAAGCAAGATAACTATTTTTGTGATTTTTGGTAAGGGACACTAAAGCAAAAACTGAAAGGTAAACTAACAAGACTAAAAAGCAAAGATAAAAGATAGCGTGCAACTCCCCTATCTTGAAGAGTGGAGTCCCCGGCAACGGCGCCAGAAACTTGCTTGATGGCTTCTCGCCCCTCGTTGGTTACCCCAAGTGGAAGGTTGAGATGTAGCGTAGCGGCAAATTTCCCTTGGCAAAGATACCAAGGACCGAATCCCGTGAGACTCCGAGGGTCGACAAGTAGGTGTCAACGGCGCCAGAAACTTAGCGGTTGACGGGGCCTGCACACAGATACAGATAACTTTGCTCCCAACGAGTACAGAGAGGTTGTCAATCCCTCCGGCCTTGTTGTTTACAAAGGATGAAACACAAGAAATAATAATGATAGCTATGACTGCAACTAGGAAGTAAAAACAGGAAGTAAATAAAAGGTGTGATCAGCGGTGGTAATATGGACCGGGGTCCCATGATGTTCACTAGTGATGTCTCTCTCCCAAAAGACGATAAAACAGCAAAGCGAGGTAAACAAATTACAGCTGGGCAATTGACAGGATTATGTGCGCAAACCAATGCTAACTATGCTGCAAAGAAAGGTAGAGGCTCAAAAGCATGGGCGGTACGCCAAGGCAAGTAGACCGAAATCCATCTGCATCTACTACTAATCATCCACCTTGAGATATCTATCCAGAACATCTCGCTGGTATTAAGTTGCGAATCCCACCCAAAGTGTAAACTCAAAGCAACAAACAACTGCATTAAAAGAACTTTGCGTAAAGTAAACAATCCTTGCACCTGCAAGTTCTAGCACCGTTGTTTTCTCCCTTGTGGCAACAGCACATCCCCTAGACTCATGTTTCTGTCACTCAAGCTAGTCATCAGGGGGCATGAACCCACAATCAAGCATAACGCTCCCTCTTGGAGTTACTACCTACTAGTTGGCCAAAGCAATAAACATCAACGGAGAACATGCAAGAATTACTCAAGAACAAAGATATAAAAGACGTGAATCAAATATATTACTCAAACACAATCTGAACATAGTCTCATAATCCATCAGATCCCAGCAAACTCAGCAAAGCAACAACAGAAAGATTACATATGTGCCTCGATCATGTAGGGCAGCTCACGAGGTCTAAACCATGAAGAGCAAAGAGGGGAGGAGAACATCACATATCTACTGATCATGGACCCATGGTCCAAGGTGGACTACTCACGACTCAGCCGGGAAGCGTCCATGGTGGTGGAGAAGCTCCCGGTGGTGGTTCTCCCCTCCGGCAGGGTGCCGGGAAGAGTTCTCCTGATGCTCCCGATCTTGGAAGCGCTGCGGCGGCGGAACAGAGGCGAGATCGCGAAAAAGGGTTCTGTCCTCGAGGGTTTCGGGACGAGAGGGATATATAGGCGAAGGGGGGCAGCCAGAGGCGGAGCAGGGGCCCAGGCGCCCCCTGGCGCGGCCAGGGGTGGGGCCGCGCTAGGTGGCCGCCTGGGCCTCCCCTGGCTCCCCTCTGGCCCATCTTTGGTTCTTCGCGAAGCTTCCTGTACGCTGATTTTTCCTATATTTTCCTGGAATTTTTGGAGCACTTTTAATATGGGGGAAACCTGAAATAGAAAAACAGCAGAAAACAGGAACTGGCACTGTGGTGCACTGAGTTAATAGGTTAGTCCAAATATGATCAAAAGTGTATGGAAGTGCATCAATATCATAGCAATATCACACAAAAGAAGCATGGAGCAAGCAGAAATTATAGATACGTTTTGGACGTATCACCACCCTCGTGGACAGGGTGTGGCCTCCCCTGGTCTGGATCTTTCCGCATGTATTTTTTATATTTTCCAAAATAAATCTCCGTGGAATTTCTGGTCATTCCGAGAACTTTTTATTTCTGCACAAAAACAACAACATGGCAATTCTACCGAAAACAACGTCAGTCCGGATTAGTTCCATTGAAATCATGCAAGTTAGAGTCCAAAACAAGGGCAAAAGGGTTTGGAAAAGTAGATACGTTGGAGACGTATCAACTCCCCCAAGCTAAACCTTTGCTTGTCCTCAATCAATTTAGTTGATAAAGTGAAAGTGATAAAGAAAAACTTTGACAAACTCTGTTTGCTCTTGTTGTTGTAAATATGTAAGCCATCATTCAGGTTTTCAGCAAGATCATGAACTAACCAAATTCACAATAACTTTCAGGTCTCAAGTCTACTCACATCAATGGCATAATCAACTAGCGAGCAATAATAATGAACCTCGGATGACAACACTTTCTCAAAACTATCATGATATGATATAACAAGATGTTATGTCGCTAGCTCTTTCTGAGACCGCAAAACATAAATGCAGAGCACCTTTAAAGATTAAGGACTGGCTAGACATTGTAATTCATGGTAAAAGAGATCCAGTCATGATCATACTCAATGCAAATTGGTAGTAATGCATGCAGATGACAGAGGTGCTCTCCTACTGGTGCTCTTTTATAAGAGGATGATGACTCTGCATAAAAGTAAATAGATAGGCCCTTTGCAGAGGGAAGCAGGGATTTGTAGAGGTGCCAGAGCTCGATTTTTAAATAGAGATGAATAACATTTTGAGCGGTATACTTTCATTGTCAACATAACAACCAAGAATCTCGATATCTCCCATGCTACGCACATTATAGGCGGTTCCCAAACAGAACGGTAAAGTTTATACTCCCCCAACCACCAACAAGCACACTCCACGGCTGGTCCGAAACAACGGGTATCGTCCAAACCAACAACAGCCCTGGGGGAGTTTTGTTTAATTATTATGATTTGAGCATGGGACTGGGCATCCCGGTTACCAGCCATTTTCTCATGAATGATGAGCGGAGTCCACTCATCGTGAGAATAACCCACCTAGCATGGAAGATATAGCCAGTCCTAGTTGATACATGAGCTGTTCGAGCATACAAAACATAATTTCATTTGAAGGTTTAGAGTTTGGCACATACAAATTTACTTACAACGACAGGTAAATACCGTACATAGGAAGGTATGGTGGACTCGTTGGAATAACTTTGGGGTTTATGGAAGTGGATGCACAAACAGTATTCCCGCTTAGTACAGATGAAGGCTAGAAAGAGACTCGGAAGCGACTAGCTAGAGAGCGACAACGGTCATGAACATGCATTAAAATTAATCAACAATGAATGCAAGCATGAGTAGGATATAAATCACCATGAACGTAAATATCGTGGAGGCTAAGTTGATTTTGTTTCAACTACATGCATGAACATGTGCCAAGTCAGACCACTTGAATAGTTCAAAGGAGGATACCACCCCATCATACCACTGCACAACCATTTTAATATCATGTTGGCACGCAAGATAGACCATTATAAACTCTTAGCTAATTAAGCATGGCATAAGCAGCTATGATCTCTAATTGTCATTGCAAGCATGTTTCATTCTTAACAAGCTGAATCAGGAACGATGAACTATCATATTTACGAAAACAAGAGAGGTCGAGTTCATACCAGCTTTTCTCATCTCAATTAGTTCATCATATATCATCCTTATTGCCTTTCACTCGCACGACTGAACGGTGTGGATAATAATAATAGTGCACGTGCATTGGACTAAGCTGGAATCTGCAAGCTTTTTAATACAAGAGAGAAGACAAGATAATATGGCTCAAGGTTAAATAAACAATAAAGCATATGAGAGCCACTAAGCATTTTCAATCATGGTCTTCTACTCTTAACCCCCAAAGAAAAGAAAATAAACTATTTACACGGGAAAGCTCCCAACAAGCAAAAGAAGAACGGGATATCTTTTTGGGTTTTCTTTTAATTACTACTACAAGGAAATTAAACTAGCTAGAAGCTACAACTATTTTTTTGTTTTCTCAAGGTTTTTCTAACACACAAGAAAAAGACTAAGAAAAAGAAATGAAACTAAGCATGGATGGTACAATGAAAAAGTGTGAGCACCGACAACTAGAAATAAGTGTGTGAACATGAATGTAAAGTCGATGAGAAACATGTACTCCCCCAAGCTTAGGCTTTTGGCCTAAGTTGGTCTATGGCTAGTATTGGCCTGACGGATATCCAAAGTCGTAGTTGGGGTTGTACTGGGGAAGCAGCAGCTACTACCCGCTGAGCTGCAGCTCGAAGGCGGGCTGCTTCCATCATATTATGATACTCATTTGCCTCCTCCCTGGTTATAGTATATCTCCCTTTTGCCTGTAAGTCAAACAAAGTAGGAGCAGGAATAATAATAGGGACGGCATGATGCCTGTTAAAGATTAGTAGATATTTGAGGGATTGTTCATCCCTCTCTATAAACCGGTGACTAGTCCTGGCATTGTAATCCAAATGAGCAGGCGGTAAAGGTTCATCATTCTCATGGGCACGCACACCAAGACGGCGGGCTATGCGAGTGGCATAAATCCCACCAAATAAATCTTCATGCAAACCATTATGATGTAGCCTACGTGCAACAATAGCTCCCAAGTTATATTGTCTATCCCCTAATACGACACTCTTGAGAACACTAAGATCAGGGACACACATGTGGCAAGCCTCATATTTACCGTTTATGCATCTACCAATAAAGAGAGCAAAGTAATGAATAGCAGGAAAATGAATGCTCCCTATGGTAGCCTGTGTGATTTCTCTAGATTCCCCCACTGTGATACTACCAAGAAAAATCTCTGTATTCAGATTTGCGAGAATCACACATACTGCCCCACTGCGGGAGCTTACAAGCATTATTAAAATCCTCTAAGTCCATGGTATAGGATTTATCATAAAGGTCAAACAGGACAGTGTGAGAATTACGTGAAGATGAAAATTTAAACCTTCTCACAAAGGTATCAGTTAAGCCACAATATCGAGGGCACTTATCTTGTATGAAGCCCTCGAGGTCAGCGTTGCGCACATATGCGTAAAATTCCTCCTTGATGCCAATCTGATCCATAAAGTCATCTGACAGCCATTCACAAGGCCGCACTTCAGCTTCCCTCGGTAGTTCATTGTCCGGCTCACGAAACGCGAGCCTCGGTTCTTGCTTCCTTGAAGAACCACCTTGGAAGATTTTCCTATGCATTTTTTTGAAATTTTCGTAAATTCTTAGTAACTCAAAATAAAAGTTAACCAAACTCAACAAGATTGATAGCAACAACTCCTACAAGTGCCTAGAGACTATATCATGCATTAGAACTACTTGGGACCAAAGAAATTTGACATGCAAGCTCAAGAACAAGGTCACCAAAGCAGCAAAAAATTGCAATAAATAAGGCACTAGAACAAAAACTAATTGGACCAATGGAGGAGTCACATACCAAGGAACAATCCCCCCAAACAGTTTGGTGAATGGTGCTTTGAGCAAGGAGATCGAAAATGGCAGCAAGATGAGCTAGAACTCGTGCTTGAGTTGGTTGGTGATTTTTTGGGTAGGAAGAAGAAGAGTATGGGTGCAGGAATAAGTGGAGGGGGGGGGGCAGGTGGGGCCCACGAGGCAGGGAGGCGGGCCTTGTGAGGGTGGGCACGCCCTCGACCCTCGTGGCCAGGTGCTGGCTCCCCTCGATGTGTGTTCTGTGCCATATATTCTCAAATATTCCAGAAAAATCATATTAAATTTTCAGGGCATTTGGAGAACTTTTATTTTCGAGGTATTTTTTATTGCACGGATAAGTCTGGAAACAGACAGAAAATACTATTTTTGCTTCATTTATCCTAATTAACAAAAAGTAAAAGGAGGGTGCAAAAGGTTGTGCTATCTAGATTTACCTATCCCATGCTCATCAAAAGGAATCCATTAACAAGGTTGATCAGGTCTTGTTAATAAACTCTTTCCGAATAACATGAAACCGGAGAATTTTTGAGTAACACTAGGTTACCTCAATGGGGATATGTATGTCCCCAACAATAAGAATAGCATATGCCTTCTTGACAGTAGGAAGAGGAAATCCAAAACCTCCAACAGTAATGGTTGAAATTTTTCCAATATAATTGATACTGTGGACCTGAGGTTGTTTCCTCGGAAAGTGTACCGTATGCTCATTACCATTGACATTGCCTTTGTTGCAATCAATAACACCCCTGCAGTATTCAAAAAGGGTATACCAAGGATAATAGACATACTATCATCCTCGGGAATATCAAGGATAACAAAGTCCGTTAGAATAGTAACATTTGCAACCACAACAGGCACATCCTCACAAATACCGACATGTATAGCAGTTAATTTATCAGCCATTTGCAAAGATATTTCAGTAGGTTTCAACTTACTCAAGTCAAGTCTACGATATAAAGAGAGAGGCATAACACTAACACCAGCTCCAAGATCACTTAAAGCAGTTTTAACGTAGTTTCCTTTAATGGAGCAAGGTATAGTGGTTACTCCCGGATCTCCTAGTTTCTTAGGTATTCCACCCTTGAAAGTGTAATTGGCAAGCATGGTGGAAATTTCAACTTCAGGTATCTTTCTTTTATTATTAATAATATCTTTCATATATTTAGCATAAGGATTTGTTTTAAGCACATCAGTCAAACACATACGCAAAAAGATAGGTCTAATCATTTCAGCAAAGCGCTCAAAATCCTCATCAACCTTTTTCTTGGATGGTTTCGGAGGAAAAGGCATGGGTTTCTGAACCCATGGTTTTCTTTCCCTACCGTGCTTCCTAGCAACAAAGTCTCTCTTATCATAACGTTGATTCTTTGATTGTGAGTTATCAAGATCAACAGCAGGTTCAATCTCTACATCATTATCATTGCTAGGTTGAGCTTCATCATGAACATCATCATTAATATTATCACTAGGCTCATGTTCATTACCAGATTGTGTCTCAGCATCAGAAACAGATATATCATTGGGATTCTCAGGTGTGTCAGCTACGGGTTCACTAGAAGCGTGCAAAGTCCTATCATTTTTCTTTTTCTTCTTATTAGAAGAACTAGGTGCATCTAAATTAGCTCTCTGAGAATCTTGCTCAATTCTTTTAGGGTGGCCTTCAGGATACAGAGGTTCCTGAGTCATTCTGCCACCTCCAGTCACAACTCTAATGGAATTATCATTATTCATACTATTTAATTCATTGAGCAAATCATTCCGATCCTTAAGTACTTGTTCTACTTGAGTGGTAACCATGGAAGCATGTTTACTAATAAGTTTCAATTCACCTTTAACTCTAGACAGATAATCACTCAAGCGTTCAATCATATAAGCATTATGTTGCAATTGTCTACCAACATAAGCATTGAAGTTTTCTTGTTTCACAATGAAATTGTCAAACTCTTCTAAGCATTGGCTAGCAGACTTATAACGAGGAATATCACCTTCATCAAATCTATAAAGAGAATTTACCTTTACTACCTGTGTCTGGTTATCAATACCATGTATTTCTTCAATAGCTGGTAAATTCTAAACATCTTCAGCTTTAATACCCTTTTGTTTCATAGATTTCTTTGCCTCTTGCATATCTTCAGGATTGAGAAATAGAACTCCCCTTTTCTTCGGAGTTGGCTTAGGGGCTGGTTCAGGAAGTGTCCAATTATTTTCATTGGCCAGCATATTATTCAATAGTAATTCAGCTTAATCAACTGTTCTTGAAAACACAACCAACACAATTATCCACGTGGTCTCTGGAAGCATCGGTTAGTCCATTATAAAAGACATCAAGTATATCGTTCCTCTCAAGAGGATGATCATGCAAAGCATTAAGTAATTGGAGAAGCCACCCCCAAGCTTGTGGGAGACTCTTGTTGGGGAACGTAGTATTTTCAAAATTTTCCTACGATCACGCAAGATCTATCTACTAGATGCATAGCAACGAGGGGGAGAGTGTGTCTATGTACCATCATAGACCAGGAGCGGAAGCGTCTAGTGACGCGGTTGATGTAGTCGAACTTCTTCGCGATCCAACCGATCAAGTACGGAATGTACGGCACCTCCGCGTTCAGCACACGTTCAGCTTGATGACGTCCCGCGAGCTCTTGATCCAGTTGAGCTTCACGGGAGAGTTTCGTCAGCACGACGGCGTGGTAACGTATATGATGAAGTTACCGTCGCAGGGCTTGGCCTAAGCGCTGCAACGATATGACCGAGGTGTGTTACTGTGGAGGGGGGCACCGCACACGGTTCGGAGAGATCAACTGATCAACTTGTGTGTTCTAGGGTGCCCCCTGCCCCCGTATATAAAGGAGCAAGGGGGAGGCCGGCCGGCCCTCTATGGCGCGCCAGGAGAGGCAATCCTACTAGGAATAGGATTGCAATCCTATTCCTAGTAGGAGTCCACCAAGAAGGAGAAGGGGGGAAGGAAGTAGAGGGAGAAGGAGAAGGAAAGGGGCGTCGGCCCCCCTCCTTACTTGTCCAATTCGGACCAAGGGGTGGGGGGCGCGCGGCCCAGCCCTGGCCCTCCTTCTCTCTTTCTCCTATGGCCCATTAAGGCCCATAGCTTCCCCAGGGGGTTCCGGTAACCCCCCGGTACTCCGGTTAATTCCGAAACTTTACGGAACACTTCCGGTGTCCGAATATAGTCGTCCAATATATCAATCTCTACGTCTCAGACATTCCTAGACTCCTCGTCATGTCCGTGATCTCATCCGGGACTCCGAACTACCTTTGGTGCATCAAAACTCATAAACTCATAATACCGATCGTCATCAAACGTTAAGCGTGCGGACCCTACGGGTTCGAGAACTATGTTGACATGACCGAGACTCATCTCCGATCAATAACCAATAGCGGAACCTGGATGCTCATATTGGTTCCTACATATTCTACGAAGATCTTTATCGGTCAAACAACATAACAACATACGTTGTTCCTTTTTTCATCGGTATGTTACTTGCCCGAGATTCGATCGTCGGTATCTCTATACCTAGTTCAATCTCGTTACCGGCAAGTCTCTTTACTCGTTTCATAATACATCATCTCATGACTAACTCATTAGTCATTTGCTTGCAAGGCTTATTATGATGTGCATTACCGAGAGGGCCCAGAGATACCTCTCCGACACTCGGAGTGACAAATCCTATTCTTGATCTATGCCAACACCACGAATACTTTCGGAGACACCTGTAGAGCATCTTTATGATCACCCTGTTACGTTGTGACGTTTGATAGCACACAAGGTGTTCCTACGGTATTCGGGAGTTGCATAATCTAATAGTCATAGGAACATGTATAAGTCATGAAGAAAGCACTAGCAGTAAAACTTAAACGATCAAAGTGCTAAGCTAACGGATGGGTCTAGTCCATCACATCATTCTCCTAAGGATGTGATCCCGTTGATCAAATGACAACTCATGTCTATGGCTAGGAAACATAGCCATCTTTGATCAATGAGCTAGTCTAGTAGAGGCATACTAGGGACACTTTGTTTTGTCTATGTATTCACACATGTAGTAAGTTTCTGGTTAATACAATTCTAGCATGAATAATAAACATTTATCATGATATAAGGAATAAATAATAACTTTATTATTGCCTCTAGGGTATATTTCCTTCAACTCTCTTATTCAATTTGGACAAAGTTATATATTTCCCGTAAGGCAGCTTGTTTCTTATGAGCGGGAAAATATTTAGCAGAGAAGTAATACATCGTATCCTGGGGACTACGCACACAACCAGGATCAAGAGAATTAAACCATGTCTTAGCATCACCCTTTAACGAGAACGGAAACAACTTAAGGATATAGTAGTAGCAAATCTTTTCATCATTGGTAAACAGGGTGGCTTTATCATTCAACTTAGTAAGATGTGCCACAATAGTTTCAGACTCATAGCCATGGAAAGGATCAGATTTAACCAAAGTAATTAACTCAGGATCAACAGAGAATTCATAATCCTTATCAGTAACACATATAGGTGAAGTAGCAAAAGCAGGGTCATGTTTCATTCTAGCATTTAAGGACTTTTCTTTTAGCTTAGCTAATAATTTCTTAAGATCATATCTATCGTTGCAAGCAAGAAAGTCTCTAGCAGTTTCTTCATCCATAACATAACCCTCAGGAACAACAGGCAATTCATATCTATTGGGAGAAGCTTCATCATCACTTTCATAAATATTATCAGTTTCAATATTTGCATTCTCCCTAACCTTAGCAATTTGTTCATCTAGAAATTCACCTAGTGGCACAGTATTATTAGGCATAGAAGTAGTTTCACCATACATAGCAGAAGTGGCATCATCAAGAACATACGACATATCAGATTCAATAGCAGGAGTAGGTGTTGCAAGTTTACTCATAACAGAGGGTGAATCAAGTGGAGAGCTAGATGGCAGTTCCTTACCTCCCCTCGTAGTTGAGGGTAAGATCTTGGTTTTTCAGTCCTTCAAATTCTTCATAGTGATCAACAGATATAAATCCCAAGTGACTTAAAGAATAGAGCTATGCTCCCCGGCAACGGCGCCAGAAAATAGTCTTGATAACCCGCAAGTGTAGGGGGTCGCAAGAGTTTTCGAGGGTAAAGTATTCAACCCAAATTTGTTGATTCGACACAAGGGGAGCCAAAGAATACTCTTAAGTATTAGCAGTAGAGTTGTCAATTCAACCACACCTGGAAACTTAGTATCTGCAGCAAGGTAGTTTAGTAGCAAAGTAATATGGAGATAGCGGGAACAACAATAAAAGTAACGGTAGTGTTTTTGTAGTTTTTGTAATAGTAGCGGCGGAAAAGTAAATAAGCAACAAGCAATATGTGAAAAGCTCGTAGGCATTGGATCGGTGATGGGGAATTATGTCGGATGCAATTCATCATGTAAAAGTTATAACCTAGGGTGACACAGAACTAGCTCCAGTTCATCAATGCAATGTAGGCATGTATTCCGAATATAGTCATATGTGCTTATGGAAAAGAACATGCATGGCATCTTTTGTCCTACCCTCCCGTGGCAGCGGGGTCCTATTGGAAACTAAGGGATATTAAGGCCTCCTTTTAATAGAGTACCGGACCAAAGTATTAACACATAGTGAATACATGAACTCCTCAAACTACGATCATCACCAGGAGTGGTCCCGATTGTTGTCACTTCGGGGTTGCCGGATCATAACACATAGTAGGTGACTATTGAATTGCTAGATAGGATCAAGAACACACATATATTCATGAAAACATAATAGGTTCAGATCTGAAATCATGGCACTCGGGCCCTAGTGACAAGCATTAAGCATAGCAAAGTCATAGCAACATCAATCTCAGAACATAGTGGATACTAGGGATCAAACCCTAACAAAACTAACTCGATTACATGATAGATCCCATCCAACCCATCACCGTCCAGCAAGCCTACTCATGCACGGCGGTGATCATCATGGAATTGGTGATGGAGGAAGGTTGATGATGACGATGGCGACGATCTCCACTCTCCGGAGCCCCGAACGGACTCCAGATCAGCCCTCCCGAGAGAGATTAGGGCTTGGCAGCGACTCTGTATCATAAAACGCGATAATTCTTCCTCTTTGATCCCCCCCCCGAAAGTGAATATATGGGATCCGAAGATACGTCGATGGAGCATCAGGGGGCCCATGAGGCAGGGGGCGCGCCCAGGGGGAGGGGGCGCGCCCCCACCCTTGTGGACAACGTGTGGGCCCCCTGGTCTGGATCTTTCCGCAGGTATTTTTAATATTTTCCAAAATAAATCTCCATGGATTTTCAGGTCATCCCGAGAACTTTTTATTTCTGCACAAAAACAACACCATGACAATTCTGCTGAAAACAGCGTCAGTCCGGGTTAGTTCCATTCAAATCATGCAAGTTAGAGTCCAAAACAAGGGCAAAAGGGTTTCAAAAGTAGATACGTTGGAGACGTATCACTCCTTCCGCTGGATATCAAGTTTGATGCGAAGAAAGCTATCAAGTCTCAGGCAATAGCAGATTGTGTAGCCGAATGGGTCGAGCAGGAGCAGCTGACTTGGATCTAGTCGGATCACTGGACCATGTTCTTTGATGGATCCAAGATGTTGAACGAATGTGGTGCAGGTGTGGTTTTAGTGTCCCCCAGAGGCGACAAGCTTATTTATGTCCTTCAAATCCAGTTCGATTCTTCAAACAACGAAGCTGGATACGAGTCACTTTTGTATGGGTTGCGTATGGCCATCTCACTCGGTGTCCGTCGCCTGATGGTTTACGGCGACTCGGACTTAGTGGACAATCAGGTGACTGAGGAGTGGGACGTGAGAAGCCCAGCAATGACCAGTTACTGCAGTGCGGTGCGGAAGCTGGAAAAGAAGTTTCAAGGTTTAGAGCTCCACCACGTGCCTAGAATCAAGAACCAGCTTGCTGATGATCTCGCGAAGATAGGGTCCACTCGGAAGCCTATACCCAAGAATGTGTTCTTAGAGCATCTGCACACCCCCTCAGTCAAAGAAGACCCCTTCACGGAGGAGCCCCCGCAGCCAATAAGCGCATCTGATCCGAATGAAGTCGAAGTTCCTGCGGTGGTCAGCTTAATCATGGAGATCTTGGTCATCATGCCCGACTGGACTGTGCCGTACATAGCATACTTGCTCAAACAACAGCTCCCAGATGATGAAGAGGAGGCGCGTCAGATCGTTCGTTGATCGAAAGCCTTCACTGTCATTCAGGTTCAACTCTACAGGGAGAGTGTCACAGGAGTCGCTCAGCGCTGCATCACCCTGGAAGAAGGTCGAATGATTCTGAACAAGATTCACTCGGGAACTTGTGGCCACCACCCTTCCCCTCAGACTATTGTGGCCAAGGCATACCGAGCTGGATTTTACTGGCCCTGAGCGAACGAGATGGCAAATGATATCATAGACAAGTGCGAAGGCTGCCAGTTCTACTCCAACATGTCTCATAAGCATGTGTCCGCCTTGAAGACCATCCCGTTGGTTTGGGCATTTGCCGTTTGGGGGTTTGACATGGTCAGCCCCTTCAAAACTGGCAGGAGCGGGTTCACTCACTTGCTCGTAGCAGTTGACAAGTTTACCAAATGGATCGAAGCCAAGCCCATCATGAACCTCGTCTCGAACACCGCCATCAACTTCATCAGAGAATTGATATTCAGATACGGAGTCCCCCACAGCATTATCACGGATAATGGCTCGAACTTTGACTCAGACGAATTCAAAGCTTTCTGTTCCTCCCAAGGTACTCGGGTCAACTACGCGTCCGTAGGGCATCCGCAGTCGAATGGACAAGCAGAAAGAGCAAATGGTTTGATCCTCCACGGCCTGAAACCACGGCTTATGCGCGACCTCAAGCACGCCGCTGGAGCTTGGGTGACTGAACTGCCGTCTGTCCTATGGGGGCTAAGGACAACTCCGAGCCGGTCGACAGACCATACCCCCTTCTTCATGGTCTATGGAGCTGAGGCCGTCCTGCCGAGTGATTTGTTGCACAACGCCCCTCGAGTGGAACTTTTCTCCGAGGCAGAAGCAGAACAAGCCCGTGAAGATGCAGTCGACCTCCTGGAGGAAGAACGCGAGATGGCCTTGATCCGCTCGTCCATTTACCAACAGGACCTGCGTCGATTCCATGCCCGCAATGTCCGAAGCCGAGCATTCCAGGAAGGAGACCTGGTTCTCCGAGTACGTCAAAAGTGACCGCACACGCTTGCCCCAGCTTGGGAAGGCCCCTTCATCGTCACCAAGGTACTGCACAATGGGGCTTATCACATCTACAACGTGGCCAAGAAGAAAGATGAGCCTCGTTCCTGGAACGCGGATCTGCTCCGCCGCTTCTATACTTAAAGCACTCGACCAGTCGAGTTGAAATAAGAATATTCCAGTTTATTTTCAAAGACAAGTTCGCGACAATTCCTTAATGATTGCTGGTTACAAAGATACCTGTTCTCAAATCCCCCAGTGGGTGCTTAGCCGCGAATCCGATTCGCCTAAGTTACAAAAACCACTCGGAGTGAAGAGCAACCCTCTCACTTGGGGGCTTAGCTGTGACCCCGTAATCGCCTAAGTTACAAAAACCACTCTGAGCGAAGAGCAACCCTCTCACTCGGGGGCTTAGCTGCGACCCCGTAATTGCCTAAGTTACAAAAACCACTCTGAGCAAAGAGCAACCCTCAAACTCGGGGGCTTAGCTGCGACCCCGTAATCGC
>LR738715.1:46106870-46159565 GCA_902687465.1 Secale cereale
GAAGAGCAACCCTCTCACTCGGGGGCTTAGCTGCGACCCCGTAATCGCCTAAGTTACAAAACCCACTCCGAGTGAAGAGCAACCCTCTCACTCGGGGGGCTTAGCTGCGACCCTGTAATCGCCTAAGTTACTAAAACCACTCTGAGTGAAGAGCGACCCTCTCACTCAGGGGCTTAGCTGCGACCCCGTAATCGCCTAAGTTACAAAGACATCTCCGAGTGAAGAGCAACCCTCTCTCTCGGGGGCTTAGCTGCGACCCCATAATCGCCTAAGTTGCAGAGTGGCTCCCTCCTCCGAGCTAAGACATAAGTACAACATGGCTCAGTCTTTCGAGCTACGCCAAAAGTACATCATGGCTCTGTCCTCCGAGCTACACCACAAGTACAACATGGCTCTGTCCTCCGAGCTACGCCATAAGTACAACGTGGCTCGACCCTCCGAGCTACGCCACAAGTACTGTTGGAAATGTGCCCTAGATGCAATAATAAAATGGTTATTATTATATTTCCTTATTCATGATAATTGTCTATTGTTCATGCTTTAATTGTATTATTCGGCAACAGTAATACATGTGTGAATACATAGACCACAACATGTCCCTAGTAAGCCTCTAGTTGACTAGCTCGTTGATCAATAGATGGTTACGGTTTCCTGACCATGGACATTGGATGTCATTGATAACGGGATCACATCATTAGGAGAATGATGTGATGGACAAGACCCAATCCTAAGCCTAGCACAAGATCGTGTAGTTCGTATGCTAAAGCTTTTCCAATGTCAAGTATCCTTTCCTTAGACCATGAGGTTGTGCAACTACCGGATACCGTAGGAATACTTTGGGTGTGCCAAACGTCACAATGTAACTGGGTGGCCATAATGGTAAACTACGGTATCTTCGAAAGCATCTGTTGGGTAGGCACGAACCGAGACTGGGATTTGTCACTCCGTATGACGGAGAGGTATCTCTGGGCCCACTCGGTAATATATCATCGTAATGATCTCAATGTGACTAAGGGGTTAGTCACGGGATGATGTGTTACGGAACGAGTAAAGAGACTTGCCATAACAAGATTGAACAAGGTATCGGTATACCGACGATCGAATCTCGGGCAAGTACTATACCGATAGACAAAGGGAATCGTATACGAGATTGATTGAATCCTTGACATCGTGGTTCATCTGATGAGAACATCGTGGAACATGTGGGAGCCAACATGGGTATCCAGATCCCGCTGTTGGTTATTGGCCGGAGTTATGTCTCGGTCATGACTGCATGGTTCCCGAACCCGTAGGGTCTACACACTTAAGGTTCGATGACGCTAGGGTTATAGGGAATGTAGTATGTGGTGACCGAATGTTGTTCGGAGTCCCGGATGAGATCCCGGACGTCATGAGTTGTTCCGGAATGGTCCGGAGGTAAAGGTTTATATATGTGAAGTCCCGTTTTGGTCACCGGAATTGTTCTGGGCGTTATCGGTAACGTACCGGGACCACCGGAAGGGTTCCAGGGGTCCACCGGGAGGGGCCACCAGCCCCACAGGCTTGCATGGGCCAAGTCTGGGAAGGGACCAGCCCTAGGTGGGCTGGTGCGCCCCCCTACCAAGGCCCAGGGCGTAGGGGATGGGAGAGGGGGCAAACCCTAGGTCCAGATGGGCCTTAAGGCCCACCCTAGGGCGCCCCCCTCTCTCCCCCCTCCTGGCCGACCCCAGATGGGATCTAGGGGCTGCCACCACTCCTAGGCGGGAATCGCTAGATGGGGCGCAGCCCCTCCCCTCCCCTTATATATATGTGGGGTTTCAGGGCTGCCAGATGCACGAGTTCCTCTCTCTCTCTCTCTTGGCGCAGCCCTACCCCTCCTCCTCCTCGTCTCTTGTGGTGCTTGGCGAAGCCCTGCTGGAGTGCCACATTCCTCCATCACCACCGCGACATCGTGCTGCTGCTGGATAGAGTCTTCCCCAACCTCTCCCTCTCCCCATGCTGGATCAAGGCGCGGGAGACGTCACCGGGCTGCACGTGTGTTGAACGCGGAGGCGCCGTTGTTTGGCGCTTAGATCGGATTCGACCGCGATCTGAATCGCTTCGTGTACGACTCCACCAACCCGCATTCTTGCAATGCTTCCACATCGCGGTCTTCAAAGGTATGAAGATACACTCCCCTCTCGTTGCTAGTAATCTCCATAGATAGATCTTGGTGATGCGTAGGAATTTTTTTGATTTTCTGCAATGATCCCCAACAAGTACAACATGGCTCTATCCTCCGAGCTCTGACACAAGTACAACATGGCTCAGTCCTCCGAGCTACGCCAAAAATACAGCATGGCTCTGTCCTTCGAGCTACACCACAAGTACAGCATGGATCTGTCCTTCGAGCTGCGCCATAAGTACAACGTGATTCGACCAACCTAGCTATGCCATAAGTACAACGTGACTCGACCCTCCGATCTACGCCATAAGTACAACGTGGCTCTGTCCTCCAAGCTACACCACAAGTACAACGTGGCCCTGTTCTCCGAGCTCTGCCACAAGTACGACATGGCTCTGCCCTCCGAGCTCCGCCACAAGTACAAAGGGGCTTGACCCTCCGAGCCATGCCACAAACGCAATGTCGACTCGAAACTAAAAAAAGATCAAAGGGAGTCAGAAGCAAAGCAAACACGTCCCAAAAAGAAATCAAGTGTAGATAAAGCCCCACAAGATTCGGGCAGAAGTACTCAGGCATCAGGCCCATGAGAGTTTAAAGTGCTACAAAATCACTCGGCATACCGAGGCAAATTGAATAAGAGTATCAAAGTTTGTTCACTCCTCAGGGGGAGGAGGGCTTGCAGGCGCGACGTACTCGTCCAAGTCAATCCTGTCGGCAATACGGGTAGCGGCTTCCACGAAAGTCTCCATGAACGACTGGAACTGGAGCTTCTTCGTGTTGGCAACCTTGAGCGTGGCCAGCCTCACCTCCTTCACCTCCTTGTAGTGTACCCGAACCAGAGACAGCGCAACGTCAGCTCCACAACGGGCAGATGATTTCTTCCACTCCTGCACTCGACTGGGGATCTCATTGAGTCGAGTCATCAGAGACTCGAGGTCATTCTCTTGCACCGTCCCCCTCCAGAGCGCGGCGTCAAACCGAGACATCACTGCCTTCAGCCGACCGAGGTAGCCTGTGGCGCTGGTGAGGCGAGACTCCAATCTCAAGATGTTCATAGCCACTTCATCCTTGACAAGAGAGTTGGCGGGGTCCAGACCCGGCTCGACCCGCCCAGTCTCCTCCTCGACGTTGCGACAGAATTCTAAATAGGCGAAAACATAATGAATTGGCGAGCAAAGTATGAGTCGACCACCTTGATTCAGTCGGACAAAAGGAACATACCTTCGAGCACGAGGTACCACTTCTTGGTGAGGTCACCCAGATAAGGTTTCAACTCGTTCTTCTTCTGGAAAAGGCCCCCAAACTTCTCATCCAGAGCGATGTTTGCCCTCTTCAGTCGAGTCACCTCCTTGTTGGTTGCACCAAGGGAATCCTTCAGCCTGGCGATCTCTTCCTCAAGCTTGCCGACCGAAGCCAGCTTCTGTTCTGCGAGCTCAGTTTTCTCCTACGCCCTTTGCTGCGCCAGCGCCAGGTCAAGGTCCTTCTGATCCAGAGCTGCCTTCATTTGATCTACAAGGGACAGTACTAGACAGATGAACATAAGGATGCACACGACACACTAACTGGAATTCAGTCGATCGGCCATGCACTTTTATTACCAGACGCTTCGTCCTGAGATTTCTTCAAATGCTCCCTGGCCAGCTCCAGATCAAGATTGAGTTGGACCTACTTCTTCTCAAGATCCGCAATTTTGGCTCCAAACTCGCAAGATTTCTGCACCAATGAAAGAAGACAGAATTCCAAGACTACAGTCTAGTCAAATACTCAATAGTAGTCTCGGGGACTACACCCAGTGGGTGCACTAAGCGTGCCCCCACTGATTCTCACTCGGTCGGGTCAGTCCTGCCCGAGCTCAAAAAGAGAGAGAGAGACATATGCATTTCATTCTTAGACCATGGCCGACTACAAGCAGTCGACCACGGTCTCGGGGACTACACCTAGTGGGTGCACTAAGCGTGCCCCCACTGGTTCTCACTCGGCCGGATCAGTCCTGCCCGAGCGAGAAGAGTTCAAAACAAACAAACAAGACAAATTCTAAGACCACAGTCGACTGACTTCAGTCGACCGTGGCCTCGGGGACTACACCCACTGGGTGCACTCAGCGTGCCCCCAGCGGACCAATCGACACAAGACTGATTGGATTACAAGAGCTAAAGCTACAAGAAAATCAGCAACACCTAGTGGGTGTAACATCATCTTACGAACAAAGCGGCAGTTTTCAGAACGAAGATCCCAACAACACAACAAGTCAGCTGGAAAAGACAAACATGGGCATTGGTTTGAAGAGCCGAGCTGGCATTGTAGGCAGCCATGCTAGCCTCATACGCCGCCTTCGTCCGCTCCATCATCAATCCGCCTCACGGACGGCCTCCTTGGCCGCGCTCACGGGGTCCTCCGAGACGTGATGGGTGGCGAAAAGCACGGACGGTGGGGCAGTCAGAGCAGTCACAGGGTCAACAGCTGGAACAGTCGACGCGGAGGGTCGGTCAGTCGACACGGGAACAGCAAAGGAGGCCGTGGTCCGAGCCACGTCCCCCTGTTGCTGGGCCTTAGAGCTAGAGGGTGTCTTCCGACCCCTCCTTCCCACGCCTCGTCGAGACACCTCTGTGCGATGCTCCTCGTCATCATCGTCGTTAGGAAGTTCAATGACATTGTGTGGTCCTTCAGAAAACGATCAAGAAGAAATTCAGTCGACTGACAATCTAAAATAGCAAAGGACAAAGCATAGTCAAGAACCCACACCTGGGTGGGACGTGGTGGTGTCTACGGTCTCCTCATCGTCACGACCCTTATCAACATCCATCGAAGTCGCAGAAGCAGCAGCGCTGAAGATTTCATAGAAAGTGAGTCGACAAAGACAAATCTGGTCTCCAAAATGGAAGAAGAATGAAGCAGAACAACACTTACGTGGAGGCAATCGGGACGTCCACTTTGATCTTCGGCAAGGCCTTCCGGGGTTTGGAAGCGTCGACCTTGGGCTGTTTTGGCGCTTTCTCAGTCGGATCGAGAGTTGACGTGCGACTGCGCTTCTGCACCTGGGAGCTGGAAGGACCCGTCCTGGCACGCGCGACTTCTGGGTTGTGCTTCTCCTTGGAGCGCTTCTCGACGCGAGGGGGTGACTCGACTTCCTTGCCGCTGCTGGAGTCCTCTCTCTCCTCCACAGTCTCCTCGCCAGACTTCCAGTCAGAAGCTTCGCCTACTCCCTCTTCACCCTCCTAGACCTGCTCACCATTGGGCACCAAGTACATTTCGGTAAAGATCTACGGAAAGGGAGAACAATCATACACCAGTCAGATTCATCGAACGTCTACAAACAAGAAACATAAATCCACTCGGGGACTGAGGCCAAACCTTGTCTGGTTGGTGGTGTGAGTCGAACGGGCGAACCTTCCGGTCCCCCGAGGATTGTCCTTGTTCTCCGTCATGCACTTCAGGCATAGTTCCACCATCTTCGTGGCGGATTCCTCTGGGTGGACCCGAGAAGTGTCGTCGACGCCCGAGTACATCCACATCGGATGGTCCCGAGCTTGGAGAGGCTGGATCCTCCTCTTGGGGAACACCTCGAGCAAATCCATCCCAGTGACCCCGTCGCGGACCAGCTGAACCACCCGCTCCACCAACATATCTACCTCTACCTTCTCAGCCCGTCTCACAAGTACCATCGGTGGCTGGCCGACTCGATCTAAAGAAAATGGAGGAAGCCCGGTCGACTGACCAGGAGTCGGGGCATCTTTGCTATAGAACCAAGTCGACTGCCATCCCCGGACTGACTCAGGAAGGACCATGGCAGGGAAAGTGCTCCTACCCCTAGTCTGGATACCCAATCCACCGCACATCTGGATGACGTGCGTCTTCTCATCACCCGGGTTCGCTTTTTTGACAGTTTGGGAGCGACAAGTGAAGATATGCTTAAACAGGCCCCAGTGTGGTTGGCACCCGAGGAAGTTTTCACGCATCGAAACAAATGCGGCCAAGTACGTGATGGTGTTGGGAGTGAAGTGGTGCAGCTGGGCATCGTAGAAAGCCAGAAATCCACGGAAGAAAGGATGGGGGGCAAGGAAAAACCTCGGTCGACGTGGGTCGCGAGGAGAACACACTCGCCCTCCTGCGGCTGGGGCTCGAGCTCGTCCTCCGGTAGCCGCCAGGAGTCGCGGACGATCAGGCCCTCCTCCACCAGCTCCTCCATGTCCTCCGGCGTCATCGTAGACCTGATCCAGTCCCCCTGGATCCATCAAGGCGGGATCCCAGACCTCGACGACGACCCTCGGTTGGATCTCTTCCCCTTCCCCGTCGCCGCCGCTTTCTTCGAGCGCTCCAGAGCTGCCGTCTTGTCCTTGCCCATGGGGGGCGAGCCAGTGCGGGCCGAGCGGCGGAAAGTGGAGAGCAAAGGCGCGGCGGAGGAGCGGAGGAAGAAGAGGCAGAGATTGGGCGCACAGTGCTTTCGCCTCGGCTGTGGTGCTTATTTATAGCGCGGTGGTCGAGTGACTGAGTGGTGGCCCCAAGCTATCCTGTCAAATCCCGCAACAGGCGCATGCCCAATACGTGGAAAAAAGGCGGCGCGGAGATTGAGACGCCCCGAGCATATCCGATCTGATTGCTACGGAACGGCCCGTCCCGTGCGTTTCCCCAAATTTCAAATCCGGCGAAATCCGGAGGCCAGAGAACAACCAATCGCGCCGAAAGTTTCGCGCCCCGCTGACAATCGGAGCTGCATGCAAAAGTTCACTCGACGGTCAACACGAACAAGTACACTCGATAATTCTTGAATCGATTAAGGTGATCAAGTCAAGGTTGAAATGTCAGAATGGTCCACAAACTCAAAGAAGATTCCCCGGGGGTATCAAGCTTGAGCCAAGGCTAACTTCAACACTCTCCTCCACTCAAACATCAATCCATTCGGGGGCTACTGATGATGCTACAGACCTAGGGTAGGGTCACGGGCCTGACCCAGGTACCCCACCCAAGGTCACTACCCCAGAAGCTCAAGAGACAACTCAAAGACAACAGAAACGGTCGAGTGTTATGGCCCAAGAGGACATTTCATTCGACCGCATACCCTCGCTCAGACGACTCAACTCCACTCGGAAAGATGAGGAAACTCGACCATGCCAAGACACTCGACCCCCGAAGGTCAAAGGTCCCGCTAGGACAGCAACGGTCATGCATTCATTCTGCGGTAATTAATGCCTTTATCACCCTTTATTGCAGGCGTTATCAGTAACACCCTGCCTTTATGTACATTGAACCCTTTGTAACGTGGGGATGGCTGGGGTCCTAGCGCACTCTATATAAGCCACCCCCTCCTCCAGTACAAGGGTTCGCACCCCCTGTAACTCAAACACACATATACATTCCAGTCGACCGCCTCAGGGCACCGAGACGTAGGGCTTTTACTTCCTCCGAGATGGGCCTGAACTCGTAAGCATCTTGTGTACAATCTCACCATAGCTAGGGTCTTTCCTCCTCCTACGTACCCCCTACTCATACTGTCAGACTTAGAACCACGATAGCTCCTACATATCCTACGAAGATCTTTATCGGTCAAAACACATAACAACATACGTTAGTCCCTTTGTCATCGGTATGTTACTTGCCCGACATTCGATCGTCGATATCATCATACCTAGTTCAATCTCGTCACCGGCAAGTCTCTTTACTCGTTCCGTAATACATCATCTCGTGACTAACTCATTAGTCGTTTGCTTGCTAGGCTTATTATGATGTGTATTACCGAGAGGACCCAGAGATACCTCTCCGACATTCAGAGTGACAAATCCTATTCTTGATCTATGCCAACACCACAAACACCTTCGGAGACACCGATAGAGCATATTTATAATCACCCAGTTACGTTGTGACGTTTAATAGCACACAAGTTGTTCCTTCGGTATTCGGGAGTTGCATAGTCTCATAGTCAGAGGAACATGTATAAGTCATGAAGAAAGCAATATCAATAAAACTAAACTATCATAGTGCCAAGCTAACGGATGGGTCTTGTCCATCACATCATTCTCTAATGATGTGATCCCGTTCATCAAATGACAACACATGTCTATGGTTAGGAAACATAACCATCTTTGATCAACGAGCTAGTCAAGTAGAGGCACACTAGGGACACTCTGTTTTGTCTATGTATTCACACATGTACTAAGTTTCCGGTTAATACAATTCTAGCATGAATAATAAACATTTATCATGATATAAGGAAATATAAATAAAAACTTTATTATTGCCTCTAGGGCATATTTCCTTCAGTCTCCCACTTGCACTAGAGTCTGTAATCTAGTTCACGTCGCCATGTGATTTAATACCGATAGTTCACATCATTATGTGAATAACACCCATAGTTCACATCGCCATGTGACGGACACCCAAAAGGTTTACTATAGTCAACAATCTAGTTCACATAGCCATGTGATTAACACCCAAAGAGTGCTAAGGTGTGATCATGTTTTGCTTCGTGAGAGAAGTTTAGTCAGCTGGTCTGTTACATTCAGATCTGTATGTATTTCACAAATTTCTATGTCTACAATGCTCTGCATGGAGCTACTTTAGCTAATTGATCCCACTTTCAATACCCATCCAGATTGATACTTAGAGTCATCTGGATTAGTGTAAAGCTTGCATCAGTGTAATTCTTTGCGACGAACTCTTTATCACCTCCATCGAGAAACATTTCCTTAGTCATCCATTAACTAAGGATAATTTTGATAGCTGTCCAATGATCTACTCCTGGATCACTATTGTACCTCCTTGCCAAACTCATGGCAAGGTACACAACAGGTTTGGTACACAGTATGGCATACTTTATAGAACCTATGGCTGAGGCATAGGGAATGACTTTCATTCTTTCTCTATCTTCTGCCGTGGTCGGGTTTTGAGTCTTACTCAACTTCATAACTTGTAACACAGGCAAGAACCCTTTCTTTGACTGATCCATTTTGAACTTCTTCAAAACTTTATCAAGGTATGTGCTTTGTGAAAGTCCAATTAAGCGTCTTGATCTATCTCTATAGATCTTGATGCCCAATATATAAGCAGCTTCACCGAGGTCTTTCGTTGAAAAACTATTTTAAACAATCCTTTATGTTTTCCAGAACATTCTACATCATTTCCGATCAACAATATATCATTCACATATACTTATCCGAAAGGCTGTAGTCCTCCCACTCACGTTCTTGTAAATACAGGCTTCACCGCAAGTCTGTATAAAACCATATGCTTTGATCACAATATCAAAGCATATATTCCAACTCCGAGAGGCTTGCACCAGTCCATCAATGGATCGATGGAGCTTTCACACTTTGTTAGCACCTTTAGGATCGAAAAAACCTTCTGGTTGCATCATATACAACTCTTCTTTAAGGAATCCATAAGGAATGCAGTTTTGACATCCATTTACCAGATTTCATAAAATGCGGCAATTTCTAACATGATTCAGATAGACTTTAAGCATCGCTATGAGTGAGAAAATCTCATCGTAGTCAACACCTTTAACTTGTCAAAAAACTTTTTCAACAAGTCGAGCTTTGTAGATAGTAACACTACCATCACCGTCTGTCTTCCTCTCGAAGATCCATTTATTCTCAGTGGCTTGTTGATCATCGGGCAAGTCCACCAAAGTTCATACTTTGTTCTTATACATGGATCCTATCTTAGATTTCATGGCCTCAAGCCATTTTGCGGAATCTGGGCTCATCATCGCTTCCTCATAGTTCGTAGGTTCGTCATGGTCTAGTAACATGACTTTCAGAACAGGATTACCGTACCACTCTGGTGTGGAACGTGCTCTAGTTGACCTATGAGGTTCAGTAGTAATTTGATCTGAAGTTTCATGATCATTATCATTAGCTTCCACATTAATTGGTGTAGGAATCACTGGAACTATTTTCTGTGATGAAATACTTTCCAATTCGAGAGAAGGTACAATTACCTCATCAAGTTCTACTTTCCTCCCACTTACTTCTTTTGAGAGAAACTCCTTCTCTAAAAAAGGATCCATTCTTAGCAACGAAAATCTTGCCTTCGGATTTGTGATAGAACGTGTACCCAACAGTCTCTTTTGGGTATCCTATGAAGACGCATTTCTCCGACTTGGATTCGAGCTTATCAGGTTGAAGCTTTTTCACATAAGCATTGCAGCCCCAAACTTTAAGAAACGACAACTTGGTTTTCTTGCCAAACCACAGTTCATAAGGCGTCGTCTCAACAGATTTAGATGGTGCGCTATTTAACGTGAATGCAGGTGTCTCTAAAGCATAACCCCAAAACGATAGTGGTAAATCGATAAGAGACATCATAGATCGCACCATATCTAATAAAGTACGGTTACGATGTTCGGACACACCATCACGCTGTGGTGTTCCAGGTGGCGTGAGCTGTGAAACTATTCCACATTGTTTCAAATGAAGGCCAAACTCGTAACTCAAATATTCTCCTCCACGATCAGATCGTAGAAACTTTATTTTCTTGTTGCGATGATTCTCTACTTCACTCTGAAATTCTTTGAACTTTTCAAATGTTTCAGACTTGTGCTTCATCAAGTAGATATACCCATATCTGCTCAAATCATCAGTGAAGGTCAGAAAATAATGATATGCACCGCGCGCCTCAACACTCATCGGTCCGCATACATCAGTATGTACGATTTCCAACAAGTCAGTTGCTCGCTCCATTGTTCCGGAGAATGGAGTTTTAGTCATCTTGCCCATGAGGTATGGTTCACAAGCACCAAGTGATTCATAAAAAAGTGATTCCAAAAATCCATCAGCATGGAGTTTCTTCATGCGCTTTATACCAATATGACCTAAACGGCAGTGCCACAAATAATTTGCACTATCATTATCAACTTTGCATCTTTTGGTTTCAATATTATGAATATGTGTATCACCACGACCGAGATCCAACAAGAATAGACCACTCTTCAAGGGTGCATGACCATAAAAGATATTACTCATATAAATAGAACAACCATTATTCTCTGATTTAAATGAATAACCATCTCGCAACAAACAAGATCCAGATATAATGTTCATGCTCAACGCTGGCACCAAATAACAGTTATTTTGGTCTAAAACTAATCCCGAAGGTAGATGTAGAGGTAGCGTGCCGACGACAATCACATCGACTTTGGAACCATTTCCCATGCGCATCGTCACCTCGTCCTTAGGTAATCTCCGTTTAATCTGTAGCCCCTGTTTTGAGTTACAAATATTAGCAACTGAACCAGTATCAAATACCCAGGTGCTACTACGAGCATTAGTAAGGTACACATCAATAATTTGTATAACAAATATACCTTTGTTCACTTTGCCATCCTTCTTATCCGCCAAATACTTGGGGCAGTTTTGTTTCCAGAGTCCAGTCCCTTTGCAGTAGAAGCACTCAGTTTCAGGCTTGGTTCCAGACTTGGGTTTCTTCGCGGGAGTAGCTACTGTCTTGCTATTCTTCTCAAAGTTCCCCTTCTTTCCCTTGCCCTTTTTCTTGAAACTAGTGGTCTTGTTAACCATCAACACTTGATGCTCCTTTTTGATTTCTACCTCCACAGCTTTGAGCATTGCGAAGAGCTCGAGAATTGTCTTTTGCATCCCTTGCATATTATAGTTCATCATGAAGCCTTTATAGCTTGGTGGCAGTGATTATAGAACTCTATCGATAACACTATCTTCGTCAACTTTGCAACCAAGTTGAGTCATGTGATTGTAGTACCCACACATTCTGAGCAAGTGTTCACTCATAGAACTGTTCTCTTACATCTTGCAGCTATAGAACTTATTGGAGACTTCATATCTCTCAATTCGGGCATTTGCTTGAAATATTAACTTCAACTCTTGGAACATCTCATATGTTCCACGACGTTCAAAACATCTTTGAAGTCCCGATTCTAAGTCGTAAAGCATGGCACACTGAACTATCGAGTAGTCATCAGACCGTGTTTGCCAGACGTTCAAAGCGTCTACATTAGCGGGAGGGGGCTTGTCACCTAGCGGTGCTTCAAGGACATAATTCTTCTGTGCAGCAATGAGGATAATCCTCTAGTTATGGACCCAGTTAGTGTAGTTGCTACCATCATCTTTCAACTTAGCTTTCTCTAGGAACGCATTAAAATTGAAGGGAACGGTAGCACGGGCCATTGATCTACAACAACATAGATATGCAAAAACTATCAGGACTAAGTTCACGATAAGTTCAATTATTCATATTACTAAAGAACTCCCACTTAGATAGACATCCCTCTAGTCATCAAAATGATCACGTGTTCCAAATAAACTAAACCATGTCCGATCATCACGTGAGATGGAGTAGTTTTCAATGGTGAACATCTTATGTTGATCATATCTACTATATGATTCACGCTCGACCTTTCGGTATCTAGTGTTCCGAGACCATGTCTATACATGCTAGGCTCGTCAAGTTTAACCCGAGCATTCTGCATGTGCAAAACTGTCTTACACCCGTTGTATTTGAACGTAGAGCTTATCACACCCGATCATCACGTGGTGTCTCGGCACGACGAACTTTTGCAACAGTGCATACTCAGGTAGAACACTTATACCTTGAAATTTTGTAAGGGATCATCTTATAATGCTACCGCCGTACTAAGCAAAATAAGAAGCATAATAAGGTAAACATCACATGCAATCAAAATATGTGACATGATATGGCCATCATCATCTTGTGCTTTTGATCTCCATCTCCAAAGCATCGTCATGATTTCCATCGTCACCGGCTTGACACCATGATCTTCATCGTAGCGTCGTGGTCGTCTCGCTAACTATTGCTACTACTGCTATCGCTAACTCATAGTGATAAAGTAAAACAATTACATGGCTTTCACAATTCATACAATAAAGAGACAACCATAAGGCTCCTGCCGGTTGCCGATAATTTACAAAACATGATCATCTCATACAATAATGTACAACTCATCATGTATTGACCATATCAAATCACAACATGCCCTGCAAAAATAAGTTAGACGTCCTCTACTTTGTTGTTGCAAGTTTTACGTGGCTGCTACGGGCTTAGCAAGAACCGTTCTTACCTACGCATCAAAACCACAACGATTTTTCATCAAGTGTGCCGTTTTAACCTTCACAAGGACCGGACGTGGTCACACTTGATTCAACTAAAGTGAGAGAGACAGACACCCGCCGGTCACCTTTAAGCAACGAGTGCTCGTAACGGTGAAACCAGTCTCGTGTAAGTTTATGTGTAATGTCGGTCCGGGCCGCTTCATCTCACAATATCGTCGAATCAAAGTATGACATGCTGGTAAGCAGTATGACTATTATCGCCCACAACTCATTGTGTTCTACTCGTGTATATCATTGATACGTCTCCAACGTATCTATAATTTTTTATTGTTCCATGCTATTAATTATGAAGTCTTGGATGCTTAATGGGATTTATCATTCACTTTTATATCATTTTTGGGACTAACCTACTAACCCAAAGGCCCAGTCCAGATTGCTGTTTTTTGCCTGTTTCAGGGTTTTGCAGAAAAAGAATATCAAACAGAGTCCAAACGGAATGAAACCTTCGCGAGAGATATTTTTGGAGAAAATCACGCACACGGAGCTTGAGAACCACGTCAGGGGATCAAGAGGTGGACCACGAGGGTGGGGGCAAGCCCCCCTTCCCAGGGCGCGCCCCCTGCCTCGTGGCCCCCTCGAGCATCCCCCGGCGCCCTCCTTCTTCCTATATAAGTCTACGTACCCCAAGACCTCCGTGAGTAGAGAGAAAACCATAATTCCACCGTCGTACCTTCTGTTCCCGTGAAGATCCCATCTTGGAGCCTATTCCGGAGATCCACCGGAGGGGGATCTATCACGGAGTCCTTCATCATCATCATCATCGCCCTCACCATGAGTTGCGAGTAGTTTACCTCAGACCTTCGGGTCCATAGCTAGTATCTAGATGGCTTCTTCTCTCTCTGGATCTCAATACCAAGTTCTCCTCGGTCTTCGAGGAGTTCTATTCGATGTAATCTCTTTTTGCGGTGTGTTTGTCGAGATCCGATGAATTGTAAGTTTATGATCAATGTTATCTAAGAAAGATATTTGGTTCTTCTCTGAACTTTTTATGTGTGCTCATAATATCCTTGCAAGTCTCTTCGAATTATTGGTTTGGTTTGGCCTACTAGATCTATAGTTCTTGCAATGGGAGAAGTGCTTGGCTTTGGGTTCAATCTTGCGGTGTCCTTTCCCAGTGACAGTAGGGGCAGCAAGGCACGTATTGTATTGTTGCCATCAAGGATAAAAAGATGGGGTTTACATCATATTGCTTGAGTTTATCCCTCTACATCATGTCATCTTGCTTAAGGCGTTACTCTGTTCTTATGAACTTAATACACTAGATGCATGGTGGATAGCGCAGATGTGTGGAGTAATAGTAGTAGATGCAGGCAGGAGTAGGTCTACTTGTCTCGGACGTGATGCCTATATACAATGATCATGCCTAGATAGTCTCATAATTATTCCCTTTTATATCAATTGCTCGACATTAATTTGTTTATCCGCCGTAGAATATCGCTATCATGAGAGAAGCCACTAGAGAAAACTATGGCCCCCGGGTCTATTCTCAACATATCAATCTACATCTACTTTACTTTTATCGCTTTTATTTGTTGGTCTTATAAACCAAAAATACCAAAAATATAAACTATCATCTCTATCAGATCTCACTTTCGTAAGTGACCGTAAAGGGATTGACAACCCCTTATCGCGTTGGCTGTGAAGTTCTTATTTGTTTGTGCAGGTGCGAGGGACTCGCGCGTGGTCTCCTACTGGATTGATACCTTGGTTCTCAAAAACTGAGGGAAATACTTACGCTACTATGTTGCATCTCCCTTTCCTCTTCGTGGGAATACAACGCAAGCTCGGGAAGTAGCAAGAAGAATTTCTGGCGCCGTTGCCGGGGAGGCTTACGCAAAAGTCATATACCAAGTACCTATCACAAACCCTTATCCTTCGCATTACATTTATTTACCTCTCGTTTTCCTCCCCCCCCCCCACTTCACCCTTGCCGTTTTATTTTCCCTTCTTCCACCGTGTGTTCATCATTCGCTTGCTTCTTGTCTGCTCGTGTGTTGGATTGCTTGCTTGTCACTATGGTACAGAACAATACCAAATTGTGTGACTTCTCCAATACCAACAATAATGATTCTATTAGCACTCCGATTGCTGCTATTACCGATGCTGAATCTTGTGAGATCAATGCTCCTTTGTTGAATCTTGTCATGAAAGATCAATTCTCCGGCCTTCCTAGTGAAGATGCCGCTACCCATCTAAACAACTTGGTTGATTTGTGTGATATGCAAAAGAAAAGGGATACGGATAACGATATTGTTAAATTGAAGTTATTTCCGTTTTCACTTAGAGATCGTACTAAAACTTGGTTTTCCTGTATTGATTCGTGGAATAAGTGCAAAGATGCTTTTATCTCTAAGTATTTCCCTCCTGCTAAGATCATCTCTCTTAGAAACGATATTATGAATTTTAAGCAACTAGATCATGAGCATGTTGCACAAGCTTGGGAGAGAATGAAATTAATGATACATAATTGCCCTACTCATGGTTTGAATCTACGGATGATTATTCGGAATTTTTATGCTGGCTTGAATTTTGCTTCTAGAAATCTTTTAGATTCGGCCGCCGGAGGCACTTTCATGGAAACTGCCTTAGGAGAAGCTACCAAACTCCTAGATAATATTATGGTTAATTATTCTCAATGGCACACCGAAAGATCTACTAGTAAAAAAGTGCATGCTATCGAAGAAATTAGTGTTTTGAGTGGAAAGATGGATGGACTTATGAAATTATTTGCTGCTAAAAGTGCTTCTTCTGATCCTAATGGTATGCCTTTGCCCACTTTGATTGAGAATAACAATGAATCTTTGGATGTGAATTTTGTTGGTAGGAATAATTTTGGTAACAATGCTTATAGAGGTAATTTCAATCCTAGGCATTTTCCTAGTAATTCCTCTAATAATTATGGTAATTCCTACAACAACTCTTATGGAAAGATGCCTTCTGAATTTGAAACTAGTGTTAAGGAGTTTATGATCTCGCAAAAGAATTTCAATGCTTTGCTTGAAGAGAAATTGCTTAAGGTTGATGAATTGGCTAGAAGTGTGGATAGAATTACTCTCGATGTTGATTCTTTGAAACTTAGATCTGTCCCACCTAAGAGCCATGAGAATTTCCATTGATTAATGCAAAGAAAGAACCGCTAGGATGCGTGCTAAAAGAGAAGATTATATTAAAGCGTGTTCTTCTAGTTATCATGAAAATAAAGATGAAGATCTGAAAGTTATTGATGTGTCTCCTATTAGATCATTATTTTCTAGTATAAATCTTGATGAAGATAGGATTGGAAATGATTCTGCTTTAAGGTGTCCCAGTGATTCAGAGTTTTTAGATCTTGATGCTTAAATTGTTAAAAGTGGGAGTGAAGAAATTAAAACTTTGCTTTGTGATGAACCCACTACTTTGGATTTCAAGGGATTCAATTACGACAATTGCTCTTTGATTGATTGTATTTCCTTGTTGCAATCCGTGCTAAATTCTCCGCATGATTATAGTCAAAATAAAGCTTTCACCAAACACATAGTGGATGCTTTAATGCAATCTTATGAAGAAAAACTTGAGTCAGAAGTTTTTATCCCTAGAAAGCTTTATGATGAGTGGGAACCTACTATTAAAATAAAAATAAAATATCATGAATGCTATGCTTTGTGTGATTTGGGTGCAAGTGTCTCCACTATCCCAAAAACTTTGTGTGATTTGATAGGGTTCCATGAGCTTGATGATTGTTCTTTAAATTTGCATCTTGCGGATTCCACTATTAAGAAACCTATGGGAAGAATTAATGATGTTCTTATTGTTGCCAATAGGAATTATGTGCCCGTAGATTTCATTTTTCTTGATATAGATTGCAATCCTTCATGTCCTATTATTCTTGGTAGACCTTTCCTTAGAACGATTGGTGCAATTATTGATATGAAGGAAGGAAATATTAGATTCCAATTTCCGTTAATGAAAAGCATGGAACACTTTCCTAGAAAGAAAATCAAATTACCATATGAATCTATCATGAGAGCCATTTATGGATTGCCTTCCAAGGATGGCAATACCTAGATCTATCTTGTATCGTGCCTAGCTTGGGGCGTAAAATGATAGCGCTTGTTGGAAGGCAACCCAACTTTATATTTTTTGTTTTTGTTGCTGTTAGTGAATAAATATTGCATCTAGCCTCTGATTAGATGTGGTTTCATGTTTTGTTTAGTGTTTGTGCCAAGTAGAACCTTTGGTAAAACTTGTGTGAAGTTTATGTGATCTTGCTGTGAAAAACAGAATCGTTAGCGCTTGCTAAAGTAGTCTTCAGATTTTATTGGAGCGAGATTTTTAGTTGATTCTTTTTTAAGATGATTGGTAGACAAATTTCGGAAATTTAACAATTTAGTTTTAATTTTTTGGAGTTCCATAAGTAGGCGAAACCTGCAGATTACTACAGACTGTTCTGTTTTTGACAGATTCTGTTTTACGTGTGTTGTTTGCTTATTCCGATGCATCTATGAGTAGTATTGGAGGATATGAACCATAGAGAAGTTGGAATACAGTAGGTTTAACACCAATATAAACAAATAATGAATTCATTGATGTACCTTTGAGTGGTGGTTTGCTTTCTTATACTAACGGAGCTCACGAGAATTTTTGTCTAAGTTTTCTGTTGTGAAGTTTTCAAGTTTTGAGTATTGCTTTGATGGACTATGGAACAAGGAGTAGCAAAGGACTAAGCTTGGGGATGCCCATGGCACCCCAATTAAATTCAAGATAATCAAAAGCCTAAGCTTGGGGATGCCCCAGGAAGGCATCCCCTCTTTCGTCTTCATCCATCGGTAACTATACTTGGAGCTATATTTTTATTCGCAACATGCTATGAGTTTTGCTTGGAGGGTCTTGTATAATTTGAGTCCTTGCTTGTTAGTTTGTCACAATAATCCTTGCTGGACACACCTATTTGAGAGAGTTAAATATGGCCTAGAAATTGTTAGAACACTCTATGGGCTTCACTTATATCTTTTGAGTTGAATAGTTTTTGCTCTTGTGCTTCACTTATATCTTTTAGAGCACGGTGGTGGTAATATTTTGTAAAAATTGTTGAACTCTCATGCTTCACTTATATCATTTTGAGAGTCTATTAAAATAGCATGGTAATGCGTTTAGGCCAAAGAAACTAGTCTTCACATGATAAACATCCAATGTCAATGTAGTAAAAAAAATCACACTAAGTGCATTGAATAGAACGAGATGTTGGATGCTTGATAATTGTTTTGAGACATGAGGATAGTGATATTAGAGTCATGCTAGTGGAGTTATTATGAAATTGAGAAATACTTGTGTTAAGGTTAGTGATTCCCGTATCATGCACGTATGGTGAACCGCTATGTGACGAAGTTAGAGCATGAGGTATTTGTAAAGTGTCAACCTTTGTGTGGAGGTTGGGGGCGCGCGATGGTTAACTACTACCAACCTCCCCCCTAGGAGCATGCGTTGATCGCTTTGTTTTGATGACTCGTAAATTTTTGCAATAAGTATATGAGTTCTTATGACTAATGTTGAGTCCCTGGATTATACGCGCTTTCACCCTTCCACCATTGGTAGCCTCTCTTGTACCGCGCAACTTTCGCTGGTACCATAAACCCACTATATATCCTTCCTCAAAACAGCCACCATATTGTTCCTCAAAACAGCCACCATACCTACCTATCATGGCATTTCCATAGCCATTCCGAGATATATTTCCATGCAACTTTCCACCGTTCCGTTCATATGATACGCATCATATTGTCATATTGTCATTGCATGATCATGTAGTTGACATCGTATTTGTGGCAAGGCCACCATGCATAATTTTTCATACATGTCACTCTTGTTTCATTGCACATCCCGGTACACCGCCGGAGGCATTCATACACAGTCATACTTTGTTGTTGTAGTATCGAGTTGTAATATCGAGTTGTAATGAAAAGTGTGATGATCATCATTATTAGAGCATTGTCCCATGGGAGGAAAGGCTAAATCTATAAAGCCCCTCTGCAAGAAAAAAAAGAAAAAAAGAAGGGCCAAAGAAAAAAAATGCCCAAAAAAAGAAAAAGAAAAAGGGACAATTGCTACTATATTTTTCCACACTTGTTCTTCAAAGTAGCACTTTGTTATTCATTGTAGAGAGTCTCATGTTTAGTCACTTTCATATACTAGTGGGAATTTTCACTATAAAACTTGGCTTGTATATTCCAACGATGGGCTTCCTCAAATGCCCTAGGTCTTCGTGAGCAAGCAAGTTGGATGCACACCCACTAGTTTCTTTTGTTGAGCTTTCATTCATACTTAGCTCTAGTGCATCCGTTGCATGGCAATCCCTACTCACTCACATTGATATCTATTGATGGCATCTTCTTTGCCCGTTGATACGCCTAGTTGATGTGAGACTATCTCCCTCCTTTTTTTCTTCTCCACAACCACCTCTATTCCAACCATAGTGCTATGTCCATGGCTCACGCTCATGTATTGCGTGAAAGTTGAAAGGTTTGAAAAGATAGAGTATGAAAACAAGTGCCTGGCTGAAATCGGGGTTGTGCATGATATGAATATTTTGAGTGATAACGAGGGAGCATAGCCAACACTATATGATTTTGTAGGGATAACTTTTTTAGCCATAGTATTTTGAGAAGACATGATTGCTTTGTTAGTATTGCTTGAAGTATTATTATTTCTTATGTCGATATAGACTTTTATCTTGAATCGTTCAGATCTGAACATTCATGCCACAATTAAGAGAATTACATTGAAAAACTATATTGGTTAGCATTCCACATCAAAAAATCTTTCTTTATCATTTACCTACTCAAGGACAAGTAGGAATTAAGCTTGGAGATGCTTGATATGTCTCCAACGTTTTTATAATTTTTGATTGTTCCATGCTATTATTTATGAAGTCTTGGATGTTTAATGGGCATGATCATTCACTTTTATATCATTTTTGGGACTAACCTACTAACCCAAAGGCCTAGTCCAGATTGCTGTTTTTTGCCTGTTTAAGGGTTTTGAAAAAAAAATATCAAACGGAGTCCAAATGGAATGAAACCTTCGCGAGAGATATTTTTGGAGAAAATCACGCACACGGAGCTTGAGAACCACGTCACGGGATCAAGAGGTGGCCCACGAGGGTGGGGGCGCGCCCCCTGCCTCGTGGCCCCCTCGAGCGTCCCCCGGTGCCCTCCTTCTTCCTATATAAGTCTACGTACCCCAAGACCTCCGTGAACAGAGAGAAAACCCTAATTCCACCGCCGTACCTTCTGTTCCCGTGAAGATCCCATCTTGGATCCTGTTCCGGAGCTCCACCAGAGGGGGATCTATCACGGAGTCCTTCATCATCATCATTATCATCGCCCTCACCATGAGTTGTGAGTAGTTTACCTCAGACCTTCGGGTCCATAGCTAGTATCTAGATGGCTTCTTTTCTCTCTCTGGATCTCAATACCAAGTTCTCCTCGGTCTTCGAGGAGATCTATTCGATGTAATCTCTTTTTGCGGTGTGTTTGTCGAGATCCGATGAATTGTGAGTTTATGATCGAGGTTATCTATGAAAGATATTTGGTTCTTCTCTGAACTTTTTATGTGTGCTCATAATATCCTTGCAAGTCTCTTCGAATTATTGGTTTGGTTTGGCCGACTAGATCTATCGTTCTTGCAATGGGAGAAGTGCTTGGCTTTGGGTTCAATCTTGCGGTGTCCTTTCCCAGTATTAGTAGGGGCAGCAAGGCACGTATTGTCTTGTTGCCATCAAGGATAAAAAGATGGGGTTTACATCATATTGCTTGAGTTTATCCCTCTACATCATGTCATCTTGCTTAAGGCATTACTCTGTTCTTATGAACTCAGTACACTAGATGCATGCTGGATAGCGGCCGATGTGTGGAGTAATGGTAGTAGATGCAGGCAAGAGTAGGTCTACTTGTCTCGGACGTGATGCCTATATACAATGATCATGCCTAGATAGTCTCATAATCATTCGCTTTTCTATCAATTGCTCGACAGTAATTTGTTTACCCGCCGTAGAATATCGCTATCATGAGAGAAGCCACTAGAGAAAACTATGGCCCCCGGGTCTATTCTCAACATATCAATCTACATCTACTTTACTTTTATCGCTTTTATTTGCTGTTCTTATAAACCAAAAATTACCAAAAATATAAACTATCATCTCTATGAGATTTCACTTTCGTAAGTGACCGTAAAGGGATTGACAACCCCTTATCGCGTTGGCTGCGAAGTTCTTATTTGTTTGTGCAGGTGCGAGGGACTCGCGCGTGGTCTCCTACTGGACTGATACCTTGGTTCTCAAAAACTGAGGGAAATACTTACGCTACTGTTCTGCATCTCCCTTTCCTCTTCGAGGGAATACAACGCAAGCTCGAGAAGTATCAATCATCTACGCATAGAACTGGCTCTGATGCCACTGTCGGGGAACGTAGTATTTCAAAAAATAATCCTACGATCACGCAAGATCTATCTAGGAGAAGCATAGCAACGAGTGAGGAGAGTGTGTCCACATACACTCGTAGACCGAAAGCGGAAGCCTTTAGTAACGCGGTTGATGTAGTCGAACGTCTTCGCGATCCAACTGATCCAAGCACCTAACGTACGACACTTCCGCGTTCAGCACACGTTCAGCTCGATGATGTCCCACGAAATCTTGATCCAATTGAGGTCGAGGAAGAGTTCCGTCAGCACGACGGCGTGGTGACGGTGATGATGAAGTTACCGGCGCAGGGCTTCGCCTAAGCACTACGACGATATGACCGAGGTGTGTAACTCTGGAGGGGGGCACCGCACACGGCTAAGAAATCAACTTGTGTGTCTATAGGGTGCCCCCTCCCACATATATAAAGGAGGGAGGGAGGAGGAGGGCCGACCACAAGGGGCGCGCCCAAGGGGTGGGAGTAGGATTCCACCCTTTCCTAGTCCTAGACTCCTAGTAGGAGAAAGAAGGCAAGGAGGAAGTGGGGAAAAGGAAGGAGGGGGGTGCCGCCCCTTCCTAGTCCAAATCGGACCAGCCCATGGGGGGGCGCACGGCCACCCCTTGAGGCCCTCCACTCGTTTACCGTATGGCCCATTAAGGCCCACTACTTCCCCCGGTGAATTCCCGTAACTCTCCGGGACTCCGAAAAATACCCGAATCACTTGGAACCATTCCGACGTCCGAATATAGCCCTCCAATATATGAATCTTTACCTCTCGACCATTTTGAGACTCCTCGTCATGTTCGTGATCTCATCCGGGACTCCGAACAAACTTCGATCATCAAATCACATAACTCATAATACAAATCGTCATCGAACGTTAAGCGTGTGGACCCTACGGGTTCGAGAACTATGTTGACATGACCGAGACACATCTCCGATCAATAACCAATAGTGGAACCTGGATGCTCATATTAGCTCCTACATATTATACGAAGATCTTTATCAGTCAAACTGCATAACAACATACGTTATTCCCTTTGTCATCAGTATGTTACTTGCCCGAGATTCGATCGTCGGTATCATCATACCTAGTTCAATCACGTCACTGCCAAGTCTCTTTACTCGTTCCGTAATACATCATCTCGTGACTAACTCATTAGTCGTTTTCTTGCAAGGCTTATTATGATGTGTATTACCGAGAGGACCTAGAGATACCTCTCCGACATTTGGAGTGACAAATCCCATTCTTGATCTATGCCAACACCACAAACACCTTTGGAGACACCTGTAGAGCATCTTTATAATCACCCTGTTACGTTGTGACATTTGATAGCACACAAGGTGTTCCTCCGGTATTCGGGAGTTTCATAATCTCATAGTCAGAGGAACATCTATAAGTCATGAAGAAATCAATAGCAATAAAACTAAACGATCATAGTGCTAAGCTAACGGATGGATCTTGTCCATCACATCATTATCTAATGATGTGATCCCGTTCATCAAATGATAACACATGTCTATGGTTAGGAAACATAACCATCTTTGATCAACGAGCTAGTCAAGTAGAGGCATACTAGGGACACTCTGTTTTGTCTATGTATTCACACATATACTAAGTTTCCGGTTAATACAATTTTAGCATGAATAATAAACATTTATCATGATATAAGGAAATATAAATAATAACTTTATTATTGTCTTTAGGGTATATTTCCTTAAAAATTGTACATGAAGTTCAAGGCATTTAGGGAAGAGGACCTACACTGTCCTAAATTCCATGTTGGCCAAGTTTTCCAAACAGTTGAGCTACTGAGGACAACCATCAAAGAATATTGCTGAAAGAATAGAGTCTATGTTAAGTTGCCTGTGAATGATAGAAAAAGATTGAAGGCCAAATGTGATGATGATTGTACTTGGTATATGTGGGCCTCGTATGATAGTAGAACTAAGTGCTTTATGGTCAAGAAGTATCTAAGTGAACACACCTGCACAAATAAGTGGAAGATCAAGGCTTTCACTGCTCCTTTCATTGCCCAAAAGTATTTGGAGAGCTTCAGAGCTGACCAGGATATGAACTTGAGAAACTTCTCTAGGGTTGTGCAGAAGGAGTGGCACATGACCCCGACAAGGACCACATTTTAGAGGGCTAGGAGGTTGGCTATGAAGATCATACATGATGGCGAGAAAGGGCAATACAAATTGCTATGTGACTATGGCAATGAGATCAGAAGGAGTAACCCAGGCAGCTATTTCTTTGTGGCACTTGATGAACAAGCAAGGTTCAACAAGGCCTCTATGTGTCTCGATGCTTGCAAAAGAGGGTTCCGTCAGGGGTGTAGGCCTATCATCTTTCTATATGGGTGCCACATTAAGACAAGGTATAGAGGATAGTTGCTATGTGATGTGGGAATAGATCCAAATAATTGTATTTTTCCAATTGCAATAATTGTTGTTGAAGTGGAGGACAAACCGAACTGGTGTTGGTTCTTGGAGAGATTGAAAAATGATCCGCCGCCCGCGAGAGAGACTAACTAAGGAGAAGGAAAGCTAGCACGCGACCGATCCGGGGCGGAATGAATTGCCGCCGGCCGGTGACGATCTGGCGGATGGATGAGAGAGCACGGCGTGGGTATGCGTGTGCTCACCCTTGGCTTCCTCCATGGCAGGCGAGTGATGGGAAGGAGGAGGCGGGCGGGCGGATCGGCGGCGGAACTCCCCGAGCGAGATGCGCGCCGGCCTGTTGCGTGTCCGTGGGAATGGAATTGGGAAAGAGAGAGAGATGTGTGGGTGTCCGGGTCATCGTGGTCACGTGCGCGGCATATAAATAGGGCCGCGCCAGGCGACTGGCGGAGTACCGGACGCAACCGGATAGAGGGATAGAGTGAGAAAGGGAGGGAGGCAAGCAAGCGACGACGCCGATGGTGGACCAGGAGGGAGGGCGGCGCGTGACGGACGACGGTGATGGAGCGGCGGGACGGCCCACCGTCCATAGGTTGGTCGGTCGCGTGCATCACGCTGCCGCGGCGCGTTTGCATTTTAGATTTTACTACATTTTCATTTCGACGACGTGGGATGAGCAGACACGAAATCTGACGTGTTTCATGGGATGGGATCGGGACATGGTCTGCGTCAGTGGGATTCTTCTTCATCTTCCGCCCCACATGCGCGATTTTTGATTTACTGGCAAATAAAACACAGTACAAGACAGACCCACCCAAACAAGTGATCAAATCAAATCAAGCATATGTAAGTTGGGACAAGTCTGTAGAAATTATACCAACATCTAAATCATCAAACTGGTTTCATTAGACTCGCCGTCGCATATATGTTCATACTTCCTCCGTTGCATAGTATAGTGTATATTTTATTTTAAGTCAAATATTTTTGTGGCTGACCAAGTTTATATATACTAAACTACCGAAACAGTAAATACTAAATAAATACTCCCCCGTTCCAAAATAGATGACCCAACTTTGTACTAACTTTATACTATATTTAGTATGAAGTTGAGTCATTTATTTTGGAACGGGGGAGTAAAACATAAAAAAGTAAAAGAATGGTCAAACATAAATATGTTTGACTTAAAAAATAAAATATATATTTCATGACTTCAAATAAAGAAAAACATGTATACTAAACTATCGATGCCGTGCTAGTTTGGAAGGCCCACACGTATCCCTATGTCATGAGTAACGAACATGTCATGACTTTTATATCACAAATATCATTAGAAACTTCAAATGTTTTATTTTCTAATGGTGTATCTTGCATGGTACTTATATAATATGCACTAGAAGAGTTTGGTGTGCTTTGCTGCACCGTTGGTGTTATTGGATTTTATAAGGAAAATAATCCCTCTATTTCAAAATAGCAGCTGCTTTTGTTTTTTGAAAAGTCATACTACTTTGAGTTTGACCAAATTTTCAGAGAAATATAAAAGTATCCACAATATCTAAACGGTATCATTAGATTCATCCTGAATAAATATTCATATTTTACTTGTTAGGCATTGTGGATGTTGATATTTTTGGCTCTAAACTTGGACAAAGTTCAAGAAATTTGTCCCTTTAGAAAACGAATACACCTTATATTTTGAAACAGATGGAGTATTTGGTTTAGCGAGTTGGGGGAGATGATGGAGTGTGTTTCATTTTTATTTTATAATGCTGTGTCTTAATGGGCCTTTCAGGGTGTGATTCTGTGTTATTTGCTAATCAACATGTACTCATGTGGGATTTTTTTTCTCTGTCGGTGGTTGCATATACTATGTTGATGCTACAGTGTCACATGTTTGTGCTTCTTTTTTCTGGGTGGTGAGAGGGTGCATTGCATTGAGTTGTTTTTATAGGTCGGTTGTTGCTAATTGATTTGAATTAACCCGGTCAAAATGTGATCAAATCTAAACTGAATACCTCAATTATATAGGAGAGCTCCAACATTAGGGAGCATAGTGAATTAAAAGAATAGAATGAGAGAGCTTCTTAAGAAATTGTTGGCACGGTCAAAATCAAGTACCCCAATTCCAAATTGGAGACATCAATTGATTGTAGGCCTCTAAAATTAGGGAACATGGCGTATTAGATAGATTTCACTGGTGTAGGATCGAAAGTTTGTCTAGAGGGGGGTGATTAGACTACTTGTAAATATAAAAATTCTGCCTTTTGATCATGAACAGTTTTTGGCAGTTTCACAATTATGATCAAGACAAGTATCACCCTACACATGCAATTCTAGAGTATAAGCAGCGGAAAGTAAATTGCACATGTAGTAAAGAGAGGTGGAGAAGATCAAACGCAATTTGGAGACGCGGAGATTTTTCTCGTGGTTCCGATAGGTGGTGCTATCGTACATCCACGTTGATGGAGACTTCAACCCACGGAGGGTAACGGCTGCGCGAGTCCACGGAGGGCTCCACCCACGAAGGGTCCACGAAGAAGCAACCTTGTCTATTCCATCATGGCCTACGCCCACGGAGGACTAGCCTTACTCGGGGTAGATCTTCATGAAGTAGGCGATCTCCTTGCCCTTACAAACTTCTTGGTTCAACTCCACATCTCAAAGACGGAGGCTCCCAAGCGACACCTAACCAATCTAGGAGGCACCACCCTCCAAAAGGTAATAGATGTTGTTGATGGTGATGAACTCCTTGCTCTTGTGCTTCAAATGATAATCTCCCCAACACTCAACTCTCCTCACTGATATGGCTGTGGTGGAAGAAAGGTTTGAGTGGAAAGCAACTTGGGAAGGCTAGAAATCAAGTTTCATATGGTAGGAATGGAATGGCTTGATCTCAACACAAGGGTAGGTGGTTCACTTCTCAGAAAGTGTATGATAGGAGTGGTAGACTTTCTGATGGCTCTCTCCACGAATGAAGAGGGGGTGGAGGGGTATATATAGCCTCCACACAAAATCCAACCGTTACACACACATTTGACCAATCTCGGTGAGACCGAAGTGAAAACTCGGTCAGACCGAAAGTTCAAATATAGTGAACGTTGGGATTTTCGGTGGGACCGAAAATACCATCTCGGTGTGTCCGAAGTGAGTCAAAGGTTGGAGCTTGCCATCTCGGTGGGACCGAAAATAACAACTCGGATATTCTGAAGTGATGTCAATTGGTTACAGAAGGTTGGCAGTCCATTTTCGGTGAGACCGAAACTCAAAATCGGATGGACCGAGAAATTAGGGTTTGGAAGAATAACTGAGGTGGTTCATCTCGGTGGGACTGAGTTTGCAGAATCGGTTTGTCCGAGATTACTTATGAGTGTGTTAAGTAGTGAAGAGTGCTGATAGTTGAGGGAGCTAGATCACTAAGCACTTGAGCAACCAGATCATTAACACAACCTCATCCCCTTTTAATAGTATTGGCTTTTCCTATGGACTCAATGTGATCTTTGATCACTAAACCAAAAATAGAGTCTTGAGCTTTTGCCAATGCTTGTCTTAGCATTTTGAGGGGTCCACTTCTTCAGACATTTCCATACCCATATCATCGAACTTCTCTGAAATGATTCTCAAGTAAATATTAGTTCAATGATATATATGTTGTTATTAATTACCAAAACCACCAGGGGATTAGTTGCACTTTCAGTATGTAGCCGAGAACTCATGTAGAATCCCTTCCTCATCGAGAAAAGAGTCTACATTGGCATTCTTGAACTCCGTTCCATTGTCACTCCGAACTTTCTTGATCTTCACTTCAAATTGATTTTGGGCCTTTTTGGCAAAGGTTTTGAAGATTCTCTGAACCTGCGATTTGTCATCAAGGAAAAATACCCACGTAAATCTGGAATAATCATCAACTATAACTAGACCAAAGGAGTTACCACCAAGGCTTTTGTAAGCATTGGGACCGAAGAGGTCCATATGAAGAAGCTCAAGCGGTCTCCTTGTGGTCATGATGTTTTTCACGGGATGACTTCCACCTACTTGTTTTCCTGCTTGACAAGCACTACAAAGTCTATCTTTGTCAAAGAAAACATCTTTAACGCCAAGAATATGATCACCTTTGATCAACTTGTCTAGATTACGCATACCAACATGTCCAAGCCTTCTATGCCATAACCAACCTTTAGAGGATTTAGCAATGAAACAAGCTCTAGGTTGGGCTTTCTTAGTGAAATCAACAATATATAGATCACCTCTACGGATACCGATAAATGCCATGTTTTGATTGTCACGACGAAAGACTTGGCAATCTACTTTGGTGAACAACACATTGAATCCAAAGTCAGCTAATCTAGACACGGAAAGTAAATTGTATCCAAGAGATTCTACAAGCATGACATTTTGAATAGAGCTATCATGAGATATGGCCACCTTACCAAGGCCAAGTACCTTACCCTTGGAGTTGTCTCCAAAAGTCACATACTTGCGTGGACCATCGTTCTTTGCAAGCTCTCCAAACATGTCTTTGTCTCCGGTCATGTGGTCGGTGCATCCACTATCAAGAATCCACTCTTTTCCGCCGGACATGTAGTCTCTCAGATTTGCCATAAGATTGAGACTCTTCATGATCTTGTCTAGCTCGGTGTCCGAGTCGGAGTAATCATCATCATGCTCATGCTTATCATCATATTGACCCATAGATTGTTCATCATCAACACCTAGGTCAATTTGATAACCACTTGCATTAGTTTTGTCAATGTGACAATAATCTTGGGAATGTAATGCAAGAGCATTTCTAATTAAAACATTGATAAGACCGGGATCACCCTTCTTTTTCATAAGATCACGAAGCTCAAAGAAGCATTTATCAAAGTTGGGATCATTGGGGCGCATCTTATCAAATTCAATAGTCTTGTGTAGAATTTCATCAAGACTTCTCAAAGAGTAGTCCGGATAAAGTTCTTCCAAGAACTTCCACATAGCATAGGCGCACTCAAAGTTTGTAACAAGCTTAAGCAAGTCATCGGGTAACCCTCTAATGATAAGATTTACAGTCCTAAGGTTACGAAGCAAATCAAGCTCTTCATCCATGGTAGGGTGCAAGGGATCAAAAGGAGGCACATAGGGGGTCTCAACATATTTGCACAAATTGTACATCTTAAAGATACTAAGCATTTCAGACCTCCATGAGTTATATGACTCTCCATTAAGAATAGGCACTCTATGGCTAACACTCCCAAACGTAGACACGTCCATCTTCCTCCAATGGTGTGTAAACCAAAGCAATGGAGACCAAAGCTCTGATACCAATTGAGGGATCGAAGAAGGTGAGAGTGTCTAGAGGGGGGGTGATTAGACTACTCGACAAGATAAAATTTCTGTCTTTTATCAAGGACAGATTTTGGCAGATTTTGCATAACACACAAGTCAAGTAGCACACTACACATGCAATTCTAGAGTATGGGCAGCGGAAAGTAAATTGCACAAGTAGTAAAAAGAAGTGGAGAAGATCAAACGCAATTTGGAGACGCAATGATTTTTCCCGTGGTTCCGATAGGTGGTGCTATCGTACATCCACGTTGATGGAGACTTCAACCCACGGAGGGTAACGGCTGCGCGAGTCCACGGAGGGCTCCACCCACGAAGGGTCCACGAAGAAGCAACCTTGTCTATTCCATCATGGCCTACGCCCACGGAGGGCTAGCCTTACTCGGGGTAGATCTTCACGAAGTAGGCGATCTCCTTGCCCTTACAAACTTCTTGGTTCAACTCCACATCTCGATGACGGAGGCTCCCAAGCGACACATAACCAATCTAGGAGGCACCACCCTCCAAAAGGTAATAGATGTTGTAGATGATGATGAACTCCTTGCTCTTGTGCTTCAAATGATAATCTCCCCAACACTCAACTCTCCTCACTGATATGGCTGTGGTGGAAGAAAGGATTGAGTGGAAAGCAACTTGGGAAGGTTAGAAATCAAGTTTCATATGGTAGGAATGGAATAACTTGATCTCAACACAAGGGTAGGTGGTTCTCTTCTTAGAAAGTGTAAGGTAGGAGTGGTAGTACTTTCTGATGGCTCTCTCCACGAATGAAGAGGGGGTGGAGGGGTATATATAGCCTCCACACAAAATCCAACCGTTACACACATAATTGAGCAATCTCGGTGAGACCGAAGTGAAAACTCGGTCAGACCGAAAGTTCAAATATAGTGAACGTTGGGGTTTTCGGTGGGACCGAAAATACCATCTCGGTTTGTCCGATATGAGTCAAAGGTAGGAACTTGCCAGTTTCGGTCGGACCGAAATTATCAACTCGGATATTCCGAAATGATGTCAAACGGTTACAGAAGGTTGGCAGCCCGGTTTCGGTGAGACCGAACTCAAAATCGGATTGACCGAAATTTCTAGGGTTTGGAAAATAGCTGAGGTGGTTCATCTCGGTGGGACTGAGTTGGAAGAATCGGTTTGTCCGAGATTACTTATGAGTGTGTTTAGTAGTGAAAGTTGCTGATAGTTAAAGGAGATATATCACTAAGCACTTGAGCAACCAGATCATCAACACAACCTCATCCCCTTTTAATAGTATTGGCTTTTCCTATGGACTCAATGTGATCTTTGATCACTAAACCAAAAATGGAGTCTTGAGCTTTTGCCAATGCTTGCCTTAGCATTTTGAGGGGTCCACTTCTTCAGACATTTCCATACCCGTATCATTGAACTTCTCTGAAATGATTCTCAAGTAACTATTAGTTCAATGATATATATGTTGTTATTAATTACCAAAACCACCCGGAGATTAGTTGCACTTTCAACTGGTAAAATGGATGACCTAGATATACGTGTAGGACCTATAAACCGGAAAGGAGGGAGTACTATATGTAGTTGAGGTGTACATGTGGATATATTTTTATGAGCTTGATCAAATTTAAAGATGTCCTAGTATATGAAGCCCTCCTTCATATATCCCGCGACTACATGGGAATTCACTGCCTGGTGTGCCACGGAGACTCTGACCTGGTAGTGTAACAAGTGACAAAAACCCTTTGAGTTCAACTTCTTCATGGCACTAGGTAGTATGCAGTGGCCTTCCTATTTTTTAGCAATCATCCTCCTCTTCTCCTGGACCACTATCTTCCTTTCAATTTTGTCCCCAAACTGAAACAACATTACGCCCTTATGCTTGTTGATTCAATTATTGAAGCACTCGGCCAAATTGTTTGTCACATAATCCACCTTCGAGGAAGTGGAAAAATCTGCTTCTAGACCAAATCCTACTGTGGTATTTTCTTCCAAATACTCTATTGTTTTAAGTTTTTTTCTAGTGTATGGATGCCATGACGGCTTGAAAAGCTTCAGGAGTCCATGAATACGTTGTTGGCCACATATTGTCATCAAATACTTTACAATGTAACTTTTTCTTAAAGTTGACAACCAGGTGGCACATGCATTCCTTATGTTCAACATACCTATACACGTCTTCATGCAATATCAATTTCTTTTCTTGCATCTGAACATATTGCAAGTCCATGTGGACAACCAATAGCTTGATGAAGCTTCTCCATGAACCACACCCAACCTTCTTTTGATTCAGAATCAATAATTCCATAAGCAACATGGTACTACCTCATTTCCGGTTTAAAGACTCATCTAAAAAAGTTCAGATTTCTGTTATATTAAGATCACTTTGAGTGTAGTTGAGTTAAAGGGCTTTGAGTTCCACATCACATTTAATTCATGGAGATAAGACTAGTCATAGTGGGGAGTAACATACACTAGTGTCATGCATATGGAACTAGTCTATGTTACTACGTTCATAGTGGGGAGTAACATAAAGGTAGTGTTATAGGTGGTTGTATTAATTAGCTTGTAGACTCGTCTTGCCTTGGGACTGTTATGTGACGGTAACATATTATGTTACTCTAAAAACTTCTCTCCTCATTAACTACATGCCACATAAGCAAACTTATCTTGGGGCGTGCCATGTTACTAGCTAAGTTACTCCCACTATGACCAACCTAAGGCTGGTCATAGTGGGGAGTAACTTATACTAGTGTCATGCATATGACACTAGTCTAAGTTACTACCTTCATAGTGCAAAGTAACATAGTAGTAGTGTCATAGATGGCATCATTTTATTAGCTCATAGACTCATTTTGCCTCAGTAAGCGCTATGTTACAGTAACATATTATGTTACCATAAGCACCTCTTTCCTCATTAAATACATGCCACATAAGCAAAATTGTTCTGGGATATGTTAAGTTACTACCTAAGTTACGCCCACTATGACTAGCCTAAGAGAGAGGGAATTAGTGGTAATGCATGCATCTATTCTACATGCACCATGCAAGTCCAATGAGAGAGTGTGCTACACTTATTGCTTTGAGAATCGAATATGTCGGAATTCTTTTCATTGGACAGTTTTGTCCACTCACAATGTACCTTGGCTGATAAGATTTCAGATTTGAGCCATCTAGCCTACAAAACCCTTAGTGGATGTCGTATAAATAGGGCCGCTAGTAGGCGCGCCCTGGCATTGGATAACGTAGGCACCGAGCATGGCGCTGTTCCATAGGAAGCAAATGGGAAAGAGGAAGGAAACTAGGAAAGTGATAGCATCTAGAGCCATATACAACAAATCAGACCCCTCAAATGTGTGCGAATGCGCCTGGGCGCGTTTGCCGATATTGATTGGTCACACCTCAAATAATCATTCCCACAATCATACACTACGAATACTCAAATCCATACAATTACATAAACGTGAAACCTAATCTTAAATAGAGCTTGTCAGGCTCCATTGTGACCATGTCCGGCGGCTGGCTGCTCCCCTCAGAGTGCTTGTGTGGTTGTCGGCAAGGTAGAGTATGACACGCAACACACTGCTACCTCTTGAGCTTGCGTTGTATTCCCTGGAAAAAGAAAGGGAGATGCAGCACAGTAGCGTAAGTATTTCTCTCAGTTTTTGAGAACCAAGGTATCAATCTAATAGGAGACCACGCGCCAGTCCCTCGCACCTGCACAAACAAATAAGAACTTCGCAGCCAACGCGATAAGGGGTTGTCAATACCCTTACGGTCACTTACGATAGTGAGATCTGATAGAGATGATAATTATATTTTTGGTATTTTTGGTATAGAAATAGATAGTAAAGAAAGCAAATAAACAACGGCGACAAAAATTGGCTAGTTGACGGGAAAGTAATATAATAAAGATAGACCCGGGGGCCATAGTTTGCTCTAGTGGCTTCTCTCACGATAGCGATATTCTACAGCGGGTAAACAAATTACTGTCGAGCAATTGATAGAAAAGCGAATAATTATGAGACTATCTAGGCATGATCATTGTATATAGGCATCACGTCCGAGACAAGTAGACCGAAACGATTCTGCATCTACTACTATTACTCTAGACATCGACCGCTATCCAGCATGCATCTAGTGTATTGAGTTCATACGAACAGAGTAACGCCTTAAGCAAGATGACATGATGTAGAGGGATAAACTCAAGCAATATGATGAAACCCCCATCTTTTTATCCTCGATGGCAACAATACAATACGTGCCTTGTTGCCCCTACTGTCACTGGGAAAGGACACCGCAATATTGAACCCAAAGCCAAGCACTTCTCCCATTGCAAGAACTATAGATCTAGTAGGCCAAACCAAACCAATAATTCGAAGAGACTTGGAAGGATATTATGAACACAGATAAAAAGTTCAGAGAAGAACCAAATATCTTTCATAGATAACCTTGATCATAAACTCACAATTCATCGGATCTTGACAAACACACCGCAAAAAGAGATTACATTGAATAGATCTCCTCAAAGACCGAGGAGAACATTGTATTGAGATCTGGAGAGAGAGAGAGAAGAAGCAATCTAGATACTAGCTATGGACCCGAAGGTCTGTGGTAAACTACTCACAACTCATGGTGAGGGCGATGATGATGATGATGAAGGCCTCCGTGATGGATCCCCCTCCCTGAACAAGCTCCAAGATGGGATCTCCACGGGAACAGCAGCTACGGCGGTGGAATTAGGATTTTTTCTCTACGTATGGAGTTTCTGGGGTACGTAGGTATATATAGGAAGAAGGAGGGCACCGGGGGCCGTGTGGGCCAGCCTCGAGGCAGGGGCGCGCCCCCCACCCTCGAGGGCTGGCCCTACGTCCCCTGACTTGGCCCCTAAGACTCCCGAGCGTGATTTCCTCCAAAAATATCTCTCACGAAGGTTTCATTCTGTTTGGACTCCGTTTGATATTCCTTTTCTGCAAAACCCTGAAATAGGCAAAAAAAAACAGCAATATGGAATGGGCCTTTGGGTTAGTAGGTTAGTCCCAAAAATGATATAAAAGTGAATGATAAAGCCCATTAAACATCCAAGACTTCATAAATAATAGCATGGAACAATCAAAAATTATAGATACGTTGGAGACGTATCAAGCATTCCCAAGCTCTACTGCTCGTCCTCGAGTAGGTAAATGATAAAGAAAGAATTTTTGATGTGGAATGTTAACCAATATAGTTTTTCAATGTAATTCTCTTAATTGTGTCATATATGTTCAGATCTGAAAGATTCTAGACAAAAGTCTATATTGACATAAGAAATGACAATACTTCAAGCAATACTAACAAAGCAATCATGTCTTCTCAAAATACTATGGCTAAAGAAAGTTATTCCTACAAAATCATATAGTGTTGGCTATGCTCCCTTATTATCGCACTAAATATTCATATCATGCACAACCCCAATTTCAGCCAAGCATTTGTTTTCATACTCTATCTTTTCAAACCTTTCAACTTTCATGCAATACATGAGCGGGAGCCATGGATATAGCACTATGGGTGGAATAGAGGTGGTTGTGGAGAAGACAAAAAGAGGGAGGTAGTCTCACATCGACTAGGCATATTAACGGGCTATGGAGATGCCCATCAATAGATATCAATGTGAGTGAGTAGGGATTGCCATGCAACGGATGTACTAGAGCTAAATATGAATGAAAGCTCAACAAAAGAAACTAGTGGGTGTGCATCCAACTTGCTTGCTCACGAAGACCTAGGGCATTTGAGGAAGCCCATCATTGGAATATACAAGCCAAGTTCTATAATGAAAATTCCCACTAGTATATGAAGGTGACTAAGCATGAGACTCTCTACAATGAAGAACATGGTGCTACTTTGAAGCACAAGTGTGGAAAAAGATAGTAGCAATTGTCCCTTTTTCTTTTCCCTTTTTTTCCTTTTTTTCTTTTTCTTTTTTTGGGCCTTTCTTTTGTTTTTCTTTTCTTTCTGGCCTTTCCTTTTTTTTGCGGAGGGGCTTTATAGATTCAGCCTTTCCTCCCATGGGACAATGCTCTAAAAATGATGATCATCACACTTTCATTACAACACGAAATTACAACTCGATACTACAACAACAAAGTGTGACTCTATATGAATGCCTCCTGCAGTGTACCGGTATGTGCAATGAAACAAGAGTGACATGTATGATAAATTATGCATGGTGGCCTTGCCACAAATACGATGTCAACTACATGATCATGCATGGCAATATGACAATATGATGCGTGTCATATAAACGGAACGGTGGAAAGTTGCATGGCAATATATCTCGGAATAGCTATGGAAATGCCATGATAGGTAGATATGGTGGCTGTATTGAGGAACAATATGGTGGCTGTTTTGAGGAAGGATATATAGTGGGTTTATGGTACCGGCGAAAGGTGCGCAGTACAAGAGAGGCTAGCAATGGTGGAAGGGTGAGAGTGCGTATAATCCATGGACTCAACATTAGTCATAAGAACTCATATATACTTATTGCAAAAAATTACGAGTCACCAAAACAAAGCAATCAACGCATGATCCTAGGGGGGGGGGTAGTAGGAGTTAACCATCGCGCGCGCCCGACCTCCACAGAAAGGTTGACACTCTACAAATACCTCATGCTTTAACTTAGTCACATAACGGTTCACCATACGTGCATGCTACGGGAATCACTAACCTTAACACAAGTATTTCTCAATTTCATAATAACTCCACTAGCATGACTCTAATATCACTATCCTCATGTCTCAAAACAATTATCAAGCATCCAACATCTCTTTCTATTCAATGCACATGATGTGATTTTTTTTAACTACATTGACATTGGATGTCTATCATGTGAAGACTAGTTTCTTTAGCCTAAACACTTTACCATGCTGTTTTAATAGACTCTCAAATTGATCTAAGTGAAGCATAAGAGTTCAACAATTTCTACAAAATATTATCACCACCATGCTCTAAAAGATATAAGTGAAACACTAGAGCAAAAACTATTCAACTCAAAAGATAAAAGTGAAGCACATAGAGTGTTCTAACAATTTCTAGGCCATATTTAACTCTCTCAAATAGGTGTGTCCAGCAAGGATGATTGTGACAAAATAACAAGCAAAGACTCAAATTATACAAGACCCTCCAAGCAAAACTCATAGCATGTTGCAAATAAAAATATAGCTCGAATTATAGTTACCGATGGATGAAGACGAAAGAGGGGATGCCTTCCCGGGGCATCCTCAAGCTTAGGCTTTTGATTATCTTGAATTTAATTGGGGTGTCATGGGCACCCCCAAGCTTAGGCCTTTGCTACTCCTTGTTCCGTAGTCCATCAAAGCAATACTCAAAACTTGAAAACTTCACAACACAAAACTTAGACAAAAATTCTCGTGAGCTCCGTTAGTAAGAGAAAGCAAACCACCACTCAAAGGTATAGCAAGGAATTCATTCTTTCTTTATATTGGTGTTAAACCTACAGTAATCCAAGTTCTCTATGGTTCATATCCTCCAATATTACTCATAGATGCATCGGAATAAGCAAACAACACACGAAAAACAGAATCTGTCAAAAACAGAACAGTCTGCAGTAATCTGCTGGGTTCGCCTACTTCTGGAACTCCAAAAAATTCCAACTAAATTGGTAAATTTGGGCAATTTGTCTACCAATCATCAGAAAAAAGAATCAACTAAAAAACACGCTCCAGTAAAATCTGAAGACTACTTTAGCTAGCGCTAACGATTCTGTTTTTCACAGCAAGATCATATAAACTTCACACAAGTCTTACCAAAGGTTCTACTTGGCACAAACACTAAACAAAACATGAAACCGCATCTAACCAGAGGCTAGATGCAACATTTATTCCCTAACAGCAACAAAAGCAAAAAACATAAAATTGGGTTGCTTCCCAACAAGCGCTAACGTTTTACGCCCCTAGCTAGGCACGATATAAGATAAATCTAGATATTGTCATCCTTGGAAGGCAATCCATAAGTGGCTCTCATGATATATTCATATGGTAATTTGATTTTATTTCTAGGAAAGTGTCCCATGCCTTTCCTTAACGTAAATTGGAATCTAATATTTCCTTCCTTCCTATCAATGATTGCACCAATCGTTCTAAGGAAAGGTATACCAAGAACAATAGGACATGAAGGATTGCAATCTATATCAAGAACAATGAAATATATAGGCACATAATTCCTATTGGCGACAATAAGAACATCATTAATTTTTCCCATAGGTTTCTTAATAGTGGAATCCGCAAGATGCAAATTTAAATAACAATCATCAAGCTCATGGAACCCTAGCAAATCACACAAAGTTTTTGGGATAGTGGAGACACTTGCTCCCAAATCACACAAAGCATAGCATTCATGATATTTTATTTTTATTTTGATAGTAGGTTCCCATTCATCATAAAGCTTTGTAGGTATAGAAACTTCCAACTCAAGTTTTTCTTCATAAGATTGCATCAAAGCATCAACTATATGTTTAGTGAAAGCTTTATTTTGACTATAAGAATGCGGAGAATTTAGCATGGATTGCAACAAGGAAATACAATCAATCAAAGAGGAATTATCATAATCGAATCCCTTGAAATCCAAAGTAGTGGGTTCATCACTATGCAAAGTTTTAATCTCTTCAATCCCGCTTTTAGCAATTTTAGCATCAAGATCTAAAAACTCCGAATTACTAGGACACCTTAAAGCAGAATCATCTTCAATCCTATTGTCATCAAGATTGATACTAGAAAACAAGGATCTAATAGGAGACACATCAATAACTTTTAGATCTTCATCTTTATTTTCACGATAACTAGAAGAACACGATTTAATATAATCTTCTCTTTTAGCACGCATTCTAGCGGTTCTTTCTTTGCATTCATCAATGGAAATTCTCATGGCTTTTAGAGACTCATTGATATCATGCTTATGTGGGATAGACCTAAGTTTCAAAGAATCAACATCAAGAGTAATTCTATCCACACTTCTAGCCAATTCATCAACCTTAAGCAATTTCTCTTCAAGCATAGCATTGAAATTCTTTTGCGAGATCATAAACTCCTTAACACTAGTTTCAAATTCAGAAGGCATCTTTCCATAAGAGTTGTTGTTGGAATTACCAAAATTATTAGAGGAATTACTAGGAAGCCTAGGATTAAAATTACCTCTATAAGCATTGTTACCAAAATTATTCCTACCAACAAAATTCACTTCCAAAGATTCATTATTATTCTCAATCAAAGTGGACAAATGCATATCATTAGGATCAGAAGAAGCACTCTTAGCAGCAAACAATTGTTGGGGAACGTAGTAATTTCAAAATTTTCCTACGATCACGCAAGATCTATCTACCAGATGCATAGCAACAAGAGGGGAGAGTGTGTCTACATACCCTCGTAGACCGGAAGCGGAAGCGTCTAGTGACGCGGTTGATGTAGTCGAACTTCTTCGCGATCCAACCGATCAAGTACCGAACGTGCGGCACCTCCGCGTTCAGCACACGTCCAGCTTGATGACGTCCCACGAGCTCTTGATCCAGTTGAGCTTCACGGGAGAGTTTCGTCAGCACGACGGCGTGGTGACGGATATGATGAAGTTACCATCGCAGGGCTTCGCCTAAGCGCGGCAACGATATGACCGAGGTGTGTTCCTGTGGAGGGGGCACCGCACACGGTTGGGAGAGATCAACTGATCAACTTATGTGTCTATGGGGTACCTCTACCCCCGTATATAAAGGAGTGGAGGAGAGGGAGGGCCGGCCCTCTCTATGGCGCGCCCTAGGGGAGTCCTACTCCCACCGGGAGTAGGATTCCCTTTTTCCTAGTAGAACTAGGAGCCCTTCCAAGTAGTTGGAGTAGGAGAGAAGGAAAGGGAAAGAGAAGAGAAGGAAGGAGGGGGCACAGCCCCTCTCCCTAGTCCAATTCAGACTAAGCCATGGGAGGGGCGCAGCCTCCTCTCTCCCTTTCCCTTAAAGCCCAATAAGGCCCGTATACTCCCCGGCGAATTCCCGTAATTCTCCGGTACTCCTAAAAATACCCGAATCACTCGGAACCTTTCCGATGTCCGAATATAGTCGTCCAATATATCAATCTTTACGTCTCGACCATTTCGAGACTCCTCGTCATGTCCCCGATCTCATCCAGGACTCCGAACTACCTTCGGTACATCAAAACACATAAACTCATAATACCGATCGTCATCAAACGTTAAGCGTGCGGACCCTACGGGTTCGAGAACTATGTAGACATGACAGAGACTCATCTCTGGTCAATAACCAATAGCGGAACCTGGATGCTCATATTGGCTCCTACATATTCTATGAAGATCTTTATCGGTCAAACCGCATAACGACATACATTGTTCCTTTTGTCATCGGTATGTTACTTGTCTGAGATTCGATCGTCGGTATCACCATACCTAGTTAATCTCGTTACCGACAAGTCTCTTTACTCGTTCCATAATACATCATCTCGTGACTAAATCATTAGTCATTTCTTGCAAGGCTTATAATCATGTGTATTACCGAGAGGGCCCAGAGATACCTCTCCGACACTCGGAGTGACAAATCCTATTCTTGATCTATGCCAACACCACGAACACCTTCGGAGACACCTGTAGAGCATCTTGATAATCACCCAGTTACGTTGTGACGTTTGGTATCACACAAGGTGTTCCTCCGGTATTCGGGAGCTGCATAATCTCATAGTCATTGGAACATGTATAAGTCATGAAGAAAGCAATAGCAGTAAAACTAAACGATCATAGTGCTAAGCTAACGGATGGGTCTTGTCCATCACATCATTCTCCTAATGATGTGATCCCGTTGATCAAATGACAACTCATGTCTATGGCTAGAAAACATAACCATCTTTGATCAATGAGCTAGTCTAGTAGAGGCATACTAGGGACACTCTGTTTTGTCTATGTATTCACACATGTACTAAGTTTCCAGTTAATACAATTCTTGCATGAATAATAAACATTTATCATGATATAAGGAAATAAATAATAACTTTATTATTGCCTCTAGGGCATATTTCCTTCAGTCTCCCACTTGAACTAGAGTCAATAATCTAGTTCACATCTCCATGTGATTTAATACCGATAGTTCAAATCGTTATGTGAATAACACCCATAGTTCACATCGCTATGTGACCAACACCAAAAGGGTTTACTAGAGTCAATAATCTAGTTCACATCGTGTCGGGGAAACTAATCGCCCACGAACACCTATGGGACCGGAGCCCCATTTTCGATACGGCAGGGGGCGGAGGTAGCGCAAAGAGCAGATCGAGGCGAGCACACGAGCAATTTACCCAGGTTCGGGCCGCACTAATGCGTAAAACCCTACTCCTGCTTTGGTGGTTGTATTGAGTTCTTGGCTCGGGAGCGAGGAGAGCTAAAGTACACTCTAACCAGCGAGGAGAGCTACAGTACACTCTAACCGCTAGCAAGACCGAGCGTGAAAAATGATCGATCCCCCTCTACGTTGCGCATGGGCCTCCTTTTGTACGTTCAAGGGGTCACCGACAGGTGGCAACGTAGTTGAGGGCAAAAGTGTAAAAAGGGTGGTAGATGGAACAGTGTCCCATACCTAACCCTGACGGCAGGGGACAAGGGCATTAAATGCCCGTCGCCGTCGCCCAAACAGTGCAAAAAGTGGCCGTCAGGGGCGCCACCGTCCGCCACGACGGTAGCCTCGTCATCGCTGCTTGCCACCGTGTAGCCCAGGCTGCACAGCCTTCCGCCACGTGCGCCTGGGATGGTCCCAGAGCGACACGTGGGTGGATGCGCTGGAGCGCGGGTACTGAGTGGAAGCTTGCCGCGGCAAGCGCCTTGTCGCGGTTGCTATCTTGTCGTTTCCGGGAGCTTGTCGCTCACCGGTCCTTGCCGGGACGCGTGGCGCGTCGCGGCAAGTTTTCTTGAGATGCCTTGGTTGGCCTTCCCGACAAGCTCCTCTTGCCAGGGCCTTGCGCCTTGAGTGGTCTTGTGCCTTGAGTGGCCTTCCCGGCAAGCTCCTCTTGCCGGGGCCTTGTCTCTTTGACTTGAATACTTTGTTCTTGAATGGCTCCAAAGGAACCACGAGAGGTCTTGGCGGTCACCTGGCAAGCCTTGCCGCGGGACGCTACAACTGCCCGTGCACAAGTTCGGGATACTAACGTACCCCTACTTTAGTACACCGACAGGAGCCCCCGGGCCTGGGCCATACACGGTGCCGAGCGATGTTGGGCCAGGCCCAAATTAGTGCACGGGTACGCGTGGCCTGGTTTACGCCGAATATTTCTCCGTATCCACCGCGCTCTCCCCGAACGGCACGCGTTGATTGCGGTATCGTGGGAGAGATCGTGGGGGGTTTCTTTAATCGGAAATGCGGAACGTCCGCCCCCTCCCCCCTTAAAAGCAGGGGAAACAGGGGCAGTTCGTCTTCTGCTGTTGGGCGCGCATGGGCGCTTCTTCTTTACTCATGTCTTGTTCGTTGACTCGTGTAGGAGCAGAGCAGCAGCACCAGGAGCGCCAGGAGACCGCCCCCGACGTGCCGCACGCTTCGACCACACTGATACGTCCAAAACGTATCTATAATTTATGCTTGCTCCATGCCTCTTTTGTGTGATATTGCTATGATATTTATGCACTTCCATACACTTTTGATCATATTTGGACTAACCTATTAACTCAGTGCACCACAGTGCCAGTTCCTGTTTTCTGCTGTTTTTCTATTTCAGGTTTCCCCCATATTAAAAGTGCCCTAAAAATTCCGGGAAAAATACAGGAAAATCAGCATATCGGGAGCTTCAAGAAAAACCAAGGCAGGGCCAGAGGGGAGCCTGGGGTGGCCCAGGCGGCCACCCGGCGCGGCCCCACCCCTGGCCGCGCCAGGGGGCGCCTGGGGCCCCACCTCCGCCTCTGGTGACCCCCTTTTGCATATATATTGCTCGCGTCCCGAAACCCTCGAGGACAGAACCCTTTTCTCCAGAAGCAATTCCGATCTCCGCCGCCATCGCCACCAAGTTTTGGGGGACCAGAATTCCTGTGTCGGCATCCTGCCGGGACGGGGAAGTGCCCCCGGATTCATCTCCATCGGCGTTGCTTCCTCCCTCCATGATGCGGGAGTAGTTCCTCCTCGGAGCTGAGGTTTCTACCAGTAGCTATGTGGTCAATTCTCTCTCCCATGATGTGATCTTCGTTGTGATCATAGGCTATGTTAATCTAGGGTGATCCCGTGATATTTCCCCTTCCTCTATGTATTGGATTGATGTACTCACTTGTCTATATCTAGTATATCCCCGAGACCAAGGTGACAGCGGTCTATTGGACATGGATTAGAAGAATATTTTCATGAGTGATTTCCTCTTTTGTGTGTTGATTGAAGATTGAGAGTCTCTTGGTGCTTGTCTTTGACTATCCTTGAGATATGTTGTGGTGATTGTGGTACTCTCTTTGGATGGCCGAGGTGACATTGGGAAATCCATAGATTGAGAACTACGAACTTAGAGGTGTGCTTTTGTAGCCCTACATAATTCTCGTCCTCTCTTGACCACAAAGGAATGACCTCCGAGTGCGTCTCCATTATGGGAAATATTATGTGATTCGATTATGTTAATGTTGTTTGGAGTTGCCACTAGTGAAAGTATGAAGCCTAGGCCTTGTTTCCACCATTGCAATACCATTTGTGCTCACTTTTACCACTTGTTTGCTTGCTGCACTTTTTATTACAGATTTATATTACTTTGCTTTGCCACTCCTATCATCCATATTTTACCATCTCTTCGCCGAAGTAGTGCACCTATACATCTGACAAGTGTATTAGGTGTGTTGGGGACACGAGAGACTTCTTGTATCTTAGTTGCAGGGTTGCTTGAGAGAGACCATCTTCAACCTCTACTTCCTTGAGTTCGATAAACCTTAGGTCATCCACTTGAGGGAAATTGCTGCTGTCCTACAAACCTCTGCGCTTGGAGGCCCAACATAGTCTACAAGAATAGAAGCGTGTGTAGACATCAAGCTATTTCTGGCGCCGTTGCCGGGGAAGTAAGTGTTTGAAGGTATATCTTTAGATCTTGCAATTAAATCTTTTCGTTTCTTGTTTTTAGTTTCACTAGTTATGTTTATGGAAAACCGCACTCTTAGTTCGCTGCTTGGGGAAGGCCGCTTTACCACACCCGTGGTAGAGAAGTCTCCTCCAATTACTGAATGTATCCCGTTCCAAATACCACTTGGGATAATTGAAATAATTAGGAATGATTGTTATGATGGGACAGTCAATCCTAGTATTCATTTGTTGAAACTTACATAACTTTGTGAGTTGTTTAAGATTTCAGGTTTGACAAGAGATGGAGTCATGAGGAAATTATTTGCCTTGTCACTGAAAGGAAAAGCATTGGAATGGTATAGGCTACTAGATGACTCTCACCTGCTGGATTGGGAAGAGATCCAGTCTCTCTTTTACTCCAAGTTTCATCATCTTCATGAAGTCCATGAGAATAGGAATTATGTTTATAATTTCTATCCTCATGACGGAGAGAGCATAGCTCAAGCTTGGGGGAGACTGAAAACGTTAATGCTAAAATATCCTAACCATGGGCTCCCCAAAGATATGATTATTACTAATTTCTATGCGAGGCTCTCTCGACAGGATAAAGATTTGCTCGATGCTTCCTCTATGGGTTCTTTCACAAACGAAAAGATTGATGCTAAATAGGAACTCCTTGAAAGAATTCAACGCAACACTGAAGATTGGGAGATCGACAAAGGTAAAGAGTTAGGTATAATTGATGAGTATGATTGCATTAAGTCCTTTGTTGAAACTACAAGTTTTAATAAGTTTAGTGCTAAGTTTGAGCTTGATTCTCAACTCCTTGTTGATTTCATCAAATCTTTTGCTTCACATCTTAATATGCCTAAGGAGGATTGGATCAAGCATCATGAACCTTTTAAAGAGATTTGCAAAGAAAATGAAATTGTTCATGATGATTGCAACATGCATGATCCAATTCCTAAAAATGAAGTTTTATATAAGCATGTTAATTTTGGTGGAGTGGATAGACCTTGTGAAAGGCCTATGATTGAAGAAGAGAAGTATTGTAAGCAACATAAGCATGAAAGAACAATCACTTGGGTCAAAGATTTAAATGAAATTGCTAGAGAATTGTGTGACCTTTATCCTTTTACTTGTGAACTTTGCTGTATAGAGGGTCACTTTAATTTTCAATGCATGCACTTTCAAAACATAACTGTTCACCAGTTGTGTGATAACATGATCACCCCTGATCTTTATGATGAGCTTATGTTATTTTTGATGTGTGAAGAGTTATCAGAAAAGACTTCTTGGCTAGATGTTAATGCCATAGGAATAAAAAACACTTTGCAAAATTGCCATCTCTATTGTGTTGTTAATTGCCATAAAAATGATTACATAAGTAAGATTAGAAAGGAGGGAACTTTACCAAAGTATAAAAATGTCTCTTATATTTCTGCTAATAAAAAGGAGAGTTTCTCCCAAGTTTCCCCTATTGTTTCTAATGATAAACCAGGATATGTGGAGAAGCTTCATCTCCAACCACTCCCTCCTAAGGTGAAGAAGAAGAAAAAGAAGAGGAGGAGGAAGAGGAGCAAGAAGGAAGAAGAATGGGTATCAACCTGGCCTGAGCATATTCCTCCCATCAACTTTTATCCTAACGGTTGTAAGTTTAAAGAAGAAGGTGAAGTTTATTGCCTTAATTATCATCTTGATGATATGTCCGTAGGTACTATTGAAGATGATTTTGATTATGATATGCATGTTACTTATTGTGATTGGGAAAATGATGATAATGCTACTTATGATGTTGAAAATCTTTTTGGTACCAACTCTGAAAGTGATGATATGGAAAGCTCTAAGCTTGGGGATGATAGGATTGCAAATCCTTTACCCACTAGTGATGTGATAATTGATAATTCTTTTGCTAGTAATAATAAAGACAACATGTTTACAAATATAGTTGCTAGCAATGATAATGATCTTCTCTACTATGATGATGTTATAACTCCAATCTATACTGATTATAAAGGTACCTATGACATAAGGAGATATTATCCTTATGAAACTTGTCATAATCATGGAGGGAATTACTCCCTTGTTGAACACCATCTTCCTAATACACAATTAATCTATAGTGTTCAAGTTGTTTATGATAGTCCTACTCCCACTATTACCAATGAGAAAGATTATGCTTATGTGGAGAGTAAGAGTACCTTTTTGCATGTGGATCATGGTAACAATGCTTTATGTGATGCTAATATTGTTGAGTTTATTCGTGATCCCACTAAAAATTATTATGAGAAGGGAACATATGCTTATAGATATTTCAATAATATCAAGTTCCCTCTCTTTATGTTGAAGGTTTTGAAGCTGCACTTGTTTTGTCTTCCTATGCTTATTGCTTTGTGCTTCAATGAATTATTCTATTGCAATATTCCTATGCATAGGAAGCATGTTAGGCTTAAATGTGTTTGGTATTTGCTTCTTGATGCCCTCTTTTGTTCTTCAACTCTTATTCCTACGAGAGCATCATTAAAGTCTTAAGCCTATCTTTATGGCTATAAAGAAAGAGCTCTAGGGAGACAACCCTTGTTATCTTTGCTTTCAGTTTGTTCTTTCAGTTTTTAGTGGTCTTGATGTTTGTTACTACTGTAGCAACATCATTGTATCTTTTCTTTTCAGCTTTGTGCCAAGTTTAGCCTCCGATTGCAAAAAAGTTCAAAAGTTGTGACGTGCTGTCTAGAAAACAGATTCTGTCCTTGGACAGAAAAAATCGTATAAAATCACCAGATCATCTTTTTGATCTGAATTTTTTGACAGCGTGCTCTATACAATTGGCTTTCGAGCGTCTGTTCTGAGTTTTTTGATTTGAGTTGCAGAAGTGCCACACAAAAATTATTTACAACCTGCTGGTCTGTTTTTCACAGATTCTGTCATGTTTTGCCTTTTCTTCGTTTTGCAAAACTTGAGCTTGCTTTTTCTTTGCAAAAACCTTTTGGCAATCTTGAGAAACAGTAGCTATTCAAGATTATCTTTATTTCCAGTAGGGAAAAAATATTTTATTATGGGTACTAACTTCGCTAATCAGATTATGATGAGTTATGTATGAAGGGAGTTTTCAAGTGTGCGAGGGAAGATGATAAAAGAAGATTCAGGAGGGTCAAACGCTCAAGCTTGGGGATGCCCCCGTGCAACCCCAAGAAATATTCAAGAAGACTCAAGCGTCTAAGCTTGGGGATGCCCCCGTGCATCCCCTTCTCCATCAACAATTATCAGTTCGTCTTTCGTTCCACTATATTTTAATCACTTCATGTGTTACGTGCTATGCTTGGAGTGTCTTGCTCTTAGTTTCCTTTTTAGTTTTCTTTAGCTTTGCTTGCTGTTCATAACGAGTTAGAACCCAGATTTCTTTGTGTGGGAGAGAAACACGCTCCACTTCAACCTAGAACACAACATAGGATTTTCATGCTTATCTTTGCTGTGTGTGTTCATTGTCTTTCCATAGCTGCTGTCATGTTTAGCTCTTAGTTTTCATGCTTTTCTTTTTAAAGAGCTTTTGTTTAGTTGGTTGCTGAACTCTCTTGAGTTTTCATGTTTATCTTGTTAAGAGAGTTTGCCTGTTGCACTGAGTTGTGTGTCTTAACTTAAAGTAGGTAATTGAGGTTGCTATTTAATTTTAGTAGTAACTTGCAATAGTTTTGAGGTATTGCCATGAGTAATGTCTGAACTTTTGGTGTCAAGAGCTTTAGCCTATTAGTGATAGATGTCGTATTTTGGGCAATCCGTGTTTATTTTCGAAAACCTACAAAATAGTTGAGAACTTTAGCTACTAAATGGATCACTAATCTTTGGAGGGATCGAATATTAGAGTACACTCACGTACCATGAGTCGAGGATGCGCAAGGATAACTAAACCCCCATAAACTCCTCCTCGGGGTACTTGTCTCTTTGTGAACCTCCTAATTAGATTGAGAGTTACCGATAATAAGTGCATGAGTTCTTTGGACTAATGTGAGTATTCGAAAGTTGACACTTCCACCTAACCATATTTTTCTAGCCTCTTCGGTACCGTGCATTGCCCTTTCTCACCTCGAGAGTTGGCGCATACTTCGCCGGTGCATCCAAATCCTTGGCACGATACGCTCTGTCATCATAAGCCTCATTATATCCTTCCTCAAAACAGCCACCATACCTACCTATTAAGGCATTTCCATAGCCTTTCCGAGATACATTGCCATGCAACATCCATCTTCTCATGACTTGATCTTCATGTCATACATGCTTTTTGCTTGATCGATGAGCCGCATGCTAGTTGGGCCTTGCCCTAATCATTGCTACATGACGCGCTAGTATCATTGCATATCCTGCTACACCGGTAGAGACATACATTTGCATACATCATGATAGTTTCATTTTCTTTATGTTGAGTACTTTTGTAAAGTGTGAAAGATCTTCTATACTTCTTGTAATATATAGAGTGTTGCCCCTAAAGTGAGGAAAAGATCCCAAAGAGGACAAAATCAAAAGATCCCAAAGAGGACAAAATCAAAAGATCCCAAAGAGGACAAATGAGAGTTAAATTGAAAGAGCCATGGAGGCCACAAAAAAAAGAAAAAAAAAGAGAAAAATAAATAAAAAGAGAGAAGGGAGCACACTACTATTTCTTTCGAGAGATCCACACTCATACTCCATCTTATACCTTGTACTCCATAGAAATTATCGTTTATGCATATAGCTATGTGGGGACCTTCACACTATAGAACTTGGATTGTATATTCCAATGATGAGCCTCCTCAAAAGAGCTCTAGGTCTTCTTGAGCAAGCAAGTTGGATGCACCCCCACTAGTTCCATTGGAGAGCTTACATTAGCTCATATGTGCATCCGTTGCATGGCAATCCCTACTCCTCACATCATATCTATCATTTGGCTTTCTCTCGCCGATGATTGTCCTCATTGATGTGAGCCTTTCACGCCTTTTTTTGTCTTCCCCCTTCATCATTTTTCTCCCTTTGCCATCCTAAGTGTCGACTTTCTTGCTTACGCTCATCCATTGCATGAGTGCTCAAAATATCGAAAGGGAGTGGATCATTTTGACTTGTACCTGGCTGACCGTCTGGGGATGAGTCAAGATAAGATTCTAAAGAAGACCAAGTGTGAAACTTTAGTAGATTAAGTTCTCAACAATACAAAAACTATGTTTTACTCTCTCGTATATCCCTATCCCCTTTCTTGCATGCAAACACCATTTGGAGACATTCGAGTCACGGACGGCGAGAGCTCTTGCACCTTTATGTTCTTATGTTACTTGTTACAATGCTAATATAGACTCTTGCATGTTATGACTTGAATTGAATTACATGCATTGATTGCTTTACTTAAAAAGTTCTTATATGGTTGGTAGCATGTCACCACAGAAATTATGCTTGTTATCATTTACCTACTCGAGGACGAGCAGGAATTAAGCTTGGGGATGTTGATACGTCCAAAACGTATCTATAATTTCTGCTTGCTCCATGCCTCTTTTGTGTGATATTGCTATGATATTTATGCACTTCCATACACTTTTGATCATATTTGGACTAACCTATTAACTCAGTGCACCACAGTGCCAGTTCCTGTTTTCTGCTGTTTTTCTATTTCAGGTTTCCCCCATATTAAAAGTGCCCTAAAAATTCCGGGAAAAATACAGGAAAATCAGTGTATCGGGAGCTTCAAGAAAAACCAAGGTAGGGCCAGAGGGGAGCCTGGGGTGGCCCAGGCGGCCACCCGGCGCGGCCCCACCCCTGGCAACGCCAGGGGGGCGCCTGGGGCCCCACCTCCGCCTCTGGTGACCCCCTTTTGCATATATATTGCTCGCGTCCCGAAACCCTCGAGGACAGAACCCTTTTCTCCAGAAGGAATTCCGATCTCCGCCGCCATCGCCACCAAGTTTCGGGGGACCAGAATTCCTGTGCCGGCATCCTGCCGGGACGGGGAAGTGCCCCCGGATTCATCTCCATCGATGTTGCTTCCTCCCTCCATGATGCGGGGGTAGTTCCTCCTCGGGGCTGAGGTTTCTACCAGTAGCTATGTGGTCAATTCTCTCTCCCATGATGTGATCTTCGTTGTGATCATAGGCTATGTTAATCTAGGGTGATCCCGTGATATTTCCCCTTCCTCTATGTATTGGATTGATGTACTCACTTGTCTTTATCTAGTATAATCCCCGAGACCAAGGTGACAGCGGTCTATTGGACATGGATTAGAAGAATATTTTCATGAGTGATTTCCTCTTTTGTGTGTTGATTGAAGATTGAGAGTCTCTTGGTGCTTGTCTTTGACTATCCTTGAGATATGTTGTGGTGATTGTGGTACTCTCTTTGGATGGCCGAGGTGACATTGGGAAATCCATAGATTGAGAACTACGAACTTAGAGGTGTGCTTTTGTAGCCCTACATAATTCTCGTCCTCTCTTGACCACAAAGGAATGACCTCCGAGTGCGTCTCCATTATGGGAAATATCATGTGATTCAATTATGTTAATGTTGTTGGGAGTTGCCACTAGTGAAAGTATGAAGCCTAGGCCTTGTTTCCACCATTGCAATACCATTTGTGCTCACGTTTACCACTTGTTTGCTTGCTGCACTTTTTATTACAGATTTATATTACTTTGCTTTGCCACTCCTATCATCCATATTTTACCATCTCTTCGCCGAACTAGTGCACCTATACATCTGACAAGTGTATTAGGTGTGTTGGGGACACAAGAGACTTCTTGTATCTTAGTTGCAGGGTTGCTTGAGAGAGACCATCTTCAACCTCTACTTCCCTGAGTTCGATAAACCTTAGGTCATCCACTTGAGGGAAATTGTTGCTGTCCTACAAACCTCTGCACTTGGAGGCCCAACATAGTCTACAAGAATAGATGCGTGTGTAGACATCACACACCGCCAAGGGGAAGCTCTCCGGCAAGGGAGAGCCCTCCGCCAAGGACGAATTCTCCGCCAAGGGCGAACACTTCGCCAAGGGCGAGCTCTCCGGCGAGGGATAGCACCAGCGGCCCTCCGCCGGCGGGAGCTACAACCACGCCGCCGAGGGAGAGCTCCTCGGCAAGGAACCTCACCGAGGAGCCGGCCCGCGCAGGTAACCCCTTTGCTTCACTCTTCCCTTGGACTTTTCTTCTTTTGATTCTTCTTTTTGGATATTTGCTTGACTGTTTGTCTCTTCTCTTCTTCCGTCAGACCAATCCGCAGCTGAGCCAATGGAGACGGAGGTCGTTGCTGACGACGCCGCCGTTGCCGAAAAAACGGTCGGCGCGGACGATCCCGCCGTCGCAGAGGCCGCCAAGGCTGCCGCCGCAGCAGCCGGCGAAGGGGCTGGCGATCGCACTGACGGCCCTGAGGCCGCAGGAGCGCCAGGCGCTACACCGACCGCCGAGCCCTCCGCCGCCGCGGCCGCAGCCCCCCAGCTCCGACGAGCCCGAGCCAGGCGCCTATTTATAGGCCGGCGACGACGTCTTCATCCAGCTCCCCTGGGCGTCCATGTCCAGGGCGTCGGTCGAGGGAGTGGCCTTCGACGGAGAGGTGCTTGCCTCCGCCGGGCTGAAGCTTGTCGACGCGCCGAGCAGCAGCAGTGAGCCTGAGGAGGAGCGGCTGCTACGCAAGCTGCTGTCGCTTTACCGTGCCCGGCAGGCCAAGCTGGAGTCCCGCGAAGCGTTGGTCGCCAAGGCGGGAGTCGGTATGGAGAAACGCGCAGAGGAGCTCCGAGCCATCAACCAAGCAGCTCTCCGGTCCTTGGCAGAGGAGTAGGAGCAACTTGCCGGGGAGCAGCAGGCCTACATCCTCGAGAAGGCTGAAGTGGAGGAGCAGCAGCGGCTTGCCGCGGAGGAACTATCCAAGCGAGAAGGCGAGCTGGCGCAGCGGAAGGTCAACCTCGACACCCACGAGGATGAGCTTGCCGCACGCGAGGAGTCACTTGGTGGGGCCCTCCAGGAAGCAAAGGACGCCGCTGCAACTGCCGAGGCCGCCAAGAAGGAACTGGAGGCAAAAGTGGCGCAGCTCAAGACCGACCTCAAGGCGAGAAGCGAAGAGATCGCCGCGCTCAAGGTCGAGCGGGAGAAGGACGCCCACAGCCACTCCGAGCTGCAGGTCCGCCTCTCCGAGAAGGGCAAGGAGCTCACCGCCGTCAAGGATTCCAACGCGGACCTCGAGCTGAAGCTGGCCACCCTAACCAAGACGCTGGACGGCGCCGAGGAGCGGGAGGCGACCCTGAAGGAGGAGATCAGGGCCGAGAAGGCATTGCTGGCGAGTGCTGCCGTCACTTAGAATAACTTTAGGCAGACCGTCGAGCACTGGATGGAAGGTCTTGTCAACGCTGCCGCAGACATCGACAAGGAGTTGGAGCAGCTGGGGGCGGAGTATCTCGGGTACTCCACCGATGAGAACCTCCACCCCAGCGCCAAGCTCACTCTGTTCTTCAGAGGCGTGGCGACGGCCCTCCAGCATCTCCGGGAGAAGATCCCAAAGCAGCTGGTGGACGAGTCGCACAAGCTCTGCGCGGGCGCCCTGCAAAAGGTGTTGGTGAAGGTGTCCTTCCGCAACCCGGGCCTCAACCTCACCAACGTCCTCAGGTCCCTGCCGCCGGACGCCGACCAGGTGGCGCTCAAGGCCCTTGTCGCACCCATTGTGGACAAGGTGAGCGGAATCAAGAGGGTCGAGGGCGACCGCGCGGACTAAGCTTGCCCATTTTCTTCTTTCCTTGTTGCTGCTTACCATGTTAGGAAAACAATTTGTTAGAGCTGCGACAAGTTATCTTGTAATATAACTTTATTTTGGGTAGTTATTGCAACGTTATTTCCTTTACTTGATTCCTGTGCTCTGTATGTTTTCACCCTACGCTTTTAGGGAACTTGCCGGCGTAGGCACCTTTGCCGCAAGCGCTGAGTGCGGAACTTCAGCAACCTGCTGGCGGTGCCGTTGCCGACAAGAAACCTTGTCGCAACTAGTCACGGCACGCTTAAGTTGTTGAGCGAACTCGAAAACGAAGTAAGGGCGCGACACTAGTCGCAGCACACTTAAGTCGTTGAGCGTGCTCGGAACAAAGTAAGGGTGCGACTTGCCACGAGTTGGTTCCTCCGCGCACAGGTTTTCCATACAAAGTGCGGTCATTCAAGGAAGATAACTTAAGAATTTAAAATTTTGATTGCTCAAACTTTGGCAACTTAGCTTTTGTGTTGTCTGCTTCCCGGCAAGGCGAAACTTTCTTGAACGGTGCTTGGTCCATACCACTATCTTCTCCTCCCCTCCCCCCCCCCC
>LR738715.1:46159649-46196693 GCA_902687465.1 Secale cereale
CCCCCCCCCCCTCGGCAAACTTGTGCGCGAGGGAGCCTCCCTTTGCTTGAGAAAAAAAAAAGAAAGAAGAGAAAATATAGATACGGAGCCTTTGGGCTCGTTATTGCTTACCGGGGGTAGGTGCTGCACAAAGTGTTAGATAATACATGCAAGAAAATAGAAAGCATGAAATGACAAGATGTGCGGGGCACATGAATTTTACTGATGCACGGGGTCTGCGCCCGGCTTTGTACAAAGGATTACATGCAACAGCGGCAAGACTTGTACAAAAGGTGGTTGCCAGAGCGGGTCACGGCAACCGCGCCTTACGGGTAAAACTTACGAAGATGCTTGATGTTCCAGGAGTTGCTCACCGGAAAGCCATCTTCGGTCTCAAGGCGGACAGCGCCAGGCCTAGTGACTCGTTTCACCTGGTAAGGGCCTTCCCACTTTGGCGTCAACTTGTTGGAATTCTTGGCGGACTGAATGCGCCGAAGAACAAGGTCGCCTTCCTCGAGACTTCTGGCATTAACTTTGCGGCAATGATAGCGACGCAAAGCTTGCTGGTATCGAGAAGCTCGTACAGCAGCCTGAAGACGGTCTTCCTCAAGAAGCATCGCGTCGTCTTGTCGCAGCTGCTCTTGCTCGAGCTCGTCATAAGCGAGCACTCGAGGTGACCCGTATACGAGTTCTGTGGGGAGAACTGCCTCTGCTCCATAGACTAGAGCGAAAGGTGTCTGACCAGTGGCTCGATTTGGCACCGTTCTGATCGACCAAAGAGCCGCCGGCAGCTCCTCGCTCCAGTTTCTTCCGCACTTGTGCAGCCTGTCGAAAGTTCTGGTCTTGAGGCAACGCAGCACTTCAGCATTTGCCCTCTCCGCTTGACCGTTGCTTCTCGGGTGAGCAACAGAAGCGAAGCAGACCTTGGCGCCAAGATCTTGGACGTACTGAATGAAGGTGCGGCTCGTGAATTGTGTACCGTTATCGGTGATGATCCTGTTAGGGATCCCGAAACGGCAAACAATCGACCTGAAGAACTTGACCGCTGACTGTGCCGTCACCTTTCTCACTGGTTCCACTTCTGGCCACTTTGTGAACTTGTCGATTACAACGTACAAGTACTCAAAGCCCCCGGCTGCGCGGGGAAAGGGGCCGAGGATGTCGAGCCCCCAGACCAAGAATGGCCAGGATAAAGGGATCGTCTGGAGAGCTTGAGCTGGCTGGTGTATCTACTTGGAATGGAACTGGCACGCTTCACATTTGGTTACTTGTGCAGTTGCATCCTGGAGGGCTTCTGGCCAAAAGAAACCTTGCCGGAATGCTTTGCCGGCAAGTGCTCTTGCGCCAATGTGGTGACCACATATGCCTCCATGTATCTCCGCCAACAGCTTTTGTCCGTCTTCCCGGGGAATACACTTCAATTTCACACCGTTGAGTCTTCTTCTGTACAGTGTGTTGTCGACAAACTGGTACATACTTGACCGCCGGGCTACTCTTTCAGCTTCTTCTTGCTCTTCGGGTAGTTCTTCTGTCTGAAGGAAACGGACAATCTGCTGCGCCCATGCTGGAGCTTGTGGCTCGACAACAAGGACTAAAGGCACATCTGCTGCTGCGGGAACATCCGCTTCTACGGCGAGAACCTGCGTCTCAGCCGGAGCTTGATGTTCCCCGGCAAGTTTGCCGGAGCAAAACTTGTCGGGAGCCTCTGCTGCAACGGAACAAACCCTGGGGCTTGCCGGAGCAGATTGCTCCTCAGCACCCTTGGCGTTGATCTTGGGGACCTTCTTGACGGCGGCTTCGGGAAGCTCTGCCGGAAAATAATCAGCAACAATCAACTTCCTCTTCTTGCTCTGTCCAGTTCAGGGTGTTACGGACGGTTGAGTCAGCTTGAGCACAAAGATCCCTGGTTCCACAGGTAACTTAAGTGCCGCGCACTTTGACAGGCCGTCTGCGATGTCGTTCTGAGCTCTTGGAACATGCTCCATTTGCAGGCCGTCAAAGTGTTCTTCAAGCTTTCTCACCTCGTCGACGTAAGCTTCCATCAACGGACTCTGATAGTTCTTGTTTACTTGGCGGACGACAAGCTGCGAGTCACCCCTTACAATGAGCTTCTTGATCCCAAGGTCTGCCGCAATCCTGAGACCGGCAAGCAAACCTTCATACTCTGCAGTATTGTTTGTTGCTTGCTCCTTGGGAAAGTGCATCTGGACGACGTACTTGAGGTGCTCCCCGGTGGGTGCGACAAGCAGCACGCCCGCACCGGCGCCTTGCAGCGAGAAGGCACCATCAAAGTACATCAGCCACTCCTTGCTTGCTTCCTTGACGGGGATGCTCGTCTCTGGAGTTTCTTCGTCTGGTGTTGGCGTCCATTCTGCTATGAATTCTGCCAATGCTCTGCTCTGGATAGTTGAAGTGCTTTCAAACTTGAGGCCAAAGCTTGACAGTTCCAGTGCCCACTCAACAATCCTGCCTGTTGCTTCTGGATTTTGCAGTATCCTCTTCAGCGGAAAGCGAGTGACAACTGTTATCTCATGTGCTTGGAAGTAATGGCGCAGCTTCCTCGAGGCCATGAGAAGGCCGAAAAGCAACTTCTGCACACCAGAGTACCTTGATCTAGCCCCCTGCAGAAGGGAGCTGACAAAGTAAACTGGGCGCTGCACCATTTTCTTCCGTATCTCCTCTTGCATCTGCGCAGATCCATCCTTGTCGGGACCAGAGCTTGTCGGGGAAGCCCCCTGCTTGTCGCTGGATGTGCTTGCCGCGGTTGCTGGCTCATCGTCTGCCTCCCTCTCCGCTACTAACGCAGCACTAACCACTTGATTGGTTGCCGCTAGATACAGCAGCAACTTCTCTTGTGGCTTAGGTGCGACAAGTATTGGAGTGGAGGATAGGTACCTCTTCAAGTCTTGTAGCGCAGCCTCCGCTTCCAGAGTCCATTTCATTGGACCTGCCTTTTTCAAAATTTTGAAAAACGGCAGGGTGCGCTCAGCAGACTTAGAGATAAACCTGCTGAGAGCAGCCACGCAGCCGGCAAGTCTCCGTACATCCTTGACGCGCTTCGGTGCTTCGATCTGCTCAATGGCCTTGATCTTGTCGGGATTGGCTTCAATCCCCCTCTGAGACTCGAAGAACCCGAGAAGCTTGCCAGAGGGGACCCCAAACACGCACTTCTCGGGGTTGAGCTTGAGCTGGATCTTGCGCAGATTCGCAAAGGTTTCATCTAAATCTTGGATCAGAGTAGCCCTATCCTTGCTCTTGACCACTATATCATCCATGTATGCTTCTACATTTCTGTGTATCTGTGGCTCAAAAGCTATACGGACTACCCTTGCAAATGTTGAACCAGCATTCTTCAAACCAAAAGGCATCCGTATGAAACAGTATGTGCCACATGGAGTGATAAACGCGGTCTTCTCCTCATCCTATTCTGCCATGAAGATTTGATGGTATCCTGAGTATGCGTCAAGAAATGAAAGCAAATCACACCCAGCCATGGAGTCAACAATCTGGTCAATGCGCGGCAAGGGAAATGGGTCTTTGGGACAAGCTTTATTCACATCGGTGAAGTCGATACAAAGCCTCCATTTCCCGTTTTCCTTACGCACGACGACAGGATTGGCTAACCACGTAGGATGGAGCACACCTCTGACAAGGCCTGCTGCTTCCAACTTCTTGATTTCTTCTGCTATGAACTCTTGGCGCTCCACTGCTTGTTTCCTGACTTTTTGCTTGACGGGCCGCGCGTGAGGACAAACGGCAAGCTTGTGCTCAATCACTTTCCTGGGAACACCGGGGATGTCAGACGGTTGCCATGCAAACACGTCGACGTTCGCCCACAGGAAAGCAACGAGCGCGCTTTCCTATTTAGGGTCAAGCATGGCACTGAGGGTGAAAGTACCACCAGTGCCGTCCTCCCTGGCGGACACCTTCTTTGTCTCTGGCGGAGCTGCCATCGTCTTCTTACACTTGCCGGTGGAGCTCGATGGTGCGTCCTCGACGGCAGTGCAGCACTCCAAAGAGGTGCGTTTGCCGGAGTGGGCCCCAGAGCTCTTGGCGGACTTGGTCTTCTTCTTCTCCCCGGGAGCTTCAGTGGCAAGTGACTTACGTTCTGATGCGGCTGCTGCTTCCCGGTAAATCTTGTCGGCGCAGATAAGGGCATCTTTCTTGTCGCCAGGGACAGAGATAACGCTTATCGGGCCTAGCATCTTGAGCATGTTGTAGGCATAGTGAGAGGCTGCCATGAACTTGGCGAGTGCTGGACGGCCTAGTATCCCATTGTAAGGCAACGGGATATCGGCAACGTCAAAAGTGACCCTCTCAGTCCTGAAGTTCAGCTCGCCGCCAAACGTTACTGGCAACGTGATCTTCCCCTTCGGCTTGCTCCTTCCCGAGTTGATTCCTTGGAACATGCCGGTCTCTTCGAGCTCGCTGTCAGGGATTTGGAGTTTCTGGATTACAGTGGAGGAAATCAGGTTCAAGCCGGCCCCACCGTCAACTAACATATTCGTGACCTTGAGGTTGCGGATGGTTGGTGAGACCAACATCGGCAAGCACCCGACCGCAGTTGTGCGATCAGGGTGGTCCTCAATATCAAAGATGATAGGCGTGCTGGACCATTTTAGAGGTTTGCGCGATTCGACAGGTGGTTCTGCTGCATTGACTTCTCGCACCCACTGTTTGAGTTGGCGGTGTGAAGTATGCAGAGAAGCACCGCCGTCAACGCACAAAACCTCTGTGGCTTTCTGAAACTCCTGCTCACTGGTCTCACCATCATCCATGTCTTCGTCGTCGTCGTCATCTTCATCCTTGTCGCGACCGCGGGGAGGTCTGTCTCCTTGCCGCTGCTTGGCCTTGCCGTGGCGTCCTCCCCGGCCGTTGAATGGCCGCTTCTTGCCGGATCCTCCATCACCTCCTTGGGCCTTCTCCTTGTCGCGTCGCTCGTACTCAGCCTTCTGATGCTCGACAAGCTGTTCGACTCTCTTGCAGTTCTGGAGATCGTGGCCCTTGGTGCGGTGGATTTTGTAGTACTGTTTGTCGGTGCCGTCCTGCTTGTCGGCGGCCGCCACAGCCTGGCAGTTGGTGCATGCGGCAGTCTCCTTGCCGGAGCTACCAACTTGGGCTTTCTTGGCGCCAGCCTCCTTGCCGGACAGCTCAACGACTAGCACTTCCTTGTTCTTCTTCTTCTTGTTGTTCCGCCGCCGGTTTTTCTTTGCCGGGGCGGCATCTTCGCTGTCAGATCCTCCTGCTCCAGCATCCTCTCCGGGGAGTTTCCTCCCCTCCTCAGCACATGCACACTTGTCGGCCAGGGCGTACAACTCGCTGACGTCCCTGATCTTGCACATCGCCATCTCCTCCCTCATCCTGTGGTTACGCACGTTCTAGTGGAACGCACTGATAACCGCGGCAGGGTGGACGTCTGGGATGTTGTGTTGCACGCGGCAGAACCTCTGGATATACTTGCGCACGGGCTCTCCTTCCTTCTGGGCGAGCAGGTGTAGGTCACTCTCTTGGCCATGGGGTTTCTGGCCGCCTGTAAAGGCGCCGACAAACTGATGGCAGAGGTCTGCCCAAGAATAAATGGAGTTGTCCGGCAAGTGCATGAGCCAGGACCTGACGTTGGGTTTGAGTACCAGGGGGAAGTAGTTGGCAAGGATCTTGTCGTCTCGCCTCCCAGCAGCTTGCACCGCGATGGTGTAGATGCTGAGGAATTCCGACGGGTGCATCTTGCCGTTGTACTTCTCCGGTACGTCTGGTTTGAAGTTCTTCATGTTGGGCCACTGGACTTGCCTCAGCTCACGAGTGAACGCAGGACAACCTACCGCATACGGCAAGTCGCCTGCCCCCCCTGGCGCATGTGTGTTGACAGTAGGCCCAGCGCGCTGGTCTGATTGACGCCGTGCTTCTCTTCGACGCTCGATGCGGGTTCGAGCGTCCTCTTGTTGTCGATCGTCGGGAACTTGGCGCTGATCGCGGCGAGCTCGCGGATCTGATGACGCAGTGGAGTCGTCGTCGATGTTGATCCGGCGAGTCGGCGATTTTGGCCTTCGGGGCGGGGAGTGCACGGTAGTTGCACCCCCAACGGTCTTGTCGCCATCGGCCCGTGCCTGGCTGACTTGCCGCGGCCGCGACGTGCTCGGCTGCTGCGGAGTGTCGCCGTTGGCGAAGGCGATGAGACTCTGGATGGTGGCCCTCCAGTCGTCGGCCTTGTCTGCCGCTGGAGGGAAGTCCAGGACCAGTTGTGCTCGTGCTAGAGCTTCTGCTGGAGTGGCGGGCAGTGGTGGCGAACGGTGCGAGGAGCGGGATATGCTTGGACTTCTAACTATGTTAGAAGGAGCAGCATCCCGTCCCGGCGACCGTGCCTTGCTCGTGCCGGCATGTTGGTGTGCATGCTGGCCTTGAGCGTCCCGAGATCCGCTAGCTTGACCTTGGCCCAGCAAGCGTATGGTACCTTGAGTACCACGACGCTGCCGGTCCCGCGCCTCCGGAGATGGGCGCGGTGCGTGTACGGACGCGGAGGTCTTGGAGTGCGCCCGGTCGTCGTGGCAGCCGGCTACGCCGCCGATGGGCAGCGCAGCCTTGTCCTTGGACTTGGCGGCACCGTGAGTCCCCTCGTCGACGTCCGTTCTTCCGCCGGCTTCTACCCCACCGGTCGTTGGCTCCGGCGGTGGTGGGATCGACGCGGACGGACCAGCTGCCTCCGAAGCATTCTTCTTCGGCGGCATGTTGATGAAGATGATGAAGATTTCGCTCGTGTGAACGCCGGATCAGGTTCACACAATCTCGACGCAGCCCCCTACCTGGTGCGCCAAAGATGTCGGGGAAACTGATCGCCCATGAACACCTATGGGACCGGAGCCCCTTTCGGTACGGCAGGGGCGAAGGTAGCGCAAAAGCGGATCGAGGCGAGCACACGAGCAGTTTACCCAGGTTCGGGCCGCACGAATGCGTAAAACCCTACTCCTGCTTTGGTGGTTGTATTGAGTTCTTGGCTCGGGAGTGAGGAGAGCTACAGTACACTCTAACCAGCGAGGAGAGCTACAGTACACTCTAACCGCTAGCAAGACCGAGCGTGAAAAATGATCGATCCCCCTCTACGTTGCGCATGGGCCTCCTTTTGTACGTTCAAGGGGTCACCGACAGGTGGCAACGTAGTTGAGGGCAAAAGTGTAAAAAGGGTGGTAGATGGAACAGTGTCCCATACCTAACCCTGACGGCAGGGGACAAGTGCATTAAATGCCCGTCGCCGTTGCCCAAACAGTGCAAAAAGTGGCCGTCAGGGGCGCCACCGTCCGCCACGACGGTAGCCTCATCACCGCTGCTTGCCACCGTGTACCCCAGGCTGCACAGCCTTCCGCCACGTGCGCCTGGGATGGTCCCAGAGCTACACGTGGGTGGATGCGTTAGAGCGCGGGTACTGAGTGGAAGCTTGCCGAGGCAAGCGCCTTGCCGCGGTTGCTATCTTGTCGTTTCCGGGAGCTTGTCGCTCACCGGTCCTTGCCGGGACGCGTGGCGCGTCGCGGCAAGTTTTCTTGAGATGCCTTGGTTGGCCTTCCCGGCAAGCTCCTCTTGCCAGGGGCTTGCGCCTTGAGTGGTCTTGTGCCTTGAGTGGCCTTCCTGGCAAGCTCCTCTTGCCGGGGCCTTGTCTATTTGACTTGAATACTTTGTTCTTGAATGGCTCCAAAGGAACCACGGTCACCTGGCAAGCCTTGCCGCGGGACGCTGCAACTGCCCATGCACAAGTTCGGGATACTAAGGTACCCCTACTTTAGTACACCGACACATCGCTATGTGATTAATACCCAAGAGTAATAAGGTGTGATCATGTTTTGCTTGTGAGAGAAGTTTAGTCAACGGGTCTATTACATACAGATCTGTATGTATTTCGCAAATTTCTATGTCTACAATGCTCTGCATGGAGCTACTCTAGCCAATTGCTCCCACTTCCAATATGCATCCAGATTGATACTTAGAGTCATCTGGATTAGTGTAAAGCTTGCATCGGCGTAACTCTTTACGACGAACTCTTTATCACCTCCATAATCGAGAAAACATTTCCTTAGTCATCCAGTAACTAAGGATAATTTTGACCGTTGTCCAGTGATCTACTCCTGGATCACTTATGTACCTCCTTGCCAAACTCATGGTAAGGTACACAATAGGTTTGGTACACAGCATGGCATACTTTATAGAACCTATGGCTGAGGCATAGGGAATGACCTTCATTCTTTCTCTATCTTCTGCCGAGGTCGGGCTTTGAGTCTTACTTAACTTCATACCTTACAACTCAGGCAAGAACTCCTTCTTAGACTGATCCATTTTGAACTACTTCAAACACTTGTCAGAGCATGTACTCATTGAAAAAACTTATCAAGAGTCTCGATCTATCTCTATAGATCTTGAGGCTCAATATGTAAGCAGCTTTACCGAGGTTTTTCTTTGAAAAAACTCCTTTCAAACACTCCTTTATGCTTTCCAGAAAATTCTACATCATTTCTGATCGACAATATGTCATTCACATATACTTATCAGAAAGGATGTAGTGCTCCCACTCATTTTCTTGTAAATACAGGCTTCACCGCAAGTCTGTATAAAACTATATGCTTTGATCAATTTATTAAAGCGTATATTCCAACTCTGAGATGCTTGCACCAGTCCATAGATGGATCGCTGGAGCTTGCACACTTTGTTAGCACCTTTAGGATCGACAAAACCTTCTGGTTGCATCATATACAACTCTTCTTTAAGATATCCATTCAGGAATGCAGTTTTGACATCCATTTGCCAGATTTCATAATCATAAAATGCGGCAATTTCTAACATGATTCGGACAGACTTAAGCATCACTACAGGTGAGAAAGTCCCATCGTAGTCAACTCCTTGAACTTGTCGAAACCCTTTTGCAACAAGTCGAGCTTCGTAAACAGTAACATTACCGTCTGCGTCGGTCTTCCTCTTGAAGATCCATTTATTTTCGATGGCTTATCGATCATCGAGAAAGTCAACCAAAGTCCACACTTTGTTCTCATACATGGATCCCATCTCTGATTTCATGGCCTCAAGCCATTTTGCGGAATCTGGGCTCATCATCGCTTCCTCATAGTTCGTAGGTTCATCATGGTCTAGTAACATGACTTCCAGAACTGGGTTGCCGTACCACTCTGGTGCGGAACGTACTCTGGTTGATCTACGACTTTCAGCAGAACCTTGGACTGAAGTTCAATGATCATCATCATCAGCTTCCTCACTAATTGGTGTAGGAATCACTGGAACTAGTTTCTTTTATGTTCCACTTTCCATTTCGGGAGAAGGTACAATTACCTCATCAAGTTCCACTTTCCTCCCACTCACTTCTTTCGAGAGAAACTTCTTCTCTAGAAAGGATCCATTCTTAGCAACGAATATTTTGCCTTTGGATCTGTGATAGAAAGTGTACCCAACTATCTCCTTTGGGTATCCTATGAAGACACATTTCTCTGACTTGGGTTTGAGCTTATCAGGTTGAAGCTTTTTCACATAAGCATCGCAGCCCCAAATTTTAAGAAACGACAACATTGGTTTCTTGCCAAACCACAGTTCATAAGGCGTCATCTCAACGGATTTAGATGGTGCCCTATTTTAACGTGAATGTAGCTGTCTTTAATGCATAACCCAAAACTATAGTGGTAAATCGGTAAGAGACATCATAGATCGCACCATATTTAATAAAGTACGGTTACGATGTTCGGACACACCATTATGTTGTGGCGTTCCGGGTGACGTGAGTTGTGAAACTATTCCACATTGTTTCAAATGAAGACCAAACTCGTAACTCAAATATTCACCTCCATGATCAGATCGTAGAAACTTTATTTTATTGTTACGATGATTCTCTACTTCACTCTGAAATTCTTTGAACTTTTCAAATGTCTCAGACTTGTGCTTCATTAAGAACATATACCCACATCTGCTCAAATCATCAGTGAAGGTCAGAAAATAACGATACCCGCCGCGACCTTCAACACTCATTGGTCCGCATACATTAGTATGTATGATTTCCAACAAATCTGTTGCTCACTCCATTGTTCCGGAGAACGGAGTTTTAGTCATCTTGCCCATGAGGGATGGTTCGCAAGCACCAAGTGATTCATAATCAAGTGATTACAAAAGTCCATCACTATGGAGCTTTTTCATGCGTTTTACACCAATATGACCTAAACGGTAGTGCCACAAATAAGTTGCACTATCATTATTAACCTTGCATCTTTTGGCTTCAATATTATGAATATGTATATCACTACGATCGAGATCCAACAAACTTATTTTCATTGGGTGTATGACCATCGAAGGCTTTATTCATGTAAACAGAATAACAATTATTCTATGACTTTAAATGAATAACCGTATTGCAACAAACATGATCAAATCATATTCAACACAAAAGCCAAATAACATTTATTTAGGTTCTACACTAATCCCGAAAGTATAGTGAGTGTGCGATGATGATCATATCAATCTTGGAACCACTTCCAACACACATCGTCACTTCACTTTTAACTAGTCTATGTTCATTCTGCAACTCTCGTTTCAAGTTACTAATTTTAGCAACTGAACTGGTATCAAATACCCAAGGGTTGCTATGAACACTAGTAAAGTACACATCAATAATCTGTATCTCAAATATACCTTTGTTCACTTTGCCATCCTTCTTATCCGCCAAGTATCTAGGGAAGTTCCACTTCCAGTGACCATTTCCTTTGCAGTAGAAGCACTTAGTTTCAGGCTTGAGTTTAGCTTTGAGTTTCTTCACGGGAGTGACAACTTACTTGTCATTCTTCCTGAAGTTCCCCTTCTATCCCTTTGCCCTTTACTTGAAACAAGTGGTCTTGTTAACCATCAACACTTGATGCTCTTTCTTGATTTCTACCTTTCGCCGATATCAGCATCGCGAAGAGCTCGGGAATTACTATCGTCATCCCTTGCATATTATAGTTCATCACAAAGTTCTACTAACTTGGTGATAGTTTCTAGAGAACTCTGTCAATTACTATCTTATCTGAAAGATTAACTCCCACTTGATTCAAGCAATTATAGTACCCAGACAATCTGAGCACATGCTCACTGGTTGAGCTATTCTCCTCCATCTTGTAGGCAAAGTACCGTCAGAGGTTTCATACCTCTCGACACGGGCATGAGTATGAAATACCAATTTCAACTCTCGGAACATCTCATATGCTCCGTGGCATTCAAAACAGTTTTGGAAGTCCCGGTTCTAAGTCGTAAAGTATGGTGCACTAAACTGTCACGTAGTCATCATGCTGAGCTTTTGTGAAAACGTTCATAACGTTTGCATCTGCTCCTGCAATAGGTCTGTCACCTAGCGGTGCATCAAGGACATAATACTTCTGTGCAGCAATGAGGATAATCCTCAGATCACGGACCTAGTCCGCATCATTGCTACTAACATCTTTCAACTTAGTTTTCTCTAGGAACATATAAAACAAACGGGGAGTTACATCGCGAGCTATTGATCTACAACATAGATATGCTAATACTACCAGGACTAAGTTCAAGATAAATTAAAGTTCAATTAATCATATTACTAAAGAACTCCCACTTAGATAGACATCCCTCAGGTCATCTAAATGATCACGTGATCCAAATCAACTAAACCATGTCCGATCATCACGTGAGATGGAGTAGTTTCAATGGTGAACATCTTATGTTAATCATATCTACTATATGATTCACGCTCGACCTTTCGGTCTCCCGTGCTCCGAGGCCATATCTGCATATGCTAGGCTCGTCAAGTTTAACCCGAGTATTTTGCGTGTCCAAAACTGGCTTACAGCTGTTGTATTTGAACGTAGAGCTTATCACACCCGATCATCACGTGGTGTCTCGGCACGACAAACTTTCGCAACGGTGCATACTCAGGGAGAACACTTATACCTTGAAATTTTGTAAGGGATCATCTTATAATGCTACCGCCGTACTAAACAAAATAAGAAGCATAATAAGATAAACATCACATGCAATCAGTATATGTGACATGATATGGCCATCATCATCTTGTGCTTTTTATCTCTATCTCCAAAGCACCGTCATGATCACCTTCGTCACCGGCGCGACACCTTGATCTTCATCGTAGCATCATTGTCGTCTCACCAACTATTGCTTCTACGACTATCGCTACCGCTTAGTGATAAAGTAAAGCAATTACATGGCAATTGCATTTCATACAATAAAGCGACAACCATATGGCTCCTGCCAGTTGCCGATAACTTTACAAAAAATGATCATCTCATACAAAACCGTATAACTCATCATGTCTTGACCATATCACATCACAACATGCCCTGCAAAAACAAGTTAGACATCCTCTACTTTGTTGTTGCAAGTTTTACGTGGCTGCTACGGGCTTAGCAAGAACCGTTCTTACCTACGCATACAAAAACCACAACGATGTTTCGTCAAGTATGTGATGTTTTAACCTTCAGAAGGACCGGGCGTAGTCACACTTGATTCAGCTAAAGTGAGAGAGACAGACATTTGCCAGTCACCTTTAAGCAACGAGTGCTCATAACGGTGAAACCAGTCTCGCGTAAGCGTACGCGTAATGTCGGTCCGGGCCGCTTCATCTCACAATACCGCCGAAGCAAAGTATGACATGCTGGTAAGCAGTATGACTAGTATCGTCCACAACTCACTTGTGTTCTACTCGTGCATATCATCTACGCATAGACCTGGCTCATGATGCCATTGTTGGGGAACGTAGTAATTTGAAAATTTTCCTATGATCACGCAAGATCTATCTACCAGATGCATAGCAACAAGAGGGGAGAGTGTGTCTACGTACCCTCGTAGACCGGAAGCGGAAGCGTCTAGTGACGCGGTTGATGTAGTCGAACTCCTTCGCGATCCAACCGATCAAGTACCGAACGTGCGGCACCTCCGCGTTCAGCACACGTTCAGCTTGATGACGTCCCACGAGCTCTTGATCCAGTTGAGCTTCACGGGAGAGTTTCGTCAGCACGACGGCGTGGTGACGGATATGATGAAGTTACCGTCACAGGGCTTCTCCTAAGCGCTGCAACGATATGACCGAGGTGTGTTACTGTGGAGGGGGGCACCGCACATGGTTGGGAGAGATCAACTGATCAACTGTGTTTCTATGGGGTGCCTCTACCCCCGTATATAAAGGAGTGGAGGAGAGGGAGGGCCGGCCCTCTCTATGGCGCGCCCTAGGGGAGTCCTACTCCCACCGGGAGTAGGATTCCCTTTTTCCTAGTAGAACTAGGAGCCCTTCCAAGTAGTAGGAGTAGGAGAGAAGGAAAGGGAAAGAGAAGAGAAGGAAGGAGGGGGCGCAGCCCCTCTCCCCAGTCCAATTCGGACTAAGAGCCTGTTTGGGACTGCTCTGCTCCTTAAAATTCAGCTCCGCTCCAGAAAACTCAAGCCAAACGGGGTAGCTCCACGATATGCCGCTCCACAGAAAACTAGAATCTGGGATACAACTCCCAGTTTTTTATGAAGCTCGTGAAGGGATGCTCCAAAAAATCCTAGAAGCTAGAGTTGGGGAGAAATTACCCACCACTGCCACCAGTAAGTGGATACCCCTTCGTTTCTCCCCTCTCATCCAATCAAAAAGATCATTTCCACCAATTTTTCCATTCTTGAAGCTGGAGCTACATGAAAGCCAAACATTATCTTTGGTAGTGCTAACTTCTGTATGAATCTGCTCCAAAGTGGATTTGGTGAAGTGAAGCTGATTTTGGTGAAGCGGAGCAGTCCCAAACAAGCCCTAAGCCATGGGAGGGGCGCAGCCTCATCTCTCCCTTTCCCTTAAAGCCCGATAAGGCCCATATACTCCCCGGCGAATTCCCGTAACTCTCCGGTACTCCGAAAAATACTCGAATCACTCGGAACCTTTCCGATGTCCGAATATAGTCGTCCAATATATCGATCTTTACGTCTCGACCATTTTGAGACTCCTCGTCATGTCCCCGATCTCATCCGGGACTCCGAACTACCTTCGGTACATCAAAACACATAAACACATAATACCGATCATCACCAAACGTTAAGCGTGCGGACCCTACGGGTTCGAGAACTATGTAGACATGACCGAGACTCATCTCCGGTCAATAACCAATAGCGGAACCTGGATGCTCATATTGGCTCCTACATATTCTACGAAGATTTTTATCAGTCAAACCGCATAACAACATACGTTGTTCCTTTTGTCATCGGTATGTTACTTGTCCGAGATTCGATCTTCGGTATCACCATACCTAGTTAATCTCGTTACCGGCAAGTCTCTTTACTCGTTCCGTAATACATAATCTCATGACTAAATCATTAATCATTTGCTTGCAAGGCTTATAATGATGTGTATTACCGAGAGGGCCCAGAGATACCTCTCCGACACTCGGAGTGACAAATCATATTCTTGATATATGCCAACACCACGAACACGTTCGGAGACACCTGTAGAGCATCTTTATAATCACCCAGTTACGTTGTGACGTTTGATAGCACACAAGGTGTTCCTCAGGTATTCGGGAGTTGCATAATCTCATAGTCATAGGAACATGTATAAGTCATGAAGAAAGCAATAGCAGTAAAACTAAACGATCATAGTGCTAAGCTAACGGATGGGTCTTGTCCATCACATCATTCTCCTAATGATGTGATCCCGTTAATGAAATGACAACTCATGTCTATGGCTAGGAATAACATAACCATCTTTGATCAATGAGCTAGTCTAGTAGAGGCATACTAGGGACACTCTGTTTTGTATATGTATTCACACATGTACTAAGTTTTCGGTTAATACAATTCTAGCATGAATAATAAACATTTATCATGATATAAGGAAATAAATAATAACTTTATTATTGCCTCTAGGGCATATTTCCTTCAATAATTTCATAAGTTCATCCATCTTTCCACTCAAAACACTAATTTCTTCGATAGCATGCACTTTTTTACTAGTAGATCTTTCGGTGTGCCATTGAGAATAATTAACCATACTATTATCTAGGAGTTTGGTAGCTTCTCCTAAGGTAGTTTCCATGAAAGTGCCTCCAGCGGACGAATCTAAAAGATTTCTAGAAGCAAAATTCAAGCCAGCATAAAAGTTCTGAATAATCATCCATAGATTCAAACCATGTGTTGGGCAATTACGTATCATTAATTTCATTCTCTCCCAAGCTTGTGCAACATGCTCATAATCTAGTTGCTTAAAATTCATAATATTGTTTCTAAGAGAGATGATCTTAGCAGGAGGGAAATACTTAGAGATAAAAGCATCTTTGCACTTATTCCACGAATCAATACTATTTCTAGGCAAAGAGGAAAACCAAGTTTTAGCACGATCTCTAAGTGAAAACGGAAATAACTTCAATTTAACAATATCGTTATCCGTATCCCTTTTCTTTTGCAAATCACACAAGTCAACAAAGTTGTTCAGATGGGTAGCGGCATCTTCACTAGAAAGGCCGTAGAATCGATCTTTCATGACAAGATTCAACAAAGCAGCATCGATCTCACAAGATTCAGCATCGGTAATAGGAGCAATCGGAGTGCTAATAAAATTATTGTTGTTAGTATTGGAGAAGTCACACAATTTGGTATTGTTCTGAGCCATAGTGACAAGCAAGCAATCCAACACACACAAGCAAACAAGAAGCAAGCGAACGAAAAACACACGGCGGAAGAAGGGCGAATAAAACGGCAAAGGTGAAGTGGGGGAGAGGAAAACGAGAGGCAAATAAATGTAATGCGAAGGATAAGGGTTTGTGATAGGTACTTGGTATATGACTTTTGCGTAAGCCTCCCCGGCAATGGAGCCAGAAATTCTTCTTGATACCTCTTGAGCTTGTGTTGTATTCCCTCGAAGAAGAAAGGGAGATGCAGCACAGTAGCGTAAGTATTTCCCTCAGTTTTTGAGAACCAATGTATCAATTCAGTAGGAGACCACGCACCAGTCCCTCTCACCTGCACAAACAAATAAGAACTTCGCAGCCAACGTGATAAGGGGTTGTCAATCCCTTTACGGTCACTTACGATAGTGAGATCTGATAGAGATGATAATTAAATTTTTTGTATTTTTGGGGTAGAAACATAACGTAAAGAAAGAAAATAAACAACGGCGACAGAAATTGCCTAGTTGACGGGAAAAGTAATATGATAAAGATAGACCCGAGGGCCATAGTTTTCTCTAGTGGCTTCTCTCATGATAGCGATATTCTACGGTGGGTAAACAAATTACTGTCGAGCAATTGATAGAAAAGTGAATAATTATGAGACTATCTAGGCATGATCATTGTATATAGGCATCACATCCGAGACAAGTAGACCGAAACGATTCTGCATCTACTACTATTACTCCACACATCGACCGCTATCCAGCATGCATCTAGTGTATTGAGTTCATAGAAACAGAGTAACGCCTTAAGCAAGATGACATGATGTAGAGGGATAAACTCAAGCAATATGATGAAAACCCCATCTTTTTATCCTCGATGGCAACAATACAATGTGTGCCTTGCTGCCCCTACTGTCACTAGGAAAGGACACCGCAAGATTGAACCCAAAGCCAAGCACTTCTCCCATTGCAAGAACTATAGATCTAGTAGGCCAAACCAAACCAATAATTCAAAGAGACTTGCAAGGATATTATGAGCGCACATAAAAAGTTCAGAGAAGAACCAAATATCTTTCATAGATAACCTTGATCATAAACTCACAATTCATAGGATCTCGACAAACACACCGCAAAAAGATACTACATCGAATAGATCTCCTCGAAGACCGAGCAGAACTTTGTATTGAGATCCGCAGAGAGAGAAGAAGCCATCTAGATACTAGCTATGGACCCGAAGGTCTGTGGTAAACTACTCACAACTCATGGTGAGGGCGATGATGATGATGATGATGAAGGCCTCCGTGATGGATCCCCCTCCCTGAACAGGCTCCAAGATGGGATCTCCACGGGAACAGCAGCTACGGCGGTGGAATTAGGGATTTTTTCTCTGCGTATGGAGTTTCTGGGGTATGTAGGTATATATAGGAAGAAGGAGGGCACCGGGGGCCGTGTGGGCCAGCCTCGAGGCAGGGGGCGCGCCCCCATCCTCGAGGGCTGGCCCTGCGTCCCCTGACTTGGCCCCAAAGACTCCCGAGCGTGATTTCCTCCAAAAATATCTCTCGCGAAGGTTTCATTCCGCTTGGACTCTGTTTGATATTCCTTTTCTGCAAAACCCTGAAGTAGGCAAAAAAACAACAATCTGGACTGGGCCTTTGGGTTAGTAGGTTAGTCCCAAAAATTATATAAAAGTGAATGATAAAGCCCATTAAACATCCAAGACTTCATAAATAATAGCATGGAACAATCAAAAATTATAGATACGTTGGAGACGTATCACACGCACCGACTCACGGGAGTCAAGGCACCGCCGTCTCCCATGCCTACTCTTCCTTGTAGGAGCCTGTCGCTGGTGGATGTGAGGTCGACGATGGATCCATCATGGTCGGAGGCCAACTCATCCACCACGACGCATTTGCGATGCACGGGGTTGCTGGCCACCCGTATCGACGCCAGAGTACGACTCCACCTCTCCGACATCTACCGCTAGGGCTGTAGCGGCCTCACACACCCTCTGCCTCGCACGGCGAGCACATCCTCCCATACAATCAGCGGACAAGCCACAGATAGCCTCCGAGTCGTTGCACCAACAAAGGGGCTGCGCTTCCACCATGGTGTTCGGATGCCATACGGAGCGCACCGCCTCCTGCAAGGCAGCTGCAACACGCCTCATGCCGGATCCAAGGCCTATTTGGGTGGACACTATGGATTCCCGGCTGATTGAGTCCGACTGTTTTCGGGCGTTCTCCAAGCAGGTGCGGCGGAGCACAATGCAGACGGCCATCTCCTTCTCGGGCCTGACTGGGATGAGGTCCCACTCTGTATATCGGGTGACCGAGGACTTGTTCCGCCGCCCGTCAAGCCGGAGAAGACATGAGTGGAGTGGCTAGGTTTTGGTCCGGAAAGGGATGATGACTAATATATGTGGGGTCGAGTGGGCCAGCGTGGGCCTGATCCGACATGGATAATGTGTACAGCCGCACCTGGGCTTCGTCATATTCGTCCCAAATTGGGGCTAGATATGAGAGGTGCTGATTAGCCCAAACATTTAGGATCCCTTCGTTTTCCCGGGGCCCCAAACCCACGCGGAGAGGTTGGCCGGGGAAAACGAGCTTGATATTTGGACGACCAGTTCACCGGGGTAGGCCTCCTCGAACCTTGCTCTTTCCCTGGGTAGAGGTCCCACGCCTCCAAAGTCGTGGAAAATATCCCTCTATCGTCTACCTCACATGATCTGAGCATGTGACCCTTAGCTGCCTCGCTTTGTCTCCCTCTGACGTTGCCTTCTGCCCTTTCAATGCTCTTATGTTCTCCTCCCCTCTTCCACCACCAAATAACCAGGAGTAGATCTCCCCCATGGAAGGAAGGGATCCCGTGTGCTCCTTGGTATCCTTCCCCCGATAACCAAATGAAGCCTTAGAGCATCTATAGTCGGGCACCTCAAACCCGCCTCATACGCCTGGGCGGGCCGCCCGATCACTGCCCGGTCACGATTTTCAACCCAGACGGACGCCTCAAACGACCCTCAAACGCCCGGGCTGACTGGCGCCTCTCATATCCAGCCCAAATATGAGGCGAATATGGGGGCGCCCGGGCATGCCGGCGCACGCCCGCCACGTGTGACCCGGCCCATGCTGGCCCACCCGACCGCACATATATTCGTCTCGACCCGCTCACCGGAGCAAACCCTAGCCACTTCCTTCCACTCTCCTCTGCCACCCGAGCTCACCTTCGGCCATCTTCAGCAGCGCATCTGAGTCTGACGAGTCCGAATCCGTCAACTGGGGTGTCATCTCGTGCGGGTTGGAGGAGGCAATGGCAGTCCGCATTGCACTCCGCGGTTCCCGTGAGGAAAACGCCCGACCGACGGACAGATCTGCCTACCGTGACTCCATAGCGTGGGCTCACCGAGCGCTCGGGTCCTCGGGGTCGAGGCAGCCGGAATCTCTCTCCTTCCCCATCACCGGTCCGACGGTGTATGAGTCCCACCGGGACCGGGCGGCCCGCTGTGGGAGGGAGGGAGCCGCCGAGGCTCGTATCGCGGCGAAAATGGAGGCGGCTGATGCCGCAGCGCGGGCCGCCACAGAGGAGGAAGCCATCCACGCCCGTATTGTGAAGAAACGACAACGGAGGAACATGCATGCCCTCCCCCGAGAGCAAAATCATCGAAGGAGGAGAAGGCGGACACTGACGATGAGGACAGCTCCGGGGACGAGCAGAACCGGCTCGATCCGTACTGCTTATTCGACCGGTACTTCCATGAGAAGGACGGCAAGGGCGCCGGGAAGGGCAAGGGCACCCGTGGATGAACTCCATCATCGCCAAACATGCAAAAATTTGATAGTCCGATGGCAAGGTTAGTTAGTAGTGATGGAGTAGCCGAACAATGTCTGTGCATCGACATAGTTTCATGAGTTTGTATGTATTTGAGATAGCGAGTAATAGGCGCCGGTGTGTCGGCCCAAATTTGGGCCGGTCCGCCCGTAGCCATCCTATCTGATTGATGCTAAACCATCTGATGCCCTTCTTCTTCAAATGCATGCGTAAGAAAGATTACATGCATCTCGTTGCTTCCTTCTGTCTCGTCGGCTGCACATGCTCTCCGGCCACCATCCTCGCAGGCCGTCCTCATCACAGGTCATCCTCGCAGGCCATCCTTGTTGTCGGTCGTCCTCGTAGTCACCGATCGTCCTCGCAGGCCGTCCTCGCAATCGTCGGCAGTCCTCGCATGTCGTCCTCGTCGCCAGTCGTCCTGGCAGGCTGTCCTCATCGCTGGTTGCAGCATCAAATGGTGTGACGCGTCGCTCGTCATATACGATGGTAGAAAAATCGTGTACCCGTTCCAGCAAAAACAAAACATGATGGAAGCAAAAAAGGAGGCACCGGCTCCATGTGAAAACACAACACACAACACGGTGGAAGCAAAAAAAGATGAAAACGCCTGTTCCAGCAAAAACACAACATGGTGGAAGCAAAATGAGATGCCGGTTCCAGCAAAACCAAGATAGATGGTAGCAAAGTTTAGGGTTGTTCCAGCAAAATCCATAGAAGAAGTAGCAAAAATTTGGGTTGGTTGCAACAAAAAATGGAACGATAGCCGTGTGGGCGTCGATGTTGCATCACCACCAGGTCGTGGTCACCATGACCTGGTCATGGTCACCACTGCCATGGGATGGCCTCTGCTAGTTACAGCTTCGCAATGGATGGTTGCAACATCCCATGGCGCTGTCGAGGCTCGGATGCAGACGGCCGCAGTTCTGCGCACCACCGGATTGCAGCTCCTGCATCGCCGATGTACAGTAGAAGCAAAAAATCACATTGGTTCCAGCATCTCCATGTGCCGGTTGCAGCTCTGCATCATAGAAGTGTTATTGAAAGCACGCGTTGACTGCTAGTTCCAGCACCATAGGTTGCCGGTTCCAGTATTTCTGCATGGAATTCCAGCAATCGCGATGACCGGATGCAACATCGCCAGTGAGCTAGAAGGCCAAGGCTAACTCGCCCCATGAGCATGCCACCGGTGATCTCATCCTCTCGTCCCGAATCGGTCGTCGCAACTAGAGAGGACGTGTTGGGTCAGAATCATGGTGGTGAGTGATGGGTGAGGACGTCTGGAGAGAGAGAGTAGAGAGAGGAGGAAGGTAGAACTCGAGAGTGTCCTTCCATGGCGGCTGGGGATGATGTGAACTGGAGAAAAGGGGATCGCTGGGCTGAGGAGATAAGGATGGACTGAGTGGTGGGTGAGGACGTACGAAGTGGGACCCATCTGAACAGGACACGTGCACATGGTGACGAGGTTACAGACCTAGGGTAGGGTCGCAGGCCCGACCAAGGTACCCCACCCAAGGTCACTACCCTAGAAGATCAATAAACAAAACTTATGATGACAAGGACAGTCGACTGGGACGGCCCAAGACGACATCCCACTCGATTGGACATCACCTACAAGACGACTCAACTCCACTCGACCAATCCAAGGCACTCAACCCCCGAAGGTCAAAGATCCCTTAGGACAATAACGGTCTGGTATTTACTCGCCGTAGTGAATGCCTTAATTACTCTTTGTTGTAGGCGTTATCAGTAACGCATGCCTTAATGTACATTGAACCCTTGGTAACGTGGAGCATGGCCAGGGTCCTGGCGCACTATATAAGTCGCCCCCCTCCTCCAGTACAGGGGTTCGCACCTTTGTAACTCACATATACACATACCAGTCGACCACCTCCGAGCATCGAGACGTGGGGCTGTTACTTCCTCCGAGAAGGGCCTGAACTCGTAAACACCTTGTGTACAACTCCACCATAGCTAGGGCCTTGCCTCCCCATTCGTACCCCCTACTCGTACTGTCACACTTAGAACCATGACAGTTGGTGCCCACCGTGGGGCTAGGCGTCTTAGCGACATCTGGTGAGGTTGCAACTTCTTCTCCGACCTCCTTCATCATGGTGTCAGGCGGTGGTTTAGCGTTGGGCCGCGAGATCGGGCTCGGCGCGCTTGTTTTCATCGCCGACGACTCCGCGTGGCTCCAGGAGGCCCCTCTTGACGTCGAGGCTCTGCCCACCCGGGGGGCTGCGCACTTTCGCGCCAGCGCCTGCAGCGTCCTCCTTCGGCAGCCGTCGACTCAATATTCATCGTCCCCCATCCCCGCCGGACGTCGCGGCAAGCGATCCGGTCGCTCATGGCTCCAGCGGTGGGTGAAACATGCGGTGGCCCGTCAAACGGCCATCCCTCAAGTCGCGGCCATTGAGCCCGACGGTTACCTCTACGGGCCGGCCGATCAGTCGACCGAGCTCGTTGATTCTATTTCCGAGTGCGGGAGCAGCGATCCTGTAGCGAAAATCCTCATGGTCGATTCGCGCCGCAGCCCGCCGGGTTTTCCTCGCGGTGGAGACGGCGGCAGAGGCGGTGGCCGATCACACGACAACGACGGTTACATTCCTCAACCCCTCACCTCCCAGCAAAGGGCTGAGCTTTGTCGCCGCAACGAAGATGCACTCTTCACCCCCATCGTGGGGGATTCTCTGGAGGCTCTGGCCCTCGAAGCCACACGCTTGGCCACCATGGCCGAGCGCGCGTGCTTGGAAAATATCCAACGCGCACTCGACGAACAGGCCCGCCGACTGGTCCCCGAGTCCAGTCGACGACCGCGGCAATCGCGCCAGCGTGAGACTCAGGTGTTCAGCACGCCAATCCAGAACCTCGAAGCCGCGGCTCGCATTGCGGAGTCAATTGATCCCTCTCAGTCGGAGGCTGGGAGAGGCCTTCAGCAGATCTGAGCTTTGCTCCGAACGGCTGAAGAACAAAACGCGGCTGTTTCTCAGTCGCGCAACAAGATCCATAGCAGATCGGTGGCTGCAGACACCGTATGGTCGGCCCACAGTCCAAGATTGCCCCCGAGGCGTGAGGAACGTGGCCCGCAGCAAGACCGGCATCTGGGTCGGAACGACGAACCACGCGACCGTCGACACGGGCATCATGACCGCCGTCGAGTGCCTACGCCTCCTCCGGGAAGCGGATCGTACTCGCCCCAGCGGCACGAGGGCAGGCGCCTGCGCGACGATGAGCGGAGGATTCCTCCAAATCCCCGAAGGCCAGGTTTCAATGCAAGGTCTATCATTGTGCAGGGATGGGTCGACCGGAACCAGGCATTCAGAGAAGAGCAAGGCAGAGATCAACCGAGTGGCAGCCGAGCACCTGTCTCTGGGCCCGAGTGTTTCTGTAGTGCTATTAGAGCCGCAGAGATCCCCCCGAACTTCAGGTTAGCGGCGGGGGTAAGCAAGTTCACCGGTGAGTCGAAACCATACACCTGGCTAGAAGACTACCGAGTGGCTGTACAGATCGTAGGCGGCAACGACGATGTGGCCATGAAGCACCTTCCTTTAATGCTGGGCGGTTCTGCTCGGGCGTGGCTCAATCAGTTGGCCTCCGGGAGTATTTATAGTTGGGAAGAGCTCGCGCGAGTGTTCATTCAGACCTTCGAAGGCACCTGCAAGCGTCCTGCTGGACTCGCGGAGCTTCAGCACTGCGCGCAGAAGTCGAATGAAACTTTGAGAGATTACATCCAGCGATGGACCACCTTGCATCACACGATGGAGAATGTGTCTGAGCACCAGGCGGTTTGCGCTTTCAAGGAAGGCGTGCGTAACCGAGAGTTGAATCTGAAGTTTGGTCGAACGGGCGATATGTCCCTATCGCGGATGATGGAGATTGCCAGTCGGTACACCAACGGCGAGGAGGCCGATCGGCTCCGCAGCGGCAAGAAACCAGTCGGACAGGATGATCAGAATTCCAATCGGAAGAACAAGCGCAAGGCCGAGCCAGCTGCTCAGGGAGAGGCTGCTGTGGTCAATCAGGGAAAGGGCAAAGGGAAGCCGAAAGGTTCCCGAGCCCCCAAGAAAGGGAAGGATCAAGCTGGAGATGATGTGCTCGACCTGTCGTGCCCCATACACACGAAGAAAGATGAAGAGGGAAACTTGGTATACCCCAAGCACACCACTCGACAGTGTCGGCTCCTGATCCAGAACTTCCAGAAAGATCAGTCAACTGAGAAGGAGAAAGAATCAGAAGATTGTGAAGACAAGGAAGGGGACGGAGGATACCCCCGGATCAACTCCACTTTGGTGATCTTCGCAGACGTCGAGAGCAAAAGTCGACTGAAAATCATCAATAGAGAAGTAAATATTGTTGCCCCGGCGACCCCCACATTTTTTAGATGGTCCAAGACCCCCATCACATTCGACTAGTCTGATCACCCAGCACACATCGCCACCCCCGGGCGGCAGGCACTGGTGGTCGACCCAGTGATCGAGGGCACGCGCCTGACCAGAGTCCTGATGGATGGGGGCAGTGGCTTGAACATCTTGTATGCAGCAACCCTCCGGGATATGGGCATTCCGATGTCCAAGCTGAGGGAAAGTAACATGAGGTTCCACGGGGTAATCCCCGGGAAGAAAGCCGACTCACTTGGCCAGATCACACTCGACGTGATCTTTGGTGAATCGAAGAATTATCGCAAAGAGAAACTGACGTTTGAAGTGGTGGACTTCAACAGCGCTTATCACGCCATCCTGGGTAGGCCCGCCTACGCCAGGTTCATGGCTCGACCATGTTACGTTCACCTCAAGCTGAAGATGCCGGGACCCAACGGCGTTATAACCGTCACTGCGAACCATCAGAAAGTGGAAGAGTGCTTCCAGAAAGGCTCGAAGATCGCCGACGAGCAAATGGCAGCAGTAGAGATGGAGGAGTACCAAAAGAGCGTGGATCCGAGTGATCTGCTGAGGGCGAAGAAGCCGGCTTCCGAGTCAGCCTTCCAGTCGGCCGGGGACACAAAACCCGTGCACATCCACCCCACCGACCCCAACGCAGCACCGACCCACATCTCCACTACACTCGACAGCAAATAGGAAGAAGCGCTCGTCCAGTTCCTCCGTGAGAACGGGGACATCTTCGCATGGAAACCATCAGACATGCCGGGTGTAGCCAGGGGACTGGCTGAGCACCATTTGTGAGTCGACCCGAAGGTAAAACCTGTGAAGGAACATCTCCGTCGGTCCGCTGCGGAGAAGCGAAAGGCGATTGGCGAGGAAGTGACTCGCCTCCTGGCAGCTGAGTTTATCCGCGAGATTTACCACTCCGAGTGGCTCGCCCATGTCGCCATGGTCCCCAAGAAGGACAAGTCTCTTCGCATGTGCATCGATTTCAATCACATCAAGCGGGCCAGCCCGAAGGATCATTTTCCTCTTCCTCGCATCGATCAGATAGTCGACTCGACTGCGGGATGTGAACGTTTGTCCTTTCTGGACGCGTATTCTGGGTACCATCAGATCCGTGTGTTCGGGCCCGACAAAATCAAGACAGCTTTCATCACCCCCTTCGGGTGTTTCTGTTATGTCACCATGCCTTTCGGTCTCAAAAATGCTGGCGCTACCTTCATGCGCATGATCCAGAAGTGCTTGATAAAGCAAATCAGTCGGAACGTCGAGGCATACATGGATGACATTGTGGTCAAGTCACGGAAAGGTTCCGACCTACTGACCGACCTCGCTGAGACATTTGCAAACCTAAGAAGCTATGATATCAAGCTCAATCCATCAAAGTGTACATTTGGAGTTCCTGGCGGCAAGTTGCTCGGTTTTCTCGTTTCCGAACGGGGAATCGACGCCAACCCAGAGAAGGTCAGCACCATCCTCCGAATGAAACGCCCCGAGCGTATACACGATGTCCAGAAGCTTACTGGTTGCTTGGCCGCATTGAGTCGATTCATTTCTCGTCTTGGTGAGAAGGCATTGCCCCTCTACCGACTCATGAAGAAATCCGACAAGTTCGAGTGGAATTCCAAAGCCGAAGCAGCGTTTGAAGAGCTCAAAGCCATGCTGTCCACCCAACCGGTGCTCACTGCCCCAGTCAGCGGAGAGCCTCTTCTGTTGTACATTGAGCCACCGGACAAGTTGTCAGTACTGTACTCACGGTCGAGCGGGAAGAAGAGGGCAATGAAGGAAATATGCCCTAGAGGCAATAATAAAGATGTTATTTGTATTTCCTTATATCATGATAAATGTCTGTTATTCATGCTAGAATTGTATTAACCGGAAACTTGATACATGTGTGAATACATAGACAAAATAGTATGTCCCTAGTATGCCTCTACTAGACTAGCTCGTTGATCAAAGATGGCTATGTTTCCTAGCCATAGACATGAGTTGTCATTTGATCAACGGGATCACATCATTTGGAGAATGATGTGATGGACTAGACCCATCCGTTAGCATAGCACTATGATCGTTTAGTTTTACTGCTATTGCTTTCTTCATGACTTATACATGTTCCTATGACTATGAGATTATGCAACTCCCGAATACCGTAGGAACACCTTGTGTGCTATCAAACGTCACAACGTAACTGGATGATCATAAAGATGCTCTACAGGTGTCTCCGAAAGTATTCGTGGTGTTGGCATAGATCAAGATTAGGATTTGTCACTCCGAGTGTCGGAGAGGTATCTCTGGGCCCTCTCGGTAATACACATCGTAATAAGCCTTGCAAGAAAAAGACTAATGAGTTAGTCACGAGATGATGTATTACGGAACGAGTAAAGAGACTTGCTGGTAACGAGATTGAACTAGGTATAGAGATACCGACGATCGAATCTCGGGCAAGTAACATACCGATGACAAAAGGAACAACGTATGTTGTTATGCGGTTTGACCGATAAAGATCTTCGTAGAATATGTAGAAGCCAATATGAGCATCCAGGTTCCGCTATTGGTTATTGACCGGAGATGAGTCTCGGTCATGTCTACATAGTTCTCGAACCCGTAGGGTCCGCACGCTTAACGTTTGATGACGATCGGTATTATGAGTTTATGAGTTTTTATGTACCGAAGGTAGTTCGGAGTCCCGGATGAGATCACGGACATGACGAGGAGTCTCGGAATGTCCGAGACATAAATATTGATATATTGGACGACTATATTCGGACACCGGAAGCGTTCTGGAAAGTTTTGGAATTTACCGGAGTGCCGGGGGGGTTACCGGAACCCCCCGAGGGAATGGTGGGCCCTGGTGGGCCATAGGGGAGAGAGAGGGCAGCAGCCAGGATGTGGCGCACCCCCTCCCTAGGAGGAGTCCGAATAGGACAAGGGGAGGGGGGCGCGGCCCCTCTTTCCCTCTCCCTCTCCCTCTCTTTTGTTCCCCCTTCTTCCTTCTTTGGTAGTTCCTACTAGGAATAGGATTGCAATCCTATTCCTAGTAGGATTGCAGCCCTGGCCGCCATAGGAGGGCCGGCCGGCCTCCCCCCGTCCTCCTTTATATACGGGGGCAGGGGGCACCCAAAGACACACAAGTTGAATTGTTCTAACCGTGTGCGGTGCCCTCCTCCACAGAAACACACCTCGGTCATACCGTCGCAGTGCTTAGACGAAGCCCTGCGTCGATAGATACATCATATCCGTCACCACGCCGTCGTGCTGACAAAACTCTCCCGTGAAGCTTAGCTGGATCAAGAGCTCGTGGGACATCATCAAGCTGAACGTGTGCTGAACGCGGAGGTGCCGTACGTTTGGTGCTTGATCGGTTGGATCGCGAAGAAGTTCGACTACATCAACCGCGTCACTTGACGCTTCCGCTTCCGGTCTACGAGGGTACGTAGACACACTCTTCCCTCTCATTGCTATGCACCTGGTAGATAGATCTTGCGTGATCATACGAAAATTTTAAAATACTACGTTCCCCAACAGTGGTATCAGAGCCAGGTCTATGCGTAGATGATATGCATGAGTAGAACACAATGAGTTGTGGGCGATACTAGTCATACTGCTTACCAGCATGTCATACTTTGCTTCGGCGGTATTGTGAGATGAAGCAGCCCGGACCGACATTACGCGTACACTTACGCGAGACTGGTTTCACCGTTACGAGCACTCGTTGCTTAAAGGTGACTGGCGGGTGTCTGTCTCTCTCACTTTAGCTGAATCAAGTGTGGCTACGCCCGGTCCTTGTGAAGGTTAAAACAGCACATACTTGACGAAACATCGTTGTGATTTTGTATGCGTAGGTAAGAACGGTTCTTGCTAAGCCCGTAGCAGCCACATAAAACTTGCAACAACAAAGTAGAGGACGTCTAACTTGTTTTTGCAGGGCATGTTGTGATGTGATATGGTCAAGACATGATGAGTTATACGGTTTTGTATGAGATGATCATGTTTTGTAATGTTATCGGCAACTGGCAGGAGCCATATGGTTGTCGCTTTATTGTATGAAATGCAATTGCCATGTAATTGTTTTACTTTATCGCTAAGCGGTAGCGATAGTCGTAGAAGCAATAGTTGGCGAGACGACAACGATGCTACGATGGAGATCAAGGTGTCGCGCCGGCTGGTGACGAAGGTGATCATGACGGTGCTTTGGAGATGGAGATCAAAAGCACAAGATGATGATGGCCATATCATGTCACATATTTTGACTGCATGTGAATTTTATCTTATTATGCTTCTTATTTTGCTTAGAACGATGGTAGCATTATAAGATGATCCCTTACTAAATTTCAAGGTATAAGTGTTCTCCCTGAGTATGCACCGTTGCGAAAGTTCGTCGTGCCGAGACACCACGTGATGATCGGGTGTGATAAGCTCTACGTTCAAATACAACGGGTGTAAGCCAGTTTTGCACACGCAGAATACTCGGGTTAAACTTGACGAGCCTAGCATATGCAGATATGGCCTCGGAACACTGGAGACCAAAAGGTCGAGCGTGAATCATATAGTAGATATGATCAACATAAGATGTTCACCACTGAAACTACTCCATCTCACGTGATGATCGGACATGGTTTAGTTAATTTGGATCACGTGATCATTTAGATGACCGGAGGGATGTCTATCTAAGTGGGAGTTCTTTAATTAATTTGATTATATTGAACTTTAATTTATCATGAACTTAGTCCTGATAGTTTTTGCATATCTATGTTGTTGTAGATCAATGGCCCGTGCTACCGTTCCTTTGAATTTTAATGCATTCCTGGAGAAAGCTAAGTTGAAAGATGATGGTAGCAATTACACGGACTGGGTCCGTAACTTGAGGATTATCCTCATTGCTGCACAGAAGAATTATGTCCTTGAAGCACCGCTAGGTGACAAGCCCCCTCCCGCTAATGTAGACGCTTTGAATGTCTGGCAGTCGCGGTCTGATGACTACACGATAGTTCAGTGTGCCATGCTTTACGGCTTAGAACCGGGACTTCAACGACGTTTTGAACGTCATGGACCATATGAGATGTTCCAGGAGTTGAAGTTAATATTTCAAGCAAATGCCCGGATTGAGAAATATGAGATTTCCAATAAGTTCTACAGCTGCAAGATGGAGGAGAATAGTTCTATCAGTGAACACTTGCTCAGAATGTCTGGGTACTACAATCATATGACTCAACTTGGTTGCAAAGTTGATGAAGATAGTGTTATTGATAGAGTTCTTCAATCACTGCCACCAAGCTATAAAGGCTTCGTGATGAACTATAACATGCAAGGGATGCAAAAGACAATTCCCGAGCTCTTCGCTATGCTCAAGGCTACGGAGGTAGAAATCAAAAAGGAGCATCAAGTGTTGATGGTTGACAAGACCACTAGTTTCAAGAAAAAGGGCAAGGGAAAGAAGGGGAACTTCAAGAAGAATAGCAAGACAGTTGCTACTCCCACGAAGAAACCCAAGTCTGGAGCCAAGCCTGAAACTGAGTGCTTCTACTGCAAGGGGACTGGACACTGGAAGCGGAACTGCCCCAAATATTTGGCGGATAAGAAGGATGGCAAGGTGAACAAAGGTATATGTGATATACATGTTATCGATGTGTACCTTACTAATGCTTGTAGTAGTACCTGGGTATTTGATACCGGTTCGGTTGCTAATATTTGTAACTCGAAACAGGGACTATGGATTAAACGAAGATTGGCTAAGGACGAGGTGACGATGCGCGTGGGAAATGGTTCCAAAGTCGATGTGATCGCCGTCGGCACGCTACCTCTACATCTACATTCGGGATTAGTTTTAGACCTGAATAATTGTTATTTGGTGCCAGCGTTGAGCATGAACATTATATCTGGATCTTGTTTGTTGCGAGACGGTTATTCATTTAAATCAGAGAATAATGGTTGTTCTATTTTTATGAATAATATCTTTTATGATCATGCACCCTTGAAGAGTGGTCTATTCTTATTGGATCTCGATTGTAGTGATACACATATTCATAATATTGAAACCAAAAGATGCAAGGTTAATAATGATAGTGCAACTTATTTGTGGCACTGCCGTTTGGGTCATATTGGTGTAAACCGCATGAAGAAACTCCATAGTGATGGACTTTTGGAATCACTTGATTATGAATCACTTGGTGCTTGCGAACCATGCCTCATGGGCAAGATGACTAAAACTCCGTTCTCCGGAACTATGGAGCGAGCAACAGATTTGTTGGAAATCATACATACTGATGTATGTGGGCCAATGAGTGTTGAAGCTCGCGGCGGATATCGTTATTTTCTGACCTTCACTGATGATTTGAGCAGATATGGGTATATCTAATTAATGAAGCACAAGTCTGAAACATTTGAAAAGTTCAAAGAATTTCAGAGTGAAGTAGAGAATCATCGTAACAAGAAAATAAAGTTTCTACGATCTGATCGTGGAGGAGAATATTTGAGTTACGAGTTTGGTCTTCATTTGAAACAATGTGGAATAGTTTCACAACTCACGCCACCCGGAACACCACAGCGTAATGGTGTGTCCGAACGTCGTAACCGTACTTTATTGGATATGGTGTGATATATGATGTCTCTTACCGATTTACCACTATCATTTTGGGGTTATGCTTTAGAGACAGCTGCATTCACATTAAATAGGGCGCCATCTAAATCCGTTGATACGACACCTTATGAACTATGGTTTGGCAAGAAACCAAAGTTGTCATTTCTTAAAGTTTGGGGCTGTGATGCTTATGTGAAAAAGCTTCAACCTGATAAGCTCGAACCCAAGTCGGAGAAATGTGTCTTCATAGGATACCCAAAAGAGACTGTTGGGTACACCTTCTATCACAGATCCGAAGGCAAGATATTCGTTGCTAAGAATGGATCCTTTCTAGAGAAGGAGTTTCTCTTGAAAGAAGTGAGTGGGAGGAAAGTAGAACTTGATGAGGTAATTGTACCTTCTCCCGAATTGGAAAGTAGTACATCACAGAAAATTGTTCCAGTGATTCCTACACCAATCAGTGAGGAAGATAATGATGATGATCATGAAACTTCGGATCAAGTTTCTGTTGAACGTCGTAGATCAACCAGAGTACGTTCCGCACCAGAGTGGTACGGCAACCCAGTTCTGGAAATCATGTTTGGACCATGATGAAACTACGAACTATGAGGAAGCGATGATGAGCCCAGATTCCACAAAATGGCTTGAGGCCATGAAATCTGAGATGGGATCCATGTATGAGAACAAAGTGTGGACTTTGGTTGCCCGATGATCGGCAGGCCATCGAAAATAAATGGATCTTTAAGAGGAAGACCGACGTAGACGGTAATGTTACTGTTTACAAAGCTCGACTTGTTGCGAAAGGGTTTCGACAAGTTCAAGGAGTTGACTACGATGAGACTTTCTCACCTGTAGCGATGCTTAAGTCTGTCTGAATCATGTTAGCAATTACCACATTTTATGATTATGAAATCTGGCAAATGGATGTCAAAACTACATTCCTGAATGGATATCTCAAAGAAGAGTTGTATATAATGCAACCAGAAGGTTTTGTCGATCCAAAAGGTGCAAACAAAGTGTGCAAGCTCCAGCGATCCATCAATGGACTGGTGCAAGCATCTTGGAGTTGGAATCACTGTTCAAGATATCTTCCGATATGCCGATAAATCGGCCGATTTATCGCTTACCGCTGTCTGACCGATAAGATAAATCGGCTGATAAATCAACCGATATGACGATAAATCGGCCGATATGCCGATAAACTGGCCGATTTACCCCTTATCATGGGTCGACCGATAAGTTCCCGATAAGCGATATCCCCAACATTGGTTGGAATATACGCTTTGATGAGGTGATCAAAGCATATGGTTTTATACAGACTTTTGGAGAAGCCTGTATTTACAAGAAAGTGAGTGGGAGCTCTGTAGCATTTCTAATATTATATGTGGATGAGATATTATTGATTGGAAATGATATAGAATTTCTGGATAGCATAAAAGGATATTTGAATAAGAGTTTTTCAATGAAAGACCTCGGTGAAGCTTCTTACATATTAGGCATCAAGATCTATAGAGATAGATCAAGACGCTTAATTGGACTTTCACAAAGCACATACCTTGATAAGATTTTGAAGAATTTCAAAATGGATCAGTCAAAGAAAGGGTTCTTGCCTGTATTACAAGGTATGAAGTTGAGTAAGACTCAATGCCCGACCACTGCAGAAGATATAGAGAAAATGAAAGTCATTGCCTATGCCTCACCCATAGGATCTATCATGTATGCAATGCTGTGTACCAGACCTGATGTGTGCCTTGCTATAAGTCTAGCAGGAAGGTACCAAAGTAATCCAGGAGTGGATCACTGGACAGCGGTCAAGAACATCCTGAAGTACCTGAAAAGGAAAAAGGATATGTTTCTCATATATGGAGGTGACAAAGAGCTCGTCGTAAACGGTTACGTCAATTCTATCTTTGACACTGATCCGGATGACTCTAAGTCACAAACCGGATATGTATTTTTATTGAATGGTGGAGGTGTCAGTTGTGCAGTTCCAAGCAGAGCGTCGTGGCGGGATCTACATGTGAAGCGGAATACATAGCTGCTTCGGAAGCAGCAAATGAAGGAGTCTGGATGAAGGAGTTCATATCTGATCTAGGTGTAATACCTAGTGCATCGGGTCCAATGAAAATCTTTTGTGACAACACTGGAGCAATAGCCTTGGCGAAGGAATCCAGGTTTCACAAGAGAACAAAGCACATCAAAAGACGCTTCAATTCCATCCGCGGTCTAGTCAAGGAGGGAGACATAGAGATTTGCAAGATACATACGGATCTGAATGTTGCAGACCCGTTGACTAAGCTTCTTCCACGGGTAAAACATGATCAGCACCAGGACTCCATGGGTGTGAGGATCATCACTTTGTAATCTAGATTATTGACTCTAGTTCAAGTGGGAGACTGAAGGAAATATGCCCTAGAGGCAATAATAAAGATGTTATTTGTATTTCCTTATATCATGATAAATGTCTTTTATTCATGCTAGAATTGTATTAACCGGAAACTTGATACATGTGTGAATACATAGACAAAATAGTATGTCCCTAGTATGCCTCTACTAGACTAGCTCATTGATCAAAGATGGCTATGTTTCCTAGCCATAGACATGAGTTGTCATTTGATCAACGGGATCACATCATTTGGAGAATGATGTGATGGACTAGACCCATCCGTTAGCATAGCACTATGATCGTTTAGTTTTACTGCTATTGCTTTCTTCATGACTTATACATGTTCCTATGACTATGAGATTATGCAACTCCTGAATACCGTAGGAACACCTTGTGTGCTATCAAACGTCACAACGTAACTCGGTGATCATAAAGATGCTCTACAGGTGTCTCCGAAAGTATTCGTGGTGTTGGCATAGATCAAGTTTAGGATTTGTCACTCCGATTGTCGGAGAGGTATCTCTGGGCCCTCTCGGTAATGCACATCGTAATAAGCCTTGCAAGCAAAAGACTAATGAGTTATTCACGAGATGATGTATTACGGAACGAGTAAAGAGACTTGCCGGTAACGAGATTGAACTAGGTATAGAGATACCGACGATCGAATCTCGGGCAAGTAACATACCGATGACAAAAGGAACAACGTATGTTGTTATGCGGTTTGACCGAAAGATCTTCGTAGAATATGTAGGAGCGAATATGAGCATCCAGGTTCCGCTATTGGTTATTGACCGGAGATGAGTCTCGGTCATGTCTACATAGTTCTCGAACCCGTAGGGTCCGCACGCTTAACGTTTGATGACGATCGGTATTATGAGTTTATGAGTTTTGATGTACCGAAGGTAGTTCGGAGTCCCGGATGAGATCACGGACATGACGAGGAGTCTCGGAATGTCCGAGACATAAAGATTGATATATTGGACGACTATATTCGGACACCGGAAGCGTTCTGGAAAGTTTCGGAATTTACCGGAGTGCCGGGGGTTACCGGAACCCCCCGGGGGAATGGTGGGCCCTGGTGGGCCATAGGGGAGAGAGAGGGCAGCAGCCAGGATGTGGCGCACCCCCTCCCTAGGAGGAGTCCGAATAGTACAAGGGGAGGGGGGCGCGGCCCCTCTTTCCCTCTCCCTCTCCCTCTCTTTCCTTCCCCCTTCTTCCTTCTTTGGTAGTTCCTACTAGGAATAGGATTGCAATCCTATTCCTAGTAGGATTGCAGCCCTAGCCGCACCATAGGAGGGCCGGCCGGCCTCCCCCCTTGCTCCTTTATATACGGGGGCAGGGGGCACCCAAAGACACACAAGTTGAATTGTTCTAGCCGTGTGCGGTTCCCCCCTCCACAGAAACACACCTCGGTCATACCGTCGCAGTGCTTAGACGAAGCCCTGCACCGATAGATACATCATATCCGTCACCACGCCGTCGTGCTGACGAAACTCTCCCGTGAAGCTCAGCTGGATCAAGAGCTCGTGGGACGTCATCAAGCTGAACGTGTGCTAAACGCGGAGGTGTTGTACGTTCGGTGCTTGATCGGTTGGATCGCGAAGAAGTTCGACTACATCAACCGCGTCACTTGACGCTTCCGCTTCCGGTCTACGAGGGTACATAGACACACTCTTCCCTCTCGTTGCTATGCATCTGGTAGATAGATCTTGCGTGATCGTAGGAAAATTTTAAAATACTACGTTCCCCAATAGGCAAGGCATACAAGGTCCAACGCCCGGTCTATTACATATCCGAAGTTTTGAATCCCTCCAAGCAAAGGTATCCACATTACCAAAAGCTTGTGTACGGAATTTACTTGACTGCAAAAAAGGTTGCCCATTACTTTTTGGACCATACAATCTCAGTCGTCAGCGACGCTCCGCTGTCAGAGATCCTGAACAACCGAGAGGCAACCGGTCGAGTGTCAAAATGGGCGATTGAACTTCTTCCGTTAGATATCAAGTTTGAAGCGAAGAAAGCCATCAAGTCTCAGGCTATAGCGGATTTTGTGGCCGAGTGGATAGAACAAGAGCTGCCGACTCAAGTTCAGTCGGACCATTGGACTATGTTCTTTGATGGATCCAAGATGCTGAACGGATCCGGCACAGGCATGGTCCTGGTTTCTCCCAGGGGCGACAAGCTCAGTTACGTCCTTCAGATCCACTTTGACTCATCAAACAATGAAGCCGAGTACGAAGCGCTTTTGTATGGGTTGCGCATGGCCATCTCACTCGGCGTCCGTCGCTTGATGGTTTATGGCGACTCCGACCTAGTGGTGAACCAAGTGATGAAGGAATGGGACGTCAGGAGCCCGACAATGACCAGTTATTGCAGTGCAGTGCGGAAGCTTCAAAAGAAGTTTGAAGGCTTAGAGCTCCATCATGTGCCCAGAGCCAAGAATCAGCTGGCCGATGACCTCGCAAAAATTGGGTCGACTCGGAAGCCTATACCCAAGAATGTGTTCCTGGAGCATCTGCACACCCCTTCTGTTAAAGAAGACCCCTTCACGGAAGAGCCCCCACAGCTAGTCAGTGCGTCAGATCCGACTGAAGTCGAAGTACCTGCTGTGGTCGACTTGATCATGGAGGTCCTAGTGATTACGCCAGACTGGACTGTGCCATATATATCGTATCTGCTCAGGCAAGAACTCCCGGAAGATGAGGAGGAAGCACGCCAGATCGTCAGCCGATCCAAGGCGTTCACTGTCATCCAGGGTCAGCTCTACAGAGAAAGCGTCACCGGAGTCGCTCAGCGCTGCATCGCTCCAGAGGATGGTTGACTGATCTTGGATGAAATCCACTCACGAACTTGCGGCCACCACGCCTCCTCTCGGACTATAGTGGCCAAAGCATACCGAGCCGGGTTCTACTGGCCCCGCGCCAACGAGATGGCCAAGGATATTGTGGACAAATGTGCAGGTTGCCAGTTCAACTCCAACATGTCCCACAAGCCGGCGTCCGCCTTGAAGACCATTCCGCTAGATAGGCAGTAGCGGATTCACCTACCTACTCGTGGCAGTCGACAAGTTCACCAAATGGATTGAGGCCAAGCCCATCAAGAACCTCAAGTCGAGCACGGCCATCAGCTTCATCAGGGAATTGATATTCAGATATGGAGTCCCCCACAGCATCATCACAGACAACGGCTCCAACTTTGACTCGGATGATTTCAGAGCTTTCTGTGCTTCTCAAGGAACACGAGTCGACTACGCCTCCGTGGCGCATCCGCAGTCAAATGGACAGGCAGAAAGAGCAAATGGTTTGATTCTCCAAGGCCTAAAGCCGCGGCCCATGCGTGATCTTAAGCATGCCGCTGGGGCTTGGGTAATTGAACTACCATCTGTCTTATGGGGTCTGAGGACAACTCTAAACCGGTCGACTCGCCGTACCCCTTTCTTCATGGTCTATGGAGCCGAAGCTGTGTTGCCGAGCCACTTATTGCATAACGCCCTTAGAGTGGAACTCTTCTCCAAAGCTGAGGCAGAGCAGGCTCATCAGGATGCAGTCGACCTTTTGGAAGAGGAAAGAGAGATGGCCTTGATCCGGTCGACCATCTATCAACAGGACCTGCGTCGATTCCATGCTCGCAACGTCCGAAGCCGAGCATTCCAGGAAGGAGACCTGGTCCTTCGAGTGCATCAGAAACGTCCACACTCGACCTGGGAAGGTCCATTCATCATCACCAAGGTACTGCACAATGGAGCATACCACCTCTACAATGTCGCCAAGAAGAAAGATGAACCTCGTTCTGGAACGCGGACCTGCTCCGCCGCTTCTACAGTTGAGACACTCGACAGTCGAGTTGTAATAAAGATTTCCCAATTTGTTTCAAAGACAAGTTAGCAGTGGTCCTCTAATGATTGATGCTTTCTAAAAAACGCTGGTCTTCAAAATCCCCCAGTGGGTGCTTAGCTGCGAACCCGATTCGCCTAAGATTCAAACGCTCACTCCAACTGAAGAGCAACCCTCTCACTCGGGGGCTTAGCTGCGACCCCGTGACTCGCCTAAGTTTCAAACGCTCACTCCGAGTGAAGAGCAACCCTCTCACTCGGGGACTTAGCTGCGATCCTCCGAGCTGCGTCATAAGTATAATGTGGCTCTGTCTTTCGAGCTTCGCCACAAATACAACGTAGCTTGGAATCGTCTAAGTTACAAACATCCACTCCGAGTGAAGAGCAACCCTCTCACTCGGGGGCATAGCTGCGACCCCGTGACTCGCCTAAGTT
>LR738715.1:46197166-46208761 GCA_902687465.1 Secale cereale
AATGTGGGTCTGTCTTCCGAGCTCCGCCACAAATACAACGTAGCTTGGAATCGTCTAAGTTACAAACATTCACTCCGAGTGAAGAGCAACCCTCTATCTCGGGGGCTTAGCTACGACCCCGTGACTCGCCTAAGTTTCAAACGCTCACTCCGAGTGAAGAACAACCCTCTCACTCGGGGGCTTAGCTGCGGTCCTCCGAGCTGCATCATAAGTATAATATGGCTCTGTCTTCCGAGCTCCGCCACAAATACAACGTAGCTCGGAATCACCTAAGTTACAAACATCCACTCTGAGTGAAGAGCAACCCTCTCACTCGGGGGCTTAGCTGCGACCCCATGACTCGCCTAAATTTTAAACGCTCACTCCGAGTGAAGAGTAACCCTCTCACTCTGAGGCTTAGTTGTCGACTCGAAGATTCAAGCAATCAAAAAAGAGCCTCAAACCAATAGATCAAATCCAAATAAAAGTCCTGCAAGATTCGGGCAAGAGTACCTGGGCCACAGGCCCACCAGAGTTTAACGATTACAAGACCACTCGGCATTCCGAGCCAAATTGGATTAAAGTATCGAAGTCCACTCATTCCTCGGGAGGAGGCGGGCTCGCGGGTGCGACAAACTCGTCCAGGTCGATCCCGTCGGCGATGCGGGTGGCGGCTTCCAAGAAAGTCTCCATGAACGACTGGAATTGGAGCTCCTTCGTATTGGCGACCTTGAGCGCCGCGAGCCTTCTCTCCTTCACCTCCTTGCAGTGCACGCGGACCAAGGACAACGTCACGTCGGCTCCACTCCGGGCGGACGACTTCTTCCACTCCTACACTCGGTTGGGGATCTCGTTGAGTCGAGTCATCAGAGACTCGAGGTCGTTCTCCTGCACGACTCCCCTCCAGAGCGCGGTGTCGATCCGGGCCATCACCGCTTTCAGCCGTCCCAGATAGTCTGTGGCCGCAGTAAGACGGGACTCCAGTCTCAAGATGTTCATGGCAACCTCGTCCTTCACGATGGAATTGGCTGGGTCCAGGCCGGGCTCGACCCGCCCAGTCTCTTCTTCAAAGTTGCGACAGAATTCTGCACCGGAAACAGCAAGTCGAGTCAGCAAGCAAAACATGGGTCGACTGATCCAGCTTAACCCAAGCCAAAAGAGACATACCTTCGAGCACAAGGTACCATTTCTTGGTAAGGTCGCCCAAATAGGCCTCGAGATCAATCCCCTTCCGGAAAAGGGTCTCGTACTTGTCGTTCAGGACAGTCTTGGAGTTCTTCAGTCGAGTCACCTCTTGATTAGCTGTGTCGAGTGAGCCTCTCAGCCTGACGATCTCCGCCTCGAGCGCGCCTACAGAAGCCAGCTTCTGCGCCGCTAGTTCTGCCTTCTCTTGAGCCGCCTGCTGCGCCGCCACCAGGTTGAGATCTTTCTGCTCCAAGGCCGCTTTCAGTTGACCTACCAAAGACACCACTGGACAGATGAACATGAGGAAACACAAGGCATATTTATCAAAAGTCAGTTGACAAATGGTTGGCGTCGGTTACCGGCCGCATCATCCTGCGTCTTCTTCATATGGTCCCGAGCCAGCTCCAAGTCGAGATTGAGCTGGATTTGCTTCTTCTCAAGGTCTGCAAATTTGGCCCCAAACTCGCAAGATTTCTGCACCAACACAACAAAACAAGATTCTAAGACTACAGTCGAGTCAAACACTCAACCGCAGTCTTGGGGACTACACACAGTGGGTGCACTGAGCGTGCCCCCACTGGTTTCACTCGGCCAAGATCAGTCCGGCTCGAGCTCAAAAATAACACAACAATGAAGAAAAGTTCTATCGTCAGACCATGGCCGACTGCCAACAGTCGACCACGGTCTCGGGGACTACATCCAGTGGGTGCACTGAGCGTGCCCCCACCGGTTCTCACTCGACCACGATCAGTCTCGCTCAAGTTCAAGGAAAGTTCAAAGCAAACACATCAAGACCCTCACCCAGTGGGTGTGACATCATCTTATGAACAAAGCAGCAGATTCTCTCAAAGCCAAAGACTATTCCAGCGTCGCAAACCAACCAGTGGAGAAAACAAACCTGGACGTTGGCCCGAAGAGCAGAACTAGCGTCGTAAGCAGCCATGCTGGCCTCGTACGCCGCCTTCATCTTCTCCATCATCAACCCCGCCTGGCGAAGGGCTTCTTGAGCCGCTCCCATAGGATCCTCCGGGAGGCGGTAGGAGGAGAAGAGGACGGACGACGGAGCAGGCGCTGGGTCGACGGCTGGAGCGGGCGCTGGGTCGACGGCTGGAGCGGGCGCTGGGTCCACGACTGGAGCAGGCGCTGGATCGACAACTGGGACAAGCACCGGGTCGGCAGCCCCTCCAACTAACGAAGCAGGACGCACGGTCGACACGGGGTCGGCAAAGGAGACCGTGGCTCGGGCCGCGTCTTCTTGTCGTTGGGCCTCCGAGCCAGAAGGCGCCTTCCGGCCCTTCTTCCCTATGCGTCGTCGATCTCCTCCCAAGCGCTCCTCGACAACATCATCATCGTCATCTAGGAGCTGTATGATGTGGCGCGGCGCTTCAAGACAAACAATTGCGAAGTTCAGTCGACCGTCACCCCTAACCGACAAGAAAACAAGACACGATCTATTACCTGCACCTGCGCGGGATGTCGCGGCATCTTCGGTCTCCTCGTCGTCCCGGCCCTTGTCAATGTCCATTGAGGTCGTGGAGGCAGCAGCGCTGAAGAAACCCCTCGAAGATGAGTCGACGGAAGACGCGGTTGACCTCCAAAAGACAGAAGGAAACAAAACCGAAGGATACTTACGTGGAGGCGATGGGAACATCCACCTTAATCCTGGGCAGGGCCTTCCGGGGCTTGGTGGTGGTAACCTTGGGGTGCTTGGGCGCCTTCTCAGAGGGGTCAGGAGTAGCCGTACGAGCGCGCTTGGGCGTCTGGGAGCCTGAGGGACCTGCCGAGGGCGCACAGCCCCTGGGTCGTGCTTCCCCTTGGACCGCTTCTCATCACGGGGAGGTGACTCGACTTCCTCCCCGCTGCTGTAGTCCTCACTCTCCTCCTCGGTCTCCTCCTCCGACCTCCACTCGGTGGCGTCGCCCACGCCCTCCTCGCCCTCTTGGACCAAATCCCCGTTGGGCAGCGAATACATCTCGGTATAGATCTGCAAAAGGAGAAGATTGACCAAATATCAGTCGGATCCGTCGTAGTGAATGCCTTAATTACTCTTTATTGTAGGCGTTATCAGTAATGCCTGCCTTAATGTACATTGAATCCTTGGTAACGTGGAGCATGGCCCGGGTCCTGGCGCACTATATAAGCCGCCCCCCTCCTCCAGTACAGGGGTTCGCACCTTTGTAACTCACATATACACATATCAGTCGACCGCCTCCGGGCACCGAGACGTAGGGCTGTTACTTCCTCCGAGAAGTGCCTGAACTCGTAAACACCTTGTGTACAACTCCACCATAGCTAGGGCCTTGCCTCCCCATTCGTACCCCCTACTCGTACTGTCAGACTTAGAACCACGACACATGGTTAACTCGTGGCCTGTGGGATGCCGATTAGATTAGATCCTGCGCCGCGCGTGAGACTGACCGAAACGTTTCCCTTTAAAATATAATAATAGAAGTGTCCGGATATAAATTATATTATTTTAGAAGTGTCCGGTCAATAGTCACGAACGCGTCCGGATGTATCCGTGGGCGTTTGAGGGGCTGGATTTACCAAATCCAGCTCTAAGATGCTCTTAGAGATCGTATGAAGCATTGGTTTGGGTCGGTTTTTCGTTTGAGACCGATTTATATGTTGTAACCACACGGGCAATCATGGCTTGCGCGACGTCACACGTGACGGACGGCGTCGATGGACCGGCGGAGCGATGGGGTCGGTAGCGTCAAGTAAAAGGTGCATCAGTTCTCAAAAGTAGAAGCAAACGTGCATCACGTAGTACGAAGCGGTGGCGCTTTCTTTTATTCTGTTTCGATTTGACGGGGACGCCGGAGGCGATGTGTCTCATGAGATCGGGGCATGGTCGCCGTTAACGGGATTTCTTTTCCAATTTTATCCTCATCACTTCATCAGACAGGGAAGATGCTCGTGCACATGCGCACTCGCAAAGAATTGGGAATCTTTGTAAAAGATTGAGTTTAGATATTACAAACAGAAGAGATGCCATTATGTTTTTTTTTTCTTCCATTATTTGAATTGGTGGAGCTATCCTACCTCACATGGATCTTCATATGTCGCTCATCCTCCCGAAACTAGGGTTCTTTGCCTCCCATCGGCGCCGGCGCCGGTTCGTCCCGTCTCTGGTGGCTTTAGGTCCATGGAGGCGGAGTGGATCTCGGCCCTTGCCGGTGGGAGGGCTTCGTTTTCATATCTTTTTTCGAGCTTTGTTAGGGTTTGTATCCTGCTCAGGAAGACGAGACGACGGCGGCTCCCTAAAGATGGAATGAAGGTCTTCTCGCCCAGTCCTTGTTTCGATGATGCGTCTAGCCTCATCGGTGGGCGTGTGGAGGTGTGTCTCCGGCGGATCTGTTTTTGGTGGATTTGCTCAGATCTATTCGTCGTTCGTTCGTGTATCTTCAGGTTGGATCCTTTTGATCTACACTCTTCATCCGCGGCGGCTGTTGTTATAGTGTGTTGGTTCTATGGGGTCTCAGCACGACGACTTTCCGACTGTCTACTACAAAGAGGTTTGACCGGCTCCGGTGTAGGAGGGGCAATGACAGCGGCGCACCTTCGGCTCGCTTCGGTGTTTGTAGTCGTCGCTAGGTGGTCTACGTATCTGGATGTAATTTGTATTATTTCTAATGTTCGTTGTACTACCATGATTGAAGATGAATAGATCACAAGTTTTCATGAAAAAAATAAAAATCCATTCCTTCCTGGCTTACTTTTTTTTCGGGGATTCTTCATGGCTTACTAACCCTTAAATCGCCGCAATTATCCGGACTGAGCGGTCAGGATATATTTTACGGTTTTGCTATTTTACAGCTGACTGTTTTGCAATTCGTCATCATTCGAATTGTTGTCCGTCCGTTGTTTTTGCGCGGAGATTCTCGCTGGTTTTGTTTTTTGTTCGGGTTCGTTTCCGGGTCCGCATTTTTTACCGGGCGCGGTTTTCTGTCCGCTCGTTATCGCCGGCTCGGCTCTGTTTGGTTTTTGTCTTGTTTGAATTTGGGAGAGTGTCTTTTCTCCTTTCCCCCTTCTGGATGCTCTGTTTCGATAAGCTCGAGGGTGAGCTCAAGCGGCGCAGCACAGCAGACGATTCTCTCCGTCCATGGCGATTCTCGCGGCTCGATTTTGATTTCGGTTCCCTTTCTCTCCGATCCCCGGTGTCGCGGTTGGTAGTTCCTATCTCCCGCTCTCTTCCGCTCTCTGCCCGTGTGCTTTTTTCTTGCGTTTGGTTCTAAATCTAGGTGAGTTCATGTCGTCGTGCCCCCGTCGTCTCGCGCGCTGTTGGAGTTGTAGACGCATGATGTTGTTGACTCCCTGCTGGAGGTGGAGGTGCCTGATTTGTCTATGCCGTGGTTGTAGTTGTAGATGCATGATTTTTGCTGAATCCCTGTCGGAATTGGAGATGCGTGATTTGTGTGTATTCCCGAGCACCTGTTTTGTAGTTGAGATGCATAATAGATGCATGATTTTATGGTTGACCTCCTGCTGGAGGTGGAGGTGCCTGATTTGTGCGCCTCCCCGCGCCGCTGATGTAGTTGTAGATGCGGTGGTTGTTTTCCTGTCTCCTGTCCGCGGGTTGTTGTACTTTGGGGGATTTTGTAGATGTGACCCCCCTTTAGGTGCGTAATTCCATGGACTTTTGTGTTCTGGTCTATTATGCAATGATGATTGCTGCTGTATGCAACTGTGTAGCTTGCTTTTGTGCCTATATAGAGTTAGGTTTTTCTCATGCTGATGTGTAATTGACCTAAGATGTTTTATATGATGTTTTGAGTTCAAGCGGGCATGTATTTTTGAGTTTAATTTCAGTGTAATTTGTGCCAGCGCATTCAGTGTAATTTTCTGAAGGAAGTTGGGGATTATGTACATGCCCCCCTTCATGTATAGCACTTTTCAGTGTGTTCTAGGCTTCTAGCCAATTTTTACAGTGTAATCGTGGCGTAATTTGTACCAAGTTTACAGTGTAATTTTTCCTGCATTTACAGTGTAATGTACCCAATGTTTACAGTGTAATTTGTCCTGCATTTACAGTGTAATGTACCCAATGTTTACAGAGTAATTTGTCCCGAATTTATAGTGTAATTTGTTCTGCACTTACACTGTAATGTATCCAATTTTTACAATGTAATTTATCCCAAATTTTACAGTGTCAGCTACACATTATTTACAGTGTAATTTTATCCCAGTGTGAATTGTCCTAGTGTAATTACAGTGGATTGAAAGTGTAATTTGAATGTAGTTTTACCCAACAATTTCACTCTACTCTGCTTGGATTGGTACTATAGGACTTTTTCAAATGCTTCAACTAACTTTATTTTTCGCCAGTTTTACTCTATAGTTTCTATGGTTCAGTACTGTAATTGTCAGTTAGATTACAGTGATTTTTTTTTAATTTGGTTGCCTTTCACTGTTATTTAACTTCTTTTTCCCTTTTTGTCCTCCTTCTTGTTTATATGTTTTAATGGGTAAGCTACGGAAAGCCTCTCATCGCGATGTTCCTTTAGTATCATCTTTAGAGAGTGCAGATTCTGGGGTGAACCTTTCGTGCCCAATGATTTTGCAGAAGATGGTTCTTATCCTGTGTCTCTGGTAATTTTTTATTTCTTCTTCTTTTATTTTAGTTGTTGGTTGATTTATTTATGTTGGTTTGTCTTCTCTTTTTACAGGAGGATGGGTTTGACAAAGCTCTTCTGAAGTTCTATCTTAATCGAGTGTGTTTTACTTTATCTTGCACTTTTCATTTTATTTTCATTTTTCGTATTTAACTTTGGGTGATGGTTGTATTTTTGTTATTTTCAGAAAGTAAAATGCTTGAAGAGGAAATTATCATCTACTTCGAGGAGGAATGTGGTTAGTTCCTAATTACTTTTGTTGTTCTTTTAATGCGTGTTCTTAGAGAATGTTTTATTTGGGGGTAGGTGTTTCTTTCCTCTGGTTTAGGTTTTTTCTCACTGTATCATAATTTTAGAGATTAGTATTGCTATATTTTATCTATTTGATTGAGTTTTTTATGTAATCCCCTATGTTCTAGCCCTGCAACCGAGCTATGCAGTCAGTCTTTACATCCCTCCACAGTTTTTTCAGTTTGCTTTGTGTTGTAAGCTTAGCTATTAATGTGTAGTTTCAATAGTTTTTTCGTCCGTAAATATTTGCGTGCTTAATCATGTTTTTTTCATGTTCTCACACTGTAGTTCGTGTGCTTGCCCTCAATTTTTTTTAGGTTTTCACTGGATTTATAATATTCATGTGATTTTCCAGTGTAATTCCAATTCTTAGTCAATGTATTTTCTGATATATTTGCAGTGTAATTTTACCGTCAGAGTTTTTGCTCTGCAATTCCTATGATTTTCCTTTATTTATTTTTCCTTGCTCTTGTTATTCATATGTAAGTAGTAGGGTTTTCAGAGTGTATTTTACTAATTAATATGTAGTAATCTGAGTTATTATTTGAGTGATTGATATGTTATTATTTTGTGTTCTTCCTCGTCTTTTTTAAAGCTTAATTTGATATGTGTTTCACTTTTCTTGTTTTTGTAGAGACAGAAACGACCTAGTGATTACCCTTCCTGTGCTACTTTCACTAGATATTCTGGAAAGTTCTTCTCTAGTGTTGTTGATGGACTGTCTTCTAGGTATCGGGGTGTTCTCCAGACGTATGAGTTTTTCATGTGACAATCTTAGTAGATCCTCTTCAGTAACTACGCTCATCACGCTCCTCTCCTGTGACATTTGGAAAGTAGAATGCCAGTGTTAACATAATCATGAGCAGCAAAACGTTTAGTAATAGATGAAAGTTTTTTTGAAATGCTTCTTTCTATTGGGAGAGGGGCAGGAGATAGTCCCTGTAATTTTTTAGGGGTTTTGCATTGCAATTTACTAGGTAACTACAGTGTAAAAACACTTTAGTTTCACACTGGATTTTTACATGTTTAATTTCACAGGGGAATTTCTAGGGGGTTTTACAGTGGAAAATTTCCAGGTAGGTACAGTGTAATTTTCATTTTTTTACAATGTAAGTCTGCATTTACAGTTTAGTTTACTATGTGATTTACACTTTAAGTACATCATTTGTCTTCGCTGCATTTTTTACTCTCTAAAGTGTTCTTTCAATGTAATTACACCATTTTCCTTACTCTGGAATTTATGGGAAATCTACACTAGAAATTTCTAGGTACAAGACTAGTTACATGAGGATTTACACTGTAATTTTCTAGGATTTTACACTGGATTTTTGACTAGATTTACACTGGATTTACATGGGGATTTTTTATGATGTCTATGATTTACACTGTAACTACATCTTTTGTCTACATGCTTGCACTGGAATTTATGGGGATTTTACAGTGTATACTTTTCAATGTAATTTCATCATTTCTTTTCTTTGGAATGTATGGGAATTTTACACTGGAATTTTCGAGGTGCAAGACTTGTTTACATGGGGATTTACACGCTAATTTTCTGGGATTTACATTGGGGTTTGACTAGTTTACATGGGGAATTACACTGTAATTTTCTGGGATTTTACACTGGAATTTTTGACTAGTTCACATGGGGATTTACACTGTAATTGTCTGGGATTTTACACTGGAATTTTTGACTAGTTCACATGGGGATTACACTGGAAATTTGACACTGTAATTTTCTGGGTTTTACACTGTAAATTGATTGGGTTTACATGGGGATTTACACTGTAAAATTCTAGGATTTACACTGTAATTTCTAGGACTTACACTGGAAATTGACACTGTAATTTCTGATGTTCATCTTTTCTGATGTCTATGATTTACACTGTAGTTATTTGTGTACTTACATTGTAATTGCATCGTTTGTCTAAATGCTTACACTGGAATTTATGGGGAATTTACAGTGTAAATTGTTACTGTTGGAAAGACTAGTTACATGGGGTTTAGACTGTAATTTTCTGGTTTTTTACGTTGTGGATTTTTCTGGGATGTTTTCTGATGTTGATCTATTTGTTTTGTACATGCAGGAAACTCCTTCAGTTTTTTGTTCTTGCAAGAGGTGAAGAGAGATGATGGATGAGGGAGTTGGTGCTCGACTATTTTTGCTGACCTGTAGATGATCGTGTTGTTGATCTCCCTATTGCTCCTCATCCTCCCCGATCTGCCATGGTCGCCTCTCCCATGGGCGGCTCCCAGATTTGTTCTAGCTCTGTTAGGTGAGATCTGTCTAGTGGTTGAGGGGGGAGGGGCGTGTTTTGTGGAGGGGTTTGGTCTCTGCGTGTGTTGCAAGCTTGCTGGCATGTGCTATGTGGTCCCTGGATCAAGAGGGGGGTTTGTTTGTCCATGACGAACCGGGTGGGATGTTTACCCGACCCGTTTAGGCGTTCTTTTCTATTTTCTGATTTTATACTGCTAATACAGGTGTACTATGTTGATTGGTCAGGAAATTTGACTGTTTTCGAATTGAAAAACAGTCAAATGACAAATAGACAGTCCCATATTTTAACATGGTAGCCATCAGTCTGTAGACTAGTCCGGCTGTTTGTTTCTTGGAAGCAAATTAGAGAGGCTTTGGGCGAGTCCGGACATCCACCACCACGTATCTTTTCTCTTCTCTGCTGAGTGACATGTTGAGTTTTTTTTTGTTTTTTTGTTTTTTTTTTTTTTTGCTGTTTGGCGGAAGGCTGCGAGGTGGATGCACTATTGTTTTATTTTTCTTCTTCTTCAAGTGCTACACACTTTTTCCTTCTTCAAGTGCTACACTTTTCCTTTTCTGTTTTCAAGTGTTCACAATGGCAGAAAGCACTATTTTTGTCAGGTCACAATGGCGAAAACCACAACTGTTTCATTTTTTTCAAGTGTTACACTCTCTTTTCTTTCTCTCAAGTGCTCCCACTAGTCCACGCAACAAAAATTTCTTTAATTTTGTTTTTAAATGGATGTATGCATAATTGGATGATCAGCTCATATATCACTGTTCGTGGATAGGTCTGGACTAGTCCACAGATGGCTACCGTATCCGTCATGAGGGTCGGCATTGGAGAATGCCCAAAGAAGGCGATAAGTCACGTACGTCTCGCCCTCCGCTTCGTGTCTCTCGCCCGCGGTGATTAGATATTTTGCCCTTCCCGTCAACGCCGCCGCAGACCGGCCTCATCTTCTGTGGCCTTAGGGCCATGAAGGCGTGGTGGATTCGGTTATTTGCCAGCCGAAGGTCTTCTGCTCTGTTTTTAGGTTTTTATTTTTTGTCGTTTAGGGTTTACGTCATGTTCAAGAAGACGAGACGGCGGCGGCTCCCTAATGTTGTAATAAGGTTCTCCTCGTCTAGCCTCCGTTCCGGTGGTGCGTGTAGCTCTATCGGAGGACGTGTGGAGCCGTGTCTCCGACGGATCACACGGGATTCGGCCGACGCTTGTCAGGTTGGATCCTTCTGATATACGCTTCTCTTCGTCGACGGTGGTTGTTGGTCTGGTCATATTGGGTCTTAGCACAACGACTTCCCGACTGTCTAGTACGATAAGATTTGCCCGGGTCCAGTGAGGAAGGGGTGACGGCGGTGCGTCTTCCGCTCGCTACAGTGATTGTTGTCGTCGCTAGGTGGTCTACATACCTGGGTGTAATTTTTTACTTTCAGTGTTCTTTGTAATGCGTTGACAAATAGAAGTAATGAATATATCAAAGTTCTTTTTTGTAAAAGAAAAAACGAATGCCCTAACTTCACAAATTAGACTATCTCCGAGCCAGCAAAACCATCAGTAAATGCCGTATAAACAAGGCCGCTGGCGGGCGGGCCCCGGCGCCGGATCGCGTGGGGCACCGGGCACGGCGCGGTGTCACCGGAAGCAAAGGGGAAAAAGGAGGAAACTAGGAAAGTGAGCACGGCGCGGGTGACGTCACGCGCGTGACGGACGGCGTCAACGGAGCGGTGGGTCGGTCGCCTCATCAAGTAACAAAAAGAGGTTCTCAAAAACTTAAGAAGAAGTAAACGTGCATCACGTAGTACGAAGCGGTGTCCCGATTCTTTTATTCTGTTTCGATTCGACGGGGACGCCGGAGGCGACGTGTCCGATGGGGTCGGGGCGTGGACTCCGTCAACAGGATCTCTTTTCCATTTTTATCCTCATCATCGTCATGAGACAGGAAAGATGCGCACTCACGAAGAACTGCAAACCCTGTGACGAGTGTGCGACCTGACGATCACGTCGTGTCGTGGTATAGCATCAACGGGTGTATCCGCGTGGTGTGTGAGCATCAACGGAGGATTCGTCTTCTCTAGCTGGATAATGCATTTTCTTTTTATCAGCTGTTCGTGGCAAAACTACAATCTCGAACAAACGGGGAATTCATAGTCTTCAATATTGACTTGATCAACGCACTGCTCAACACGGCTAGGGAAATGGCTAAGCGCCACGCCATGTTATCCCGATTAAAAATAGTCGTTTAGCTTGTTGAGTGTTGTGTCCCC
>LR738715.1:46208832-46247483 GCA_902687465.1 Secale cereale
CCCCCTCCGAGTAGATAGTAGGGAGTAGGGACGGTGCACTTCTCGCTTAGAAGAAAAAAGAAGAAAAAGAAGGGACGGTGCACACGGTCAACCCATTTAGGCGGCTTCATATCTGTTTCATACATGCAAGCACAATATTTTTCTCTTTTTTAACCTGTTTTCTAGTTTTTTTAGAATCACCTGTTTTCTAGTTATTCATTGTATTTTGTTTGTATCCTTTTGTTTTTAAACACAAGTCGAAATTTTTTTAAATACATAGTGGACTTTTTTTATAAGAAAAAGCTGTCCATGCAATTTAAGTAAAAAAATTCACACAATTTTTAAAATATTCCATTTTATTTTTCTAAAGAACACACCCTTAAAAATATGTAGAAAAAGTGTTCACATTTTTCCTAAAAAGATATATTCATATTATTTTTTGAAAGTCAGCTGGAAACGAGAACAAATATGGGAAACCGAATGGGAAAAAAGAGGCTAAAACCACACCGGTTTCCTTTTTTTGGAACGTAGACGCTAGATGCGTCCGGCTTTAAATTAATAAAGCCACCAGGGCAAACGTCATCACGCACATAGTTTGTTACGGACCATCCAAAGTAAAATAAGTAGCAACATGTTATCCAACAGAAATAAGGATAATAGTCGGGCCGAGAAGCCAAAAGATATCGCGCTTATGTAGCAGGAGGAGTAGGTCCATCGTCTCGTCGTGTTTGGCTTGTCACCGTCTTGATCTTCTCCATGACTGCTAGCATGAATTGTTCATCACGCGCTTTCCCCAACGGCATCCACACCTGAAGAAAAATGTGGCATTTGAAGAGAATGTCAGCTGGATGGTTTGGAAACTTGTGTTCGATGGTGATTTTGTTTCGAACCGTCCAAAGAGACCATAACAGCGCCCCAACGCAACGCCACAGTATCCTAGCGTTTGCTCCTTTCTGAGCAGAAAGAATGTCTAAGAGGTCCGCCGCGGATTGTGGATGCCAAGTTTTGGAGAAGGTTTCCTGCACCGCACTCCACGCAAACCGGGCCAGCACGCATTGGAAAAATATATGATTGGCATTTTCTCCCAATCCACAGACAGTACAAGTGCCATCAGCCGGACCATTCCGTTTGGCCACGTTATCGGAGGTGGGTAGCCAGTTTCGCACCATTTGCCACATGAAGATCTTGATCTTCAGTGGCAGGCCCGCCTTCCATAGTCCCCTAGCCATGGAAAACACGGGGCCCTCAGACATCTTGGAGTATATGGATTTGACCGTAAATTGTTTAGAGGCCGTAAGTTTCCAAGAGATGATGTCTGGCTCGGTGGAGAGATTGATATCCCTCCAGGCCTCCACCAGGTTATCCCAGTTATACGCTTCCTCCTGACCCAAGGCCCGTATAAAAGAGATCGCCGGGGGTATGAATCTAAGGGCGTCAGCAACCATAATGTTGGTGTCGGTGGCAAGGTGATATAGATCGGGGTGGGATTGCCACAAAGGAGCATTCTCCCACCAATGATCGAGCCAGAAACGGGTAGATGCGCCGTTCTTAATTGTGAATTGGGCCCCTAAAGCGAAAGCCGGCCGAACGTCTTGGATCCCTCTCCAAAACGTCGATCCCAAGGACTGAGCTTGGAATACATTTCCGTCCGGAAAGTATTTAGCCTTAAGGATTCTGGCCCAGAGCCCCGACTCGTTTTGAGCTAATCTCCACCACCATTTGGTTAAGAGGGCTACGTTCATTAATTTGGAGTTTGTAACCCCGAGCCCACCGAGTTTTTTTGGACGGCATATTGCCGCCCACTTGACCAAGTGGTATTTCTTTTTGGATCCCGTTCCTTCCCAAAAGAACCGTGATCGAGGGGTGTCGAGTTTGGCATGAACTCCATCCGCCAAGAGGTACATACCCATAGTAAAAATGGGGAGAGAGGATAAGCTCGAGTTGGTGAGAATGAGTCTGGCCGTAGACGATAAATCTTCCTCGCCAAGGGCTAACCCTGTTGGCAACTTTCCCGTAGAGTGGTTCCCACTCAGCGATGGTAAGTCCACGGGTAGAGATAGGTAATCCCAGGTACTTAATCGGGAAGAAACCACGCTTACAGTTGAGTAGGTTTGCCACTCTAGAGCTCGAGAGGTCATCCATCCCTATGGTGATTACTTCGCTCTTGAGGAAATTAATCTTTAGCCCCGACATAAGCTCGAAAGCTAGAAGTAGGAGTTTGACAGAGGCCACACTACTGTCGTTGGGTTCAAAGAGTAGCATCGTATTGTCCGCGTATTGAAGGTGAGAAACTCCGCCCGGTATGAGGTGCGGCACTAGACCGGAGATGTGACCCGCGACACTAGCACGCTTGATCATCGCTGCAAGTGCGTCCGCCACAAAATTGAAGATCAGAGGGGAGCCCGGGTCCCCTTGTCTGAGTCCCCTCTTATTACGGAAGAAACTACCTACTTCACCGTTAATAGTGACCGCCGTGTGGCCGCTAGACACGAGGTGCATGATGCGGTGAACAAAACCTGCCTCAAAATCCTTTTTGAGGAAGACTTCCTGAACAAAGTCCCAGTTCACGCGGTCGTAGGCCTTCTCGAAATCAAGTTTGAGGAAAACTCCCATAGTTTTATTCCTTTTAAGCTCATGAACAATTTCCAACAGGGTGATCGGACCCTCAAGAATATTTCTATGTTTAAGGAAGCCCGTTTGGCTATGACTAATGGTCCGTTGCGCAATTGGAGCTAGGCGCGAGGCGTAAGCCTTAGCGCAGATCTTGAAAGGTACATTGATGAGAGTGATAGGCCTGAAAAGTCTGATATTGTCAGCCCCTTTGACCTTAGGGATAAGGCTAATGGCTCCGTAGTTTAGCCTCGAAAGGTCTATCGTACCTAGAGCGAAGCCATTAACAATCGCGTAGAACATGTGTTTCAAAATGGGCCAAAAGCGCTTGAAGAACTCCACGGGCCATCCATCCGGACCAGGCGCCGTGTCATTCTTCATATCTAGCAGTGTCGTATCAATCTCCTCAGGAAGGAAAGAGAGGGCCAGGCTATCATTTTCCTCCTGTGAAACCTTATCCGCCTGATTCCACAAATCCGCGCGCAGGCAAAGAGGTTTATCACTGGTCGTCCCCAAAAGGCCAATGAAAAACTCATAGATGTGGGCCGAGATTTGCTCCTGGGTGAGCAACAGGCCCGAGTCGGATTGTAGGCGAAGAATAGTGATTTTCCATTTCCGGCCATTCGCAAAGGTGTGGAAGTAACCGGTATTAGCATCACCCTTTGTCACCCACTTGACGCTGCCCCTACGGCGCCAATATTCCTCCTCGGCCCTCAGCAGAGCAAGGACTTGGTCTTCCAAGGCGTACCTGTGTGACCATTCAGCCTTCGAAAAGGGACGGAGGTCCGATTCGAGGTCGAGGCGCGCGATCTCGTCCGTAAGCCGAGCACGCTCTTTCTTGGACACACTTCCCTGGTTGGCCCCCCAGCCACGCAGAAAGGCCCGAAGCTTAGCCGCCGCGGCGTTCCAAAGATCCGCGGGAGATCTTTGTGCCCCAATCGTCGAGACAATATCGTCCCAATGATCGCGGACCATAAGCTCAAAACCCTCGCACTCAAACCAAGCAGTTTCGATGTAGAAACGTTGGCTGCGTCTAATCGACTCCTCCCCTGAGGAGAAGATTAGAGGGATATGGTCCGAACCTATACGCGTTTCTGCCATCAACGAGCATAGGGGGAAAAGGGCTTCCCACTCAGGTGTGAAAAAAACCCGATCAAGGACGCTCTGGACCGGAGTAGTTTGTTTGTTGGTCCAGGTGTACCTGGCTTCGGTCCTGGCCGCCTCCCTAAGGACAGTAGCAGCGATAGCCTGAATGAACATGGACACCCTTGTCCAGTCAATGTTGTTGTTATTCTTGTCCGCACCCGAGCGAATCAAGTTAAAATCACCCCCAACCACCACAGGAAGATGGAGATTACGTTTAGCGCCCACTATTAAAGACAACTCGTGGAGGAAATCGTGAGAACGCTCATGGTTAGCCGGGCCATAAACACATATGGTAACCCATGTAAGCCCCGAGCCCTTGTGTTTGGTCGTCACATAAACACAAAACAAACCAACCTCCCAGGCTATCACTTCACAGATATCGCGGTTGCACCCCATAAGGATACCTCCGGAATAACCCGAAGAAGGCAGCCAGTGCCAATCAAAACGTTGGAGGGGGTCAATAGCAAGGAGATCTCTATGCGAAAAATCTAGTTTGATCGTTTCTTGAAGGGCAATAAAATCTATGTGCTCCTTAGCTATGAATTCTCTAAGTTGGGTGCGGCGACCCACATGGCCGCAACCCCTAATGTTCCAAAAGAGGAACCGCATCTAGATAACACGATTACGGAGGCGAACACCCCTAGAAGTGATCGCCTTGGCCACTCTCTTCTTAGTCCGTCCCCGCCCCTGCGAGTCCCTCGGAGAAGAAGAAGGCGCACCGGAACCCGAAATCGATGCAGCCTCATTGGGCACCACCACATCACCAGCCCCAACTGGGATATTCTCAGGTAAATCAGACACCGCACACCTGGCAGCTGCCTCAGTCAAAGAGGCCTGAGCCTCTTCACGCGCCCGAAGTAAAGAGATAATCTCGCCAGGGGGGTTAGGCACGTACACACCGGCGTCATCCAAAATCGAAGCAAGGTGATCATCGGAAAAAGCATTAAGAATGCGAAAAGAGGGGGGGATTACCAGCGGCCTCCATGTTCTTGTCGGCGATGCGAAGTTGTGCGCTTTCCATGGACGAGAGCTCGCCCAGCTTGGCCTTGGCACGGGCGCTGGGGGCCCGTTGCGCCACCGGGGTCGCCCTCGTACGCTTGGCCTTGCTGTTGGTCCTAGTGGCGCCGAAGGCCGCGCCCAGTTCGCCACCGAGCTCCGAAGAATTCCGAGCCCCCGTCGTAGGGGTAACCTTGGAGGTCGGCTTCCGCCCCGCAGTCTTCTTAGGTTGTCGTCCCGCACTGTTGGAGCCCCGTTTAGGGCCCGGAGTGTGATCAGTGTCACCAAGAACCACCAGCTCCTGGTCTTCAGACAAAGTAGTGTTGGGGGGAGGAGGAAGTTTAGACGATCTGACCCCAACATGACATGCCAGAGGCAGTGCCTCAAGGTTGGACCCATATTCGTTGAAAGAAGTATCAAGGGACCGAGCAAGCGGAGGCACACTAACAGCGGTGTCCTGGGTCGCCGTCCCAATGTTACCCACCTCTGAGGTCAAAGCGCCCAGCTTTTCCCAGGTCTCAGTGTCGATGGATGTATCATGAAGGCTCTCTTCCAGTGCGTCCGTGGCAACAGGCAGAGGGGGGGGCGATAGTTGAGCTTGTTCCCCGCGCACGGGCCCACCAGAGCCGCTCGGGATTGAGCCGAGGGTGGTAGGCAGCGACGCGCACTGACCCAAGGACGAGGCCTTGGCCTTTGGGGGGATAGGAGCAGCCACCACCAAGTGAGCACGGTCTCCTCCGCGCTTAGGAAGAACCTCACGTTCCACTTTAATTTGATATCCCTCACTGTTGAACCAGACCTCCACCACCCTGTTGAGTTTCTCTGGCGCACGGCAGGCTATCTTCATCCTGACAGGCCCCAACCTAATCAGGGATAGCTCGTCGACCACGATTGGCCGACCCAGCATCCGTAGGCCCTCCTTAATACGGTCCTCACGCCGGTGTTTCTTCGGAATGCCGTATAAACGGACCCACGTCTCAGGCATCTGCATAGGTTGAATCTCTTCGTGCAACATATCCCGCACCCTTGCGGTTATGTCGTGGATAGAAAGAAAAAGCTTGCCACTAGACTTGGCCATGTGTAAAAGATCAGCAGAGGGGAAAACCACAAGAAAATCGTCATCACCAACTTGCGTTACCTGCCAGTCCCAATCGTTCGCCACCATATGCTTCAGTTCTTGCTTGAGGATGCGGAGCGTCAATTTCCCAGGCTCGGCAGAGAGGATTGCAGCATTCTTGATGCGCTCGTCGATGGGGATCTCCAGCGCGTCGTCGTCATCATATTCCAAGCAGAAAAAGCCCTCGCCGGAGATAGCACTCCCCATGATCTGCAGATGCAGTTGCCTCCCCCGCGTCGGACAGTTGGCCGAGGCATGTCCTTCCTCTTTGCACAGGACGCAAAGAGGTTCGAACTTGCATCTCGACTGGTAGTGGCCGAGCCTCCCGCATTTGAAGCATTCCACCTCGGGCGCCTCCTCCACCGGAATAGGTTCCGCCGCCGTGCCCTTGGAAGCAGCAGGAAGACCCGGACCCACCGGATCTGGAGTGGCCCGTGGTTTTGAGGATATCGGGGCCTCCACGCTTCCCCCAGCGTAGATCGGCCCATCCGCCTTCTTCTCCAGCGCGCGCCGGCGCTGGAAGCTCTGTTTCTTGTTCTTCTTGGCCTGTTGTTGGATCCACCATGGGGGAGGGGGACCCCAATCCCCCTCGCGCCCGCCGTGGTCGCGCGACCCGTCGTTCCGAGCACGGCCGTCGCGGCCGTCCGAGCGATCCCGCATCGCTCGTTTAGCCTTGTCACGCAGATCGGACTCCCTACGCCGTTCGTCCGCCGGATCCAGCGCCTCCAAGGGCCGCTTCTCAGCGCGCCGGTCACCCATCACCGCCGCCGCGAAGGTTTTGAGAAGGGGAGGAGGAGGAGCGAGAGGAAAGAGCGTGCGTGCTGAGTGGGCCAGACGCCGCACCTCGAGTGGAGTGGCTGGAAACCCTAACTGGGGATCCAGGCATCCGCGTCGCACCCATAAGTACCCCCTCCCCCTAGCCGGCGCGGGCCCGCGCGAAGTGGGCCGTGGAGGCCCGAGCGGGGGCGGGCAAATAGGCCCAGACGCAGCGACCCCCAACGCAGGGCAGCAGGGCCGACCGGCCGCAACAGAGTGGACGCCCAGAGTCCAAACTCCCCCCAGTGGGCCAGCAGGATCGGGCCCACCCAAGCCGACCAGCCCAGGAAGGGCGCCAGGCCCAACCCTAGGCCCGGCATCGTCCGTCGTCTCCGACCTCCCGCAGATCCGCGCCGCCGAGCGAGGTGACGTCGCCGGAGAAGGACGATCCGAAGCCCGCAGCACCGGCCGCACCGTGGCAGAGGACCCCGACCCGTTCAGCAGCGCACTCACCGTCGTCGGAGCCCGGACAGGACAAGCCAACGCAGCACCTCCCCCGGCGCCAGCGTTCCCCGACGGCTTCCAGATCCGGCGAGCCATGGCGCGCGGGCCTTTACCCCCAGGGGCAAAGCGCCGCTCCAGACCCCGATCCGTCCTGAGCGCCGCGAATGCCACGAAGTCACCCACCGTAGGGCCCGCCGGGATCTTGTGCGGATCGTGATTCCCCGGCGAGCACTCCAACACCTCGTCCGCATCGACCTCCTCGTCGGAGTCGACCCCCTCCAGGGCCCAAAACCGGTTGGATCGAGGAGCGGCGGAGCGCGCAGACGATTCCGGCGTCCCAGCCTCCGTCCGCAGGGGACCGACGCGAGGGGAGCCACCACCGTGGCGCACCACCGTCCAGCCCCCCTGTCCGCGCGGCGACCTCACAGACCCCCGCACCCCGGCGTCCACGACCCCGGACACGCCCGGAGCGGAACCAGCCGCAGGCACGCACACCGGAGCACCGCAGTCCCGAGGCCGACCGCCGGCGGCGGGCGAGGCGACGCCACCCTCGCATGCAGGAAGCCCCAACGGTGCGATTTCAAACCCCATCGACACCCCCCACGCCCACAATAGGGAGCTCCTACCTGCCGCTCACCTTTCCGTGTAGGAAGTTTTTCGAGATAGACACACCGGTTTCCTAGTTTTGACGTGGCGTTGTTTACCATTCGGTTTTTGGCTCAGTTTTGATAGTCGGATTGGTTTTCTTTAGTCGCGTATATTTTTACCGACTACTCATATGAACCTACCCATAATCTCGAACTAACAGGGAACTTATAGTCTTGAACAACACATTGCTCAATAGGAAATGGCTAAGCGTTTCGTGTGGGGAAAGCTCCGAACGTATCCTGTTGTTGCTTCTCAAATTGGACAATCTAGACAGGGACATGGCACTAACCCACACTCAATCTTTTTTTAGAACATGACCCGCGGATTATATTAAAAATTCACATGTGGTACAATACACACCGAAAGTAAACAATTTTACAACGAGGTCCACAGACCACCTGACGAAGTCCCTGCACGCGGGAGCGGGGTGAGAGTGCGCCTCCATTTTTGTCGCTCCTATCACAACTAGCACCCTTGTGTAGACAGCCATGACGGGCGTAAGTCTCCAACCTTGTCCATCGAGGACCAGCATATTGGAGACACAACCATCGATGAGGAATCCTCACGACTAAACGCAAATCCAGAAATCCACCCCCACAAGCACACCAGGACCCAGCCTCCATGAAACTGGTGGGGAGCTTGCCGGGGCAACGACGAAGAGTAAGGGGAAGGAGAACCACACAAGGACCCACACCATGGCCCGATGTAAGGGCATTTCCCGCCTTTATGTATTTTGGTGTTGATGATAATGCAATTTGCAGACTAATCATGTGCTTAAGCTACACATGTATATTTTACGTGGCACGAGACGGCGGTTGGGTACCCATCCGGACGGAGAAGATCGAAGATGGCATTTCCCGCGCTTTTGTTTCCTTGATCGGAGAAAATCCATGCCATTAAGAGGGGGTCGGCATCAGAAGGAACCGAGTGAATCAAAACATATACGCACTTATATTGCACCCAACTACATTTTTCCATTTGAGGAGAGAGCCTCAAATTCTACCAAGTGTTGTTTTTCCCACACTAGCATCTGTACCACTAGTGGGTGCATAGTACCGGGTGTCCGGTGCTTCCGGAGGAACCATCGCCCAAGGGGTGATTCCCTCGGATCAAGAAGTGCCTCATGTGAAGGTCGAGCGGTTGTACCGCTGGTCTTGGGTGGTAGTACCGCCCTGGGCTTGGTTGTCCCCCAAGGTTGCAGGGCGGTTGCTCCGGTCGGTGTACCGTCCCAACCTCCGGAGTCGGGCGACTCTGTTCTAGTTGGTTGGGGATAGAGGCGAGGGGCCCGATCTTTCGATGAGATGATAACTATCGATTTGGTGGAGACGACTTTGATGATTCGACTACAAACGTGCACGACGTTACGCCTTAGCAATCGCTAAACCAACTCTGAAAAGTTATTGACCACGCCGGAGCGCAATCAACCTGACTACGCAGGTCTATTCCTGGAAGCAATCGAAGAACAAGCAAGAATATGATAAAGCAATTTGAATATTGTGAATATATATGAAGTGTTGATAAAAGTGGGGTTCTAAAAGCGGTCTTGATCTAGTCGTTGGACACAAACAAAGTACACGAAGATGCAGCAATGACTAACTTTTAACTAATTAAAACCCAAAGTCTAAACGACGCCCTAAGGGGGAATTTCGTGGCCCTTGGACGAGGGGTCTGAAACCAACCCTAACTCTTGTTTTCCCACACATACATACTCTAAAAACAGCCTATAATCAAGTATTTCGAAATTACATGGGCCTGGCCCAATAATAAGGTGATGCAGCACCTATAATAGTCTCTGGGCGAAATTTATGAAGTGAAATCTTGTATATTTCGTCCAATGCTTCATGCACTCATTATGGTGGCTTCAAAGTCCCGGAATCATCACTTGTAACTCCGTTCTGGTTCCCCTTGCACATGCCATCATCTCCATGCTTGATCTTGGTCAAATGTTCATCCTTCTTGTCCAAGCTAGGTCCTTTATTTTTAAACAAGACAAGTGTATCCAATTTAGGCAGCATTATATTCTCATGAACATTAAAATCATTATCAAGAAACGAAAGTACTTGGTAATTTAATTGGCGTGCGGGAGCTCTAGTAATTGGTCCAGTATGTATAGCAGCATGGGCTGTGGGTGTAACAAATGTATAGATGTCATCATCATCCTCCCCTTCTTGAAGTGAAGTCGTCCTCGACGGAAGCTCATCTTCCTCATCCAAATAAGGCTTCAAATCTGCAATGTTAAATGTGTGACTAACCCCCAAAATCGTTTAGCTTGTTGAGTGTTGTGTCCCCCCTCCGAGTAGATAGTAGATAGTAGGGAGTAGGGACGGTGCACTTCTCGCAAAAAAGAAAAAAGAAGAAACAGATGGGACCATGCACACGGTCAACCCATTTAGGCGGCTTCATATCTGTTTTTTTTCTTAGAATCACCTTTTTTTTTCTAGTTATTCATTGTTTTTTGTTTGTATTCTTTTGTTCTTAAACACAAGTCGATTTTTTTTAAATACACAGTGGAATTTTTTATAAGAAAAATCGGTCCATGCAATTTAAGTAAAAAAATCACACTGTTTATAAAATATTACATTTTATTTTTCTAAAGAACACACCCTTAAAAATATGTAGAAAAAGTGTTCACATTTTTCCTAAAAAGATATATTCATATTTTTCTTTGAAAGTGAGCTGGAAACGAGAACAAATATGGGAAACCGAATGGGAAAAAAGAGGGTAAAACCACCGGTTTCCCAGTTTTGACGTGGCGTTGTTTACCATTCCGTTTTAGGCTCAGTTTTGAAAGTCGGATTGGTTTTCTCTAGTTGGAAATTACTCATATGAACCTACCTATATAATCTCGAACGAACAGGGGAACTTATTGTCTTGAACAACACATTGGTCAATGGGAAATGGCTACGCACCACACCGTATACCAAAATAATCGTTTCACAAACTTTTCTTGTCGATATCTTTCGTGTGGGGAGAACTCTGAGGTATTGTGTTATTGCTTCTCTAATGAGACAATCTAGACAGGGACATAGTGTAATGCCCCGGATGTAATACTTTCCCTTTTGGGTATATAATATATCTCCGGCTTCATCTATTTCCATTCCGGGTTCTTTGCCTTTCGGGTTTTCGTCGTTTTGTTGTGAGTGTGTGGCATTCATTCATATCATGTAGACATGTGCATCGCTTTGCATTTGTGTTGTCGGTTGCATCCGGTTCCACGCGTTTCTTCCCGTTGTCCGTTTCGCGTTCCGGAGCTCCCTCACGTGTCTGTGACGTCCCGTAGGCCTACTTTGGTGTTTGGGCGTGTAACGTTACCGGTGTGCCGCGAGGTTGTTGTGTGTGTTGTTGTTTTGTTGTGTGCAACCCGCCTCTCAAATCTCGTCGCGTTTGGACTCCGTTGGCTATCCCATCAGTTATTCGTGTGGGTCCAAAGTGCCTTCACTTTGTGTCCCGGAAACACCCCTACTGCAGTCTACTACCCTCTTCTAGGCCCATCCTCACTCCCCCCGCGATCGGATCCGTCGGATCGCGATCGGAGGGCTCCTAACACCCTAAATCCCCCCTAACCCTAAAAACCTGCTATATATATAGCCCTAGGTTTTTTTTAGGCATCTCTAGCTTCTTCTCCCCTCTCCCCAAAACTTGGATCTGACCAGCTCCCTACTGCCACTTGGCAGCCCTCCACCGCAAAAATCTCGCCAGCCTCGAGGCTTGGGTCAACGCCCGTCGCCTGCATCCATCGCGCGCCGCTGCGTTTCCCTCGATCGGGAGGAGCCAGAGCTCCCGATCAAGTCAACGCTTTCGCCTGGGTCCTTCACCGCGCCGGCCCAGATCTCCCTCGATCGCAGCCGCGTCACCCCTCCTCGTCGCGCCGACCGGGCCATCCCCGCCGGCCCAGCACTCCACCGCACCCCTCCGCGCCAGCCTGGCAGGACCACATCGCCGCGCGTCTTCGCGGGCCGCCGTTCCTCCGCGCCTCCACCGGGCCGGCCCACTCCCTTCCGCCTCCACCTCGCTCCGCCCGAGCCGCGCCAGGCGCTCGGCCTCGCAGCCACGGGCCGCCGCCACTCGCCTGGGCTCCGCCTCCCTTCGGCCTCCCACGCCGCACCACGCCCGCCAGGCCCCAGCGTCAGGCCGGGCCGCGCACTCTCTCCGCCGCGACCAGGCCGGCCCATCCCCAGCTCCCGCGCCGCCGATCCAGCTGGCTGGGCCGCCCCAGCCAGGCCGCCGTTCGCCGCCGCCTCCAGATCGGACCGATTCCCCCGGGCCGGTTGTTTTTTTTCAGCAGATCTAGGTTTACCTCTTTTCTCCTAAGTCCCAGTAATTTTGTTTGCTGATGCTATATTCTAACTGCTGTAACTTTGTGTGTGTTTCTCCGTTTCGCGCATATAGCATGTCCAGACGTTCGTGGGATCGTGCACTACGTTTTATTTTTTATTGTCATGCATGTTAGAGATCATCCAGGTGCTTGTTTTGCTGTTGCAAAAGTGCATCGTGATATAAACTGTTGTTATGTGATGTTTTTATGTCATCTTTGTCATGTGATATATTTTAGCTCGTTTGTCCGAATGATGCAAATGACATGTCCACGTGTTCGTCTTGCCATGCTCTACATGGTGTATGTGCTAGGTAGCATGATAGATTTATTCTTGCCATGTATATCATCATTGCAAAGTGCCATATGGCTGTGATGTTGTTTCACTTGTTATGAAATGCCATCTTGTTGAGCTCGTTGCTATCGTTGTGTTTATCTCAATGATGCATGCTTGTATGTTTCGGAATCACCATCATGTGTACTTTGAGGAGGTGCTTACCACTTGCCATGTTTAGTTTCGAGGTGACTTAAACATGCTCTTTTATATGCCATGATGAACTACAGTTTTAGGACTTAGTGGTTTTTCACTAAGTCTGAAATCTGTAACGTTCCGATGCCATGTTCGTGTGATGTTCTAGGACAAACCATGTTAGTTTTGGAGTGGATCTTGATTGTTCCTTGTAGTATATATTGTTGGCTTTCCATTCATGTCCTCACATGTCTATTTAAGTGGCTGTAGCATGTTTATCTTTTGCTCCAAAGTTTCAATAAAATTCTGCTGCCAGAATTTTATTGTCAAGTTCAATATGTCCAAGCTCATTGCTATTGAACCGTGACTCCTTTGGGGTGCACCTTTGGACTTAGTTGCTGTAGTATATGTCTAGTTTGTGTTCATGTCCTTTGCCATGTTGTTTGAGTGTTGTAGCTTAATTATTTTGAGCTCCGAAGTTGCTATGTTGCTGTAATTTTCAGCTTTCGCTCATTTCTTGTTTCGGGCATAACTTTTAGCCCGTAACTCCGATTTCAGCGAGTCTTATATGAAACTTGATTGATTTTCTATGTAGATTCATAATATGATATTGTTATCATGCTTTGAGGTGTTTTGCTTGAGTGCTATTTTACGTGCTCCGTGTGCATCCTTAGTGCATCCATCATGCATCCATCCTTTTCGAGTGCGCATTGCATCTTGTTGATTGGTGCCTTGTGTGATTGTTTTGTTTAGAGCCGGAAGCTGAGACCGAGAACGAGTACGAGCACGAGGTTACCAACGAGGTTGAGCACGAGGACCCTTCTTACGATCCGAACGACTTCTCTTCAGGCAAGATGACCGAACCCCGATAACATTACTATCTTTGCCTATTGCTAGTAGTTCCGATCTATAGTTTTGCCTCGATGCCCATGTTCTTCTTGTCAGCCTCCTACTTGTAACCATTGCCATGTTTAACCACCCTACCTACGCAAACCGTTGCTTGACTAAGTACGCTTCGCTCAGCCCTTCTTATAGCATTGCTAGTTGCAGGTGAAGATCGAAGATGCTTGCTTCATGTTGAAGTTGTGTTGGGTTATATCACACTATATAAATGCTTAAAATGAAATCATCTATATATTGGCAAGGGTGGAAGGATAAGCCTTTTGCTTGGTGATTTGTTCCACTCATGCCGTTAGGAACCGTATAAACCGGTGTTATGTTCCTTGATTATGCGTTCCTAACACGGCTGGGGTGTATGGGACCCCCTCGATAAACCGCTAAGTGCTAAGTCTTTTCCAGCAAGTCCCAACATTGGTACTATTTTCCTAATAACAAACTAAACTTGCATAGGGAGTAATTAACCCTCTTTCTTAATCAACAACCCCGGGCCAGTGCTCCACATGAGTGTTGGTCCGAAACGGGGGTCCTGCAGGGCCGCCTTGGGGCAACCCGAGGTATCTGGCATACACCTGTAGCATCACCCATCCGGTCGTGTCCTGAGACTTAGATACACGCGGCTACTATCAGGGTGTCGACACGCCGGGAGGATTTGCTGGATTAGCCTTACCTTAGATCGGTATATCTTGAGCACGGGATTCCGAGAATACTCGGGTCTTCCCACTTTGGAGTTGCGACTCCGCGGATCGTGGGCTTGTAATGGGTCAAGTTGGAACACCCCTGCAGGGTTATGAACTTTCGAAAGCCGTGCCCGTGGTTATGTGGCAGATGGGAGCTTGTTAATATCCGGTTGTAGATAACTTGACACAATGTTTCTAATACACTACCAGCGTGTGTTCCGTTACCGTCAATTTCCGAATAGGGATTCGGGAGTTGAACACGGAGGGGTTATGTTTGTGGAGCTTGTAGCTAGGATCACTTCGTGATCACTTCTCGTCCGAGGCTTTCTCTTCTCGCTCTCACTCGCGTAAGCTAGATGCTAATTGCTGCTGCAGACACTTACTCTTTTCTTCAGCCTTATCCTCTCCCAAGGCTTAAATAGTCTTGTTACCCGGGAACGGGATTGCTGAGTTCTCTGTGGCTCACAGTTACTTCACCACCAGATGCAGGTCCAGCTGTGAGCTATCCAGGTGATGGCACCGAGCTGGATTGGGAGTACGACGAGGAGCGTAGTCGGTACTATGTTCGATATCCGGATGATCAGTAGTGGAGACTTCTACTAGGATTCGATCCGCCTGTGGTTTATTTATCTAGGTTTGGTATCTTGACTTTTGGATTTTGCCCTTAGAGGGTTGTGATTTTCTTAATGTATGATGATTGAGACATGTATTGTATTTGTGTGACGTGGCGAGTGTAAGCCAACTATTTATGTTTACAATCCCCTCTTTTACATGAGATGTGCAAAGATTACCAAACTTGAGATCATTCTAGGATGGATTTATGCCTTTAAGTCGTGCCTCGACACGTAGGAGGTATAACTCCATCCTGGGCATTACACATAGCACTAACCCACACTCAATCTTTTTCTTTTTCTTTTTGAGAACATGATCTCAAGATTATGTAGAAAATTCAGATGTGGTACAACAAGGCACATCAAAACTAAACAAATTTACAACGAGGTTCATAGACCACCCGACGAAGACCCCGCACGCCGGAGCGGCTTGAGAGCGCACCTCCATCGATGTCGCTCCTCTTAGAGCTAGCACCCTTGTGTAGACAGCCTTGACATACATAAGTCCCCAACCTCGTCCACCAAGGACCAGCACACTGGAGACACAACCATCGACGATGAATCTTCATGCAAATACAGAGATCCGCCCCCACAAGCACACCCGGACCCAACCTCCGCGCCACCGATGGGGAGCTCGCCGGCGCAAACACGTAGGGGAAGGGGAAACTCACAAGGACCCACACCATGGAGCAATCATCGCACGATCCGCGGATTGACAGGAAGAGAAAGATGCCAGCACCGGCAAGCTAAATGAAGAGCGGGGGATTAATTTTGACTCAGAAGGACCCACACTCAATGTATAATCTTTCTTTCTATTTTCGTTTCTGAGGGAACCCCAACATGTTTTTTTAGCTTTAGCCAAGGAAAGCTCCTCACCCCCCTGCTCTTTCCCATCCGCCGATCTCTTCCGCGGCAAGAGGAGTGGGGACCCGTCCGTCTCATTTTATTTTTATTTGATTTTTGCTTCTCCGACAACATCAACGAGGTGGTGACAATGATGGCGTGTTGGAATAAGGTCTCTCTGGTCTCTCCCTACCTTGACGACGTTTGATCCGGCGCCGACGTAGGGCCTATGAGAGTTTGTGTCCCCAGATCTGTTAGTTTCCTTTAGATATTGGCAGTCTGTGTGTCTTTCAAAGAGATCTTTTGACTGGCTTTTGGTGTGGCTTGGCCCGGTTTCTCCAACCCTATGTGCCAGCGATGATGGATTGCAAGCCTGTTCTGCGTAGGGTGATGCTCCAGCCAATATTGCTTCAATAATTTTTAGATCTCATCTTAAGGGACGAATGGCTATTGCGGTCTTCAAAGCATGGTATCATGAGGATGTTTGTAGGGGTCACTTTTCTTTTCACCAGAGGCTGTCGTGTGGGCCCGGGCTTATGGAGGGTGAGCAGAAGGTAGATGGGTGGCTAGATGCAAGATTTTGTCCAGAGTGCACACGGCAATTTAGGGGCAAATGGATGAACCTTGATTTGATGTTTGGCTCCAAATGACTTTGATCCAAGGGGAAACGATGTCAACTAGGATTCACATACTCCCATCATTCCACAATCTAGTGCGCCCGGGCTTTCCGAAATCTAAGTTTGACCATAAATTTAACCAACGAGACCGACTACGGCGGAGCAAAAATGATACTACTGAATCTGTGTATAATTTTTACTCCCGCCGCAGTTGGTTAAATTTACGGTCAAATTTAGATCTCAAAAAGTGCGAGTGCACTACCACTACTAGAAAATACCATATAGATAGATGCTTAGCAGTAGTGGGGGGTATATGAGCCGCGCTCAGTAGTAGCGAGGGGTACATTGGAGACACAACCATGGACGATGAATCTCCATGCAAATCGAGAGATCCGACCCCACAAGCACACCCGGACCCAACCTCCGCGCCATCGATGGGGAGCTCGCCATCGCAAAGACGAAGGGGAAGGGGAAGGGGAAACTCACAAGGACTCACACCATGGACCGATTACCGCCCGATCCGCAGGTTGACAGGAAGAGAAAGTCGCCAACACCGGCAAGCGAAAGGAAGAGCGGGGGATTAAGTTTAACTCAGAAGGACCCATACTCAATCTATAATCTTTCCCCGTGCATCCATGCCACCACACCGGAGCACCTCACCACCGGCGACTAGACCCGATGATCCCTCCATATCCTTCTTCTCTTCCTCGTTTCTCTTTTCCCCTCTGGTTTGACTCACCCTCCCATCTTCATCTGCGTGCAAGTCTTCACCATGGACGACAAGGAGCTATCTGCCTTGGCCACCAAGAGGAGTCCCACACTGTCGCCTTGCTCTACCCTGGATCCGGTCCTCTCCACCGGTCGCCACCAGATCTGGCCTGCCATTGCCTGTCCGCGCCTTTGGCGACCCCTGTCTTCGCTGGATCGAACCATTGACAACATGCATGGGATCGAGATTTTATTTATGTTTTTTAAATTAATAATACCAACATTGATCACAGACACGCGCTACAGATAATTAGTAGTAGCGCGGGTGGCTCCCGCGCTACTACTAGTTATTTAGAGCATTACTAGTACAACCCTCAAACCCTCAAATCCTTAAAGCAGTTTTAAGGGTTGAGAAGTGCCACTTTTTGACGCTTTTAAGGGTTAAAAAACAGGGGCAAATACTAGAACCCTCAAACCCAACCCTTAAACTGCTTTAAGGATTGGATTTGAGGGTTCTAGTCTTTGCCTCAACCCCAACCTTTAAATATATCATTTGACATCTCACAATTTATGACAACAAGAACACAATCAACTTCCAAACAAACTACCAAATGACAATCATTGATGCATGGTTTAATGGTTTACATCACAAAATCATCATCTTCCCCCTCTCATCGGCACCATCTCCTAGACCACATGCGGGCTCCATCAAGCATCTCCATGGGCACCGGTGGAGTCGTACACACCGCCATCGCCACAACTACTCATCGGAGTGTCACCTCAAAAAGTAGTGGGCGCAACACGGAACATCCTCTTCCTCTCCGCGATGTCCTCCTTGTAGTCCTTCCACCATTGCAATTGGTCTTGATCCATGTCCTTCTTGGACATCATCATGTGCTCTTTCTCTTCCACCATGAGTTCTTTCCATACCTTTGCCTCTTTGAGCTTGATCATCCTCTCCTCCAACTCGGCCTTGTGCTTTGCTTCTTCACGCTTTGCTTCAACTTGTGCAAGCTTGACCTCTTTCTTCTTCTCGGTGATAAGAAGCTTCGTCTCCAATGTCTTCGTTGTCAATTTCTCTCTTGCCTTCATCATGTGGTCCATCTTCTCCCTTAGGCTTGACGCCTCTTCTTCCATCTTCACCCTTAGCTTGCCCTTCTTGGTTCCCTCGGGCTTGCCCAAGTTCCTCTCCTCCTCATCTTCACTATCATCCATCCTAAGCATTGCCGACTTCTTGGGTGCGGTCTCTTGATCCCTCAACTTCCATTTGTCAAAGGTTTGAAGAATTGTCCAAGCATGCTTAAATGGGAATGGCTTGCCCTTGGAAGCGGCCATCTCCTTGTACCTCATGCCGGCAATTGTCTCCTATCAACCACACATAAATCACATAAGAACCCACCAATAGCATAGTACACACACATAATCAAAATAGTGAAGAAATATGTACTCACATAGTCACTCTCCACGGTTCCACTAGGTGGTGCATCCCTCACTTGGTCCATGGCCGCACTCCAACGAGCACAAGCGGGCTTCATCAACTCCCACCGGCCTTGAAGCGACCGGTAAGTGCGAGAGATGAACCCACTATTCTTCGGCTTGATCCTACAATAGGTGTCCTCGATCCTTTGCCAATACCGTTTACCGGTTTGATCGGTGCCGGTGGTTGCATGCATTCCCACAGCTGCCCAAGCACGAACCAAGAGGATATCTTCCGCCTCGGTGTAGTTTGCCGACCACGCGTGTGGGCGGGAAGCGGCGGTGAATGCCTCCTCCCCTATCTCGGCCACCTCCTCCTCGTCATCACCTTCATCCTCCTCATCTTCCTCTAAGTCGTCACCAACCCTAAAGGGTTCGAGAGGCGGAGCCCCGAGGTCCACCTCCGCGTTTTGGAGGAGGTCCATGAACGAGGATGGGGTTGCCATTTTCTCGAACACCTCGTGCGCGGCGGGAGGAGGTTCGGCCACGGCGACGAAAGGAAGGGTTTGAGGGTTTGAGGGTTTGAGGGCTCTACTAGACTTGCTCTTAACCCATGCTACTAGTAGGCCTTTTCCTAGTAGTGTACATTGTGGAATAGAGGGAGCTGGAACCTTACTATGATCCAAGTGCGTTAGGAAACGATGTCAACTAGGATTCACTTGTATAAGTGATTTATCGTATGCAAGTCATGAAAGATGTGAACCGTACATTTCTGTGAAAAGAATAAATAGGACGAAAATGGCTTCCTAATGAAGATGGGCACGACGTTTTAGCTCTCGGGAGCATATGCTCCTGGCATGAAGAGTAAATCAAAAACAAATATCAATCAAATTAAAAATGTTTTGATTTTTTGTGTGCATGTTCATGTTAGTGTCAAAAGTCTGCATGACAGTTTTCATGTGAAACATAATAGTTGTAGTTCTGTTCTTCTTTGTATATGTTCATATGTTAGTATCCACAATTAGTATCTCAGTTAAGTAAGATCAAATTAGAATCAAATGGTATATTTTAATTGATAGTTTGCAGTCCATCACCAATGACATAATTTTGACAGTTACATTATTTTTTCTGAGCATCAAGGGCTCCCATGATGTGAAATCCCATCATGTCTTTATATACACATTATTTCAATCGAAATTTCCCCTTGGTGTTCTCAAAGACCTGTTCAGCAAGCAGGGCTCCATTCCCATCTGCTCGCTTTATCTCCAGGTTGGCCGTATGGTAGTGCCCAGCTCCTGTGAGAGCATCAGCAATGAAGGCATCAAATCCAATGGCAACAGCAGCTTCTGCCTTGGCTCCATACACCAGCCTCTGCATTGCAGAATTCAGCATGGTTATTAGTTCAACAAATTAAGCTACATTCTGCAGCATGAAGAATGCTGAAGTAAGGGGCGAACCTTGATCCGGGATAGACGAACAGCGCTCAAACACATCGGACAAGGTTCGCAGGACGCATACATTTCGCAATCCGACAAGTCGATTTTTCCAAGCTTCTTGCAAGCCTAGAGTGAAAGCAAAACACACAGATTATGTGATACAGACGACCAAACATTGGAAATGAACTGCAACAAAATATTTAAGTACCAAAATGTAGACAGAAAACACCAAGTGCATCTGTTTACAGGGTACCTTAAGTACCTCTCTTATTGCAGTTACTTCAGCATGTGCAGTTGGATCAGTGTTCTTCAAAACCATGTTATGGCAACTGACCACTACATCGTCGTTGCGGACCACGACCGCGCCAAATGGGCGTCCGTGGCCACAATCAACAGCTCGGTAGGCTTCTTCCACCGCTATCGATAAGAACTTGTGGTCTCTATCTTGTGCAGCTGTTCAAAGAAGCAAATCATAAACAAGTCAGTCTTTTGAGTTTTCTCTTCAGTACGAAAGAGCGTTTCTCCAACTGCAGAGAATAACAAATATGTTCATTGGTCAAATACGTTATGTCTTGCAAAGCCGTAGGAAGTAGGGAGTAGTCACTAGTGGAAGTACCTTCCGGATGACCAGGAAATGCAGAAGTAACTGAGGTAGCCCCGTCCTTGGATTCCACAACTACAGTTCACGAGGGATTTTTTGAATGAGATTTACTTATATTAGTCAGAAGGTAGGATAAGATAAAATAAAGCACCTGGGCAGAGTAGCTTAAGAAATGTATAGGGAAATTAGCACGCACAAACAAACAAGATCCCCATGAACTCTGAAAGATCGTGCAGGGGCGGACAAACAGAAAATTTCCAGTCCCCTTCGTGTATGGCCCGGAGCCACCAGAATCCCCGGTTTCAACAAACGCAGGGCGTGCCTTGTCCCTCTTGTTATCGATCGGCATGTCAATCATTTCCACGGTTTTGGAGGAGCTAAGCAACTATCCGGGCCTCCGGGGACAGTTTTGGTAGTACTTACGAACGACAAAGCAATGGAGCTCTAGCTGAGAAGTTCGTCTTCGGTGCAGTCCGGCGACAGAGCACCAAACTGAGATTAAATCCCGCCCCCTTGCTCAAAGGAGGCTGAGGAGAAGTGCATCTTCTTCAGTGCAGTCTCAGCAGACTGTCATTCAGCTGTGGAACCAGGAGACCGCCACCCCATCATCCATCGAGATCCAAGCCCACCATCCCAGACCCACGAGACGAGATGAGCGGAGCAGAGCGTACCTTTGGGTTCCTCCATGGCGAGGCGAGGGATGGGAGCGGGCCGGCGGAGCAAGGGGACGAGATGCCTCCAGTGATCCGTCCGTGGACCGTGGGAATGGGGAGGAAAGGAAAGAGTTAAGAGCCTGGTCGTGTGCTTGGTGAAGCTGGAGCTGGAGCATCGGCCCACATCAGCGCCAGTGCAGCAGTACAGCTACTCACGCCAACCACGCGTGAATTATTAATTCTCAAGTACGTATCAAATTTATGATCTTGGGCAACCAGCTGATTGAGAAGCGCCACACCGCATACAGAAACTGCTCTGTAGACGACGAGAAACTGCACACACCACATGCGGCCGACACTGATATCCAACGGTGGAGTGGACCAGTCCTGCTGCTGCTGTGCATTGCATGGTGTGATCTTGTGTTGTGCATCCTCCTCAAATCGTGTGGGTGTCGTCGTGTGTATAGCAGGGTTCCACCACATAATCAATTAATCTGTTTATGTTCTGCACTATGCAAGTTCTTATATTATGAAACAGAGGGAGTCGCAAAGTCTCTTTTACCGGTGGCGGGAGGTACCGGCTAAGCATCCGTCGTTCGTTCACTATGTGATCTGTGCATTTTGCTGGCCCACATCTCATGTATATTACTATATTCTCAAAGAGCATGGCGTATTCAATATTATGTCACATCAAATGGCAGGTCCATGTCAGTGATAAAGTAGTACTACTTGATGCATGTGTGATCCATTCTCTCTTCTGGTTCACGTAAAGATGCATCCGCATGCGAGATTAAATCCTGCCTTTTATTTTCTCTTTAGCAATTTTATTCATTCATATCTTTGAAACTACGATCCCATTTTAGAAACATTTTATATATTTGAATTCCTGGCGATAAGACCTTCAGAACAAGATCAATCTTGAATACATTTAAACGTGATTAAATTTCAATGTTTCAAATGAGTGAAATCAGTTTTACGAAATAAGTGAAATAAGTTCTTCGAATTGAGTGAAACCATTTTTTTAATGTTTTTTTTTGTTTTTCATGTATATGAAAAATATTTTTGTGCAAAAATATGTGAAACTTGTTATTTAAAAAATGTGAAACTACTTATTTAAAAAATGTGAAGCTGATTATTTCTAATCAGTTTTAAAAATAAGTGAAATCTATCTTTGAAACAAGTGAAATTGTTATTTTAATTTAGTGACTGTAATGTCTTTTTCTGAATCTAGTGAAATGAGAGAAATCTATCGTTTGTAATTAGTGTAATCAGATTTTTGAAACAAGTGGAATATAGGATTTTAATTGAAATATGTTTTTCTAATGAGTAAAAAATATTTTCTTCAAATGAGTGAAATATCTTTTCACAAGTGAGTAAAAATTATTTTCTTCATATGAGTGAAATATGTTTCTTCAGATGAGTGAAATTGGTTATTTGAACATAAACAAAATGAGTTTTTTCTAATGATTGAAATCAGCTTTCTGAAATAAGTGAAATACGTATTCTAATTCAGTGAATCCAGTGTTTTGAAATAAGTGAAATTGTATTTTTATAATTGAACGAAATTTGTTTTATAAAGCGAGTGAAATTGCTTTTTCAGTTGAAATCAGTTCTTTGCATCGAGTATCGAATGAGCGAAATTAGCTTTTGAAAATTATTAAAACATGTTTTTCTTTCAGTTGAAACGACTGCAATCAGTTGTATCGAATGAGTGAAATTGGTTGTTTGATGAAATGAGTTTTTAAAATATGTGAAATAAATTTTGAATGAGCCTAAATCCATCTTTTGAAAATGAGTGAAATAGATTTTGAATGAGCCTAAATCCATATTTTAAAATGTGTGAAATAAATATCATTTCACAGCGAAACAATTTTGTGTTTTATGAAAGTCATTTAAAAAATAAGTGAAATATATAAAATAAAAAGAATTTTAAATATATCCAAGATTGATCTTGTTTTGAAGATCTTGTCATCACGATTCCAAATATATAAAAAGTTTCAAAAATGGATATTTCATTTAACAGATATCAATCATGCAAAATATTAGGATGAAATTAAATACATGTCATTTGTATGGAGAGACAGAGAATGCATGTAGCGCACATATCCTGATTCTAACTCTCTCTCTCTTCTGCAAAAAGTTGTCAGGCACTGTTTTGTCTCAGATGTGCAGTTGTATTGACCGGGTATAGCAGTGGGATTCAATTTACAATTTATATAGAGTCTGACAGCACGAATCTTGATGAAACAGGACGGACGGCGGGTAAAAAAAATTATTCACAGAGGGAGTACCATTTATTCTCGGTGTTCATTCTTGCATCAAAGTTTGTGCAAAAAACTTCTCTTTTTGTTTCTCCCAAATAAAAGAACATTAGAATTCGAAACTTCGTAGATCAACATCACACACTTTTTGGATTCTTGGCGCAACATGAATTTTTTTAAAAGATAGAATTCATTCAAAATTTTACAAATTTGTGTTTCATAAAAAAACGGAAACATTTTATACAACGAGTGACACTTGTGCATAGTTGATTTGCAGAGTTTCAAGGTCAAATGTTCTCTTGTTTCGAAGAAACAAAAAAAAATTCTATATAAGGATAACACGAATCATGACGCAAACTAGGTAGAGGATACACTGGGGTGTGGGTATAAAAAATCCACACTCCCAAAGCGTGTTTGACGGTTTTCATGCGAAACAGAATAGTTGTAGTTCTGATATTGTTTTGTACATGTTCATGTTAGTATCCTCAATTAGTTCCCAGAATTAAGTAAGATCAAATCAGAATCACATGTTATATATGCTATTCGACAGTTTGTTGTTCATCAACAATGACAGATTTTTGACAATTGCATTATTTTTTAAGGGCTTCCGCGATGTGAAATCACATCAATGTCGTCTTTATCTACACATTAGTACATTCGAAATTTCCCCTTGGTGTTCTGAAAGACCTGTTCAGCAAGCAGGGCTTCACTACCATCAGCTCGCTTTATCTCCAGGTCGGCATTTTGGTAGCAGCTTCCCATGGCAATAGCGGCTTCTGCCGTGGCTCCATACACCAGCCTCTGCATTGCAGCATTCACCATGATTGTCGGTTAACAAGTTAAGCTGTACATTCTACCAGATGAAGAATGCCAGAGCAAGGGGCGAAACCTTGATCCGGGATAGACGAACGGCGCCGAAACACATCGGACAAGGTTCGCAGGATGCATACATTTCGCAATCCGACAAGTCGATCTTCCCGAGCTTTTTGCAAGCCTAGAGTGAAAGCAAATCACCGGTCAGTCTTTTATACAAACGACCAAACATTTTAAGTGAAGTACAAGAAAAGATTGAGTAACCAAAAATGTAGACAACAAGCACCAAGTAGTTGGTGAGGATAGCCTCTGTCCACAGGGCATCATGATCACCTCTCTTATTGCAGTAACTTCGGCATGGGCGGTTGCATCGGTGTTCTTCACAACCATGTTATGGCAACTGACCACCACTTCGTCGTTGCGGACCATGACCGCGCCAAATGGGCGCCCATGGCCGCGGTCGACTGCTCGGTAGGCTTCTTCCACCGCAATCGATAAGAACTTGTGCTCCCTATCTTGTGCGGCTGTTCAAAGAAGCAAAACATACACAAGTCAAGTGAGTCATTTATTTCTCTACGAAAAAGTGTTTCTCCAATTGCAGAGAACAACAAAGGTAAGTCTGGGACTTATTTAGGCAGAATAACTTATGAAATGTGTAGAGAAATTAGCACACATGAACAAGCAAGATCCCCCGTGAACTCGGATAGATCGTGCAGGACTGCGGGACAAAACAGTGGAACATTGACAACAATCCAGACAAAATTTTCAGCCCCTCTCGCGCATGGCCTGCTCCGCAAAACTGCGATTGTCCGGATCCACCGGAATCCCCAGTTTTGACAGAGGCGGGGCCTGTTGGGCAATAAGCCGCGGCGATGCACCGGGCATGCTGGGCGCGTGTATGGGCGCGCGCCGGGCGCGCTGGGCGCGTCGGGGCCGCGGCGGGTCGCGTGCGTGCGTGCGTGTGGTGTACGGGATGCCCGTGTAGGTAGACACCGCGTGTGTGTGTGAGTGCGTGAGCGTGGCACAGGGTGCATGTGCGGGTGTGGACTGTGCGCGTGAGTCTAGGAGCGGGCCGTTGGCGAGCGGAGGAGGCACGACGAGCGGGTCAGCAGCGGGCTCGCCACGCACCGGACGTGTACGTGCGCGTCGGGGGGCGCGGACTGAGCGGGCTGGACCAAGTGCTCCGCGTGGATAGGAACGTGGGTTCGTGCCCTAGTGGTGTCCAGGGATAAAACCCCTCCGTGTGCGTTGTAACGGCCGGGCTGATTGAGTTCGAGCTCAGGGAAAAGGCCGTCTGTGCGGCTTGGCGTTCGTGCGCCGGAAGCTCTCGCTGTGTCCCGTGTCTGTTTCTTCTCCCTCTTCTTCTTCTGGTTCGAGCTAGAGAGAGATCACGGAGAAGAGAGGCAGTCTAGGCTAGGGCTAGACACCAACAATTGGTATCAGAGCCTTGTATGCCCAAGATCCTGCGCTACTACCTCGACGACTCCATGGCATTGGTGCCGCACGGCGCCGGAGGGAGCATGGTGACGCTGTCCTTGCCGCCGCTCACGCGGAGAACTATACGGTGTGGGCGATCAAGGCGGAGGCCATTCTCGACGCCGCGAGCCTTTGGGAGGCCGTGTCTCCGGCGGACGGCGCGGCGGTGGATGGGAAGAAGGACAAGACGGCGAAGGCGCAGCTCTTCGGCGCGCTGTCGGAGGACCTTCTCATGCAGGTGTCGACGAAGAAGACGGCGAAGGAGGTGTGGGACAGCCTCAAGACGAGGTTCGTCGGCGCCGATCGCGTCAGGGCGGCGCGGCTCTCCACTCTTCGCGGGGAGTTTGACAAGCTGCGCATGGAGGAGGGGGAGTCACTGGATGCGTACGCAGGCAAGATCGGCGGCATGGCGGCGAGGTACGCCGGCCTCGGCTCCACGCTCGGCGACGCAGCCATGGTGAAGAAACTCCTCGACACGGTGCCCGACCGGTTGTACTCCGCGGTGGCTGGGATTGAGCAATTCTGCGACGTCGAGACGATGTCGTTCGAGGAGGCGTTGAGCAGGCTCAAGGCGTTCGACGAGCGCTTCCGGCGACGCGGGCAAGCAGGCAGCGAGCGAGCGGACGGCGCGCTCATGTACACGGCGGCGCAGTGGAAGGCGCGGCAGCGACGTCAAGACGGTGGCGGCTACAACGACGACGACGATGACGCAGCAAGCACGGCATCAGGCGGCGGGAAGAGGCGTGGGCGCTGCTACAATTGTGGGCAGCGAGGCCACTTCAAGCGCGACTGCACGAAGCCGAGGAAGGGCGCGGCGGCGGAGCAAGTGCTGATGGCAGACGCCGGCGTTGAAGACGTCGGCCTCTTCTGAGCCGCGTCTTAGGAGGTGAAGTGTTGGGCAATAAGCCGCGGCGATGCACCGGGCGTGCTGGGCGCGTGTATGGGCGCGCGCTGGGCGCGTCGGGGCCGCGGCGGGTCGCGTGCGTGCGTGCGTGTGGTGTACGGGATGCCCGTGTAGGTAGACACCGCGCGTGTGTGTGAGAGTGCGTGAGCGTGGCACAGGGTGCATGTGCGGGTGTGGACTGTGTGCGTGAGTCTAGGAGCAGGCCCTTGGCGAGCGGAGGAGGCGCGACGAGCGGGTCAGCAGCGGGCTCGCCACGCACCGGACGTGTACGTGCGCGTCGGGGGGCGCGGACTGAGCGGGCTGGACCAAGTGCTCCGCGTGGATAGGAACGTGGGTTCGTGCCCTAGTGGTGTCCAGGGATAACACCCCTCCGTGTGCGTTGTAACGGCCGGGCTGATTGAGTTCGAGCTCAGGGAAAAGGCCGTCTGTGCGGCTTGGCGTTCGTGCGCCGGAAGCTCTCGCTGTGTCCCGTGTCTGTTTCTTCTCCCTCTTCTTCTTCTGGTTCGAGCTAGAGAGAGATCACGGAGAAGAGAGGCAGTCTAGGCTAGGGCTAGACACCAACAATTGGTATCAGAGCCTTGTATGCCCAAGATCCTGCGCTACTACCTCGACGACTCCATGGCGTTGGTGCCGCACGGCGCCGGAGGGAGCATGGTGACGCTGTCCTTGCCGCCGCTCACGCCGGAGAACTATACGGTGTGGGCGATCAAGGCGGAGGCCATTCTCGACGCTGCGAGCCTTTGGGAGGCCGTGTCTCCGGCGGACGGCGCGGCGGTGGATGGGAAGAAGGACAAGACGGCGAAGGCGCATCTCTTGGGCGCGCTGTCGGACGACCTTCTCATGCAGGTGTCGACGAAGAAGACGGCGAAGGAGGTGTGGGACAGCCTCAAGACGAGGTTCGTCGGCGCCGATCGCGTCAGGGCGGCGCGGCTCTCCACTCTTCGCGGGGAGTTTGACAAGCTACGCATGGAGGAGGGGGAGTCACTAGATGCGTACGCGGGCAAGATCGGCGGCATGGCGGCGAGGTACGCCGGCCTCGGCTCCACGCTCGGCGACGCAGCCATGGTGAAGAAACTCCTCGACACGGTGCCCGACCGGTTGTACTCCGCGGTGGCTGGGATTGAGCAATTCTGCGACGTCGAGACGATGTCGTTCGAGGAGGCGTTGAGCAGGCTCAAGGCGTTCGACGAGCGCTTCCGGCGACGCGGGCAAGCAGGCAGCGAGCGAGCGGACGGCGCGCTCATGTACACGGCGGCGCAGTGGAAGGCGCGGCAGCGACGTCAAGACGATGGCGGCTACAACGACGACGACGATGACGCAGCAAGCACGGCATCAGGCGGCGGGAAGAGGCGTGGGCGCTGCTACAATTGTGGGCAGCGAAGCCACTTCAAGCGCGACTGCACGAAGCCGAGGAAGGGCGCGGCGGCGGAGCAAGCGCTGATGGCGGACGCCGGCGTTGAAGACGTCGGCCTCTTCTGAGCCGCGTCTTAGGAGGTGAAGTGTTGGGCAATAAGCCGCGGCGATGCACCGGGCGTGCTGAGCGCGTGTATGGGCGCGCGCCGGGCGCGCTGGGCGCGTCGCGGCCGCGGCGGGTCGCGTGCGTGCGTGCGTGTGGTGTACGGGATGCCCGTGTAGGTAGACACCGCGTGTGTGTGTGTGAGTGCGTGAGCGTGGCACAGGGTGCATGTGCGGGTGTGGACTGTGCGTGAGTCTAGGAGCAGGCCGTTGGCGAGCGGAGGAGGCGCGACGAGCGGGTCAGCAGCGGGCTCGCCACGCACCGAACGTGTACGTGCGCGTCGGGGGGCGCGGACTGAGCGGGCGGGACCAAGTGCTCCGCGTGGATAGGAACGTGGGTTCGTGCCCTAGTGGTGTCCACGGATAAAACCCCTCCGTGTGCGTTGTAACGGCCGGGCTGATTGAGTTCGAGCTCAGGGAAAAGGCCGTCTATGCGGCTTGGCGTTGGTGCGCCGGAAGCTCTCGCTGTGTCCCGTGTCTGTTTCTTCTCCCTCTTTTTCTTCTGGTTCGAGCTAAAGAGAGATCACGGAGAAGAGAGGCAGTCTAGGCTAGGGCTAGACACCAACAGGGCCGTGCCTTGTTCCGCTTCTTATCGATCGGTATCAATGATTGCTATGGGTTTGGAGGAGCAAATGAACAGAGCACTTTTGGTACTCCACTGACGATTAAATCCGGGCCCTTGAACTGTTGAACTTGCACTACTCAACTAAACAGAGCACAAAAACAGGGGACCGAGATAACTGGAGCGGAGCGTACCCTTGGCTTCCTCCATGGCGAGGACGGAGGAGGAGGAGGAGCGGAGCAGATCGGCGGAGCGAGCGACGAGATGCCTCCTGTCCTTCCTGTCCGTGGGAACGATGACTCCGAGGAGGAAAGGAAAGTGCTTGGTGACAGGTCGTCGCTCGTCTCGTCGACGCGGAAGGCTGATGAAGGTGGAGCATCGGTCCACATCAGCGCTAGTACAGCACTACAGCTTCTCACACCAGCCGCGTGTAGATTTTCTCGATTATCCGGTGTCAAACTTATAATCAGGGCAACCAACTGCTCAAGCTCAACATAACATCATCTATAACCGAACCTCTTAAACCCACCTCAAACGTTCGGTCAAGCCGCCCGGTCACGATTTTTTGACCCAGACGGGTGCCTCAAACGCCCGGACTGACCGGCACATCCCGTATCCAGCCCAAATATTGAGTGAATATGGAGGCGCCCGCCACATCGGCCTGATGGCGGGGTCCCACACGGAAACACCCGAAAACCGCGGGTGTGAACGTTGTGTGGCGTATGTTGGACATGATTGATGTTGAACCATTTGACAACTAGCTAGTGTGTGCCAATGGGGTATCAACCCATGCAATTAGGTTGCTACTTTAGGTGCCTCAATGTTTCAAAAGATCTTCATAAGAATCTAGGAAGATTTAAAACTAAGGATTTTTTTCATACATCACTTGTTTGATTCACATGATTCAGCACTAATGTTTTTGAGGTTTCTTTTACACCGCGTTTCCTCGAAATTTTGGATCCACCCAAATCCCTTGTAAAGTATCCTTCGTCTTCCATTATGCAATCAAACACATCAAAATCTCATAGGATTCAAATGAGCAGAAAATTGCAATCGTGTGTCAAATCCTTTGTATTTAGAATTCTACAATAGACTATCCCGCAAAAAAAAAAAATCTACAATAGACTTTTTCATGAAACTAATCAATTGTATGTTTTATGGTTGCACCTTAAACATGAATTCATGTGCAAACGTGTTCCCCCATATACAAACAATTTTACGCTATAATACTGAAAATTGTTTTTGGATGTTGGGTTCCAATAAGCCTGTTTTTTGTGACTTTTTTGGCATGTACATATAAAATATGATCTATGTACCTACAAATTATCATATGTTACACATTTGTAGACATGTGTACATAAAAAAATACATGGATTTGAAAACAGCAAACAATATGCACATTATTTGCTTGAAAATTCATACGAGTGTCTTTTGTTTTACAGCTCACATGGTAGTAGTATGTCACAATTAGATTTTATTTTGTCAGAATTATTGACACTTTGTAATAGGATTGTTTTTCCTTCAAAACAAATGTGCCCACTGGAGCTTGGGCTCTAATACGCCTCTCTTCTGTATTTTTTTTATAAGCCTAGTAATTATAATACAATACTTTGATCGTTAGAAAGTTTTTTGTTGATAGACAGTCACTTGCAAAATGCTAAAAAACATATATTTTGGATGGAATGTAAGAGCATCTGCAACCATACTTGGCAAATTTGGCCCCTCAAACGCCCGCGGACGCGCCCAGACGGACGCTTCCGTGTGCACGGACCGGACACTCCCTATATCCGCGACTTCACACCAGCGTATATCATATTCCGTCCCCTATATTCATACTAAACCATCCAACATTGATAAAAGTACGTAGATCATGAGCGGACATACAAATGCACAATCGGTTCATCAAAATATCACAACCGGATCATTAAAAGATAGCCAAAGTTCACAGAATACACATAATATGGCAAACAAATTCAAACTACATCTAAAAACTTGAAATCAAGACGGATCGTCACCACTTCCTCGCCGACCCTTTGCCCTTCCGGTCGCCAACGCAGCTGTAGGAGTCCGCGGTAGGAGGTGGGTCCACGTAGGAGCCGCCGGACCCGTTGGAGGAGGAGGAATCAGAGATGACGATGTAGTCTTGCAAGTGTTTGACGACGCGATCTTGATTGCGCTTGAGCTTGGCCATCCTCGCCGCCTCCCGCTCGAATTGCTCACTGTCGAGTCAGAGTTGGTTGGCGTTGAAGGAAATATGCCCTAGAGGCAATAATAAAGTTATTATTTATTTCCTTATATCATGATAAATGTTTATTATTCATGCTAGAATTGTATTAACCGGAAACTTAGTACATGTGTGAATACATAGACAAAACAGAGTGTCCCTAGTATGCCTCTACTAGACTAGCTCATTGATCAAAGATGGTTATGTTTCCTAGCCATAGACATGAGTTGTCATTCGATCAACGGAATCACATCATTAGGAGAATGATGTGATGGACAAGACCCATCCGTTAGCTTAGCACTATGATCGTTTAGTTTTACTGCTATTGCTTTCTTCATGACTTATACATGTTCCTATGACTATGAGATTATGCAACTCCCGAATACCGGAGGAACACCTTGTGTGCTATCAAACGTCACAACGTAACTGAGTGATTATAAAGATGCTCTACAGGTGTCTCCGAAGGTGTTCGTGGTGTTGGCATAGATCAAGAATAGGATTTGTCACTCCGAGTGTCGGAGAGGTATCTCTGGGCCCTCTCGGTAATGCACATCATAATAAGCCTTGCAAGCAAATGACTAATGAGTTAGTCACGAGATGATGTATTACGGAACGAGTAAAGAGACTTGCCGGTAACGAGATTGAACTAGGTATTGACATACCGACGATCGAATCTAGGACAAGTAACATACCGATGACAAAAGGAACAACGTATGTTGTTATGCGGTTTGACCGATAAAGATCTTCGTAGAATATGTAGGAACCAATATGAGCATCTAGGTTCCGCTATTGGTTATTGACCGGAGATGAGTCTCGGTCATGTCTACATAGTTCTCGAACCCGTAGGGTCCGCACGCTTAACGTTTGATGACGATCAGTATTATGAGTTTATGAGTTTTGATGTACCAAAGGTAGTTTGGAGTCCCGGATGAGATCACGGACATGACGAGGAGTCTCGGAATGTCTGAGACGTAAAGATTGATATATTGGACGACTATATTCGGACACCGAAAGTGTTCCGTAAAGTTTCGGAATTTACCGGAGTACCGGGGGGGTTACCGGAACCCCCTGGGGAAGCTATGGGCCTTAATGGGCCGTAGGAGAAAGAGGGAAGGAAGGCCAGGGCTGGGCCGCGCGCCCCCCACCCCTTGGTCCGAATTGGACAAGGAAGGAGGGGGGGGGGGCGACGCCCCTTTCCTTCTCCTTCTCCCTCTCCTTCCTTTCCCCCTTCTCCCTTTTGGTATAGTTCCTAATAGGAATAGGATTGCAATCCTATTCCTAGTAGGATTGCTCCTCCTTGGCGCGCCACTAGGGGCCGGCCGGCCTCTCCCTTTCTCCTTTATATACGGGGGCAGGGGGGCACCCAAAGACACACAAGTTGAATTGTTTTAGCCGTGTGCGGTGCCCCCCTCCACATAATCACACCTCGGTTATATCGTTGCAGTGCTTAGGCGAAGCCCTGCGTCGGTAAATACATCATATCCGTCACCACACCGTCGTGCTGACGAAACTCTCCCGTGAAGCTCAACTGGGTCAAGAGCTCGTGGGACGTCATCAAGCTGAACGTGTGCTGAACGCGAAGGTGCCGTACGTTCAGTGCTTGATCGGTTGGATCGCGAAGAAGTTCGACTACATCAACCGCGTCACTTGACGCTTCCGCCCCCGGTCTATGAGGGTACGTAGACACACTCTTCCCTCTCGTTGCTATGCATCTGGTAGATAGATCTTGCATGATCGTAGGAAAATTTTAAAATACTACGTTCCCCAACAGTGGCATCAAGAGCCAGGTCTATGCGTAGATGATATGCACGAGTAGAACACAATGAGTTGTGGGCGATACTAGTCATACTGCTTACCAGCATGTCATACTTTGCTTCGGCGGTATTGTAAGATGAAGCGGCCCGGGCCGACATTACGCGTACGCTTACGCGAGACTGGTTTCACCGTTATGAGCACTCGTTGCTTAAAGGTGACTGGCGGGTGTCTGTCTCTCTCATTTTAGCTGAATCAAGTGTGGCTACGCCCGGTCCTTGTGAAGGTTAAAATAGCACATACTTTACGAAACATCATTGTGGTTTTGTATGCGTAGGTAAGAACGGTTCTTGCTAAGCCCGTAGCAGCCACGTAAAACTTGCAGCAACAAAGTAAAGGACGTCTAACTTGTTTTTGCAGGGCATGTTGTGATGTGATATGGTCAAGACATGATGAGTTATACGGTTTTGTATGAGATGATCATGTTTTGTAAAGTTATCGGCAACTAGCAGGAGCCATATGGTTGTCGCAGTATTGTATGAAATGCAATCGCCATGTAATTGCTTTACTTTATCACTAAGCGGTAGCGATAGTCGTAGAAGCAATAGTTGGCGAGACGGCAACGATGCTACGATGAAGGTCAAGGTGTCGCGCCGGTGACGAAGGTGATCATGACGGTGCTTTGAAGATGGAGATCAAAAGCACAAGATGATGATGGCCATATCATGTCACACATTTTGATTGCATGTGATGTTTATCTTATTTTGCTTAGAACGACGGTAACATTATAAGATGATCCCTTACTAAATTTCAAGGTATAAGTGTTCTCCCTGAGTATGCACCGTTGCAAAAATTCGTCGTGCCGAGACACCACGTGATGATCGGGTGTGATAAGCTCTACGTTCAAATACAACGGGTGTAAGCCAGTTTTGCACACGCAGAATACTCGGGTTAAACTTCACGAGCCTAGCATATGCAGATATGGCCTCGGAACACTGGAGACCGAAAGGTCGAGCGTGAATCATATAGTAGATATGATCAACATAAGATGTTCATCGTTGAAACTACTCCATCTCACGTGATGATCGGACATGCTTTAGTTGATTTGGATCACGTGATCATTTAGATGACCAGAGGGATGTCTATCTAAGTGGGAGTTCTCTAAGTAATATGATTAATTAAATTTTAATTTATCATGAACTTAGTCCTGATAGTTTTTGCATATCTATGTTGTTGTGGATCAATGGCCCGTGCTACCGTTCCTTTGAATTTTAATGCATTCCTAGAGAAAGCTAAGTTGAAAGATGGTGGTAGCAATTACACGGACTGGGTCCGTAACTTGAGGATTATCCTCATTGCTGCACAGAAGAATTATGTCCTTGAAGCACCGCTAGGTGTCGAGCCCCCTCCCGCCAATGTAGACGCTTTGAACGTCTGGCAGACGCGGTCTGATGACTACACGATAGTACAGTGTGCCATGCTTTACGGCTTAGAACCGGGACTTCAACGATGTTTTGAACGTCATGGACCATATGAGATGTTCCAGGAGTTGAAGTTAATATTTCAAGCAAATGCCCGGATTGAGAAATATGAGATTTCCAATAAGTTCTACAGCTGCAAGATGGAGGAGAATAGTTCTATCAGTGAACACTTGCTCAGAATGTCTGGGTATTACAATCATATGACTCAACTTGGTTATAAAGTTGACGAGGATAGTGTTATTGATAGAGTTCTTCAATCACTGCCACCAAGCTATAAAGGCTTCGTGATGAACTATAATATGCAAGGGATGCAGAAGACAATTCCCGAGCTCTTCGCTATGCTCAAAGCTGCGGAAGTAGAAATCAAAAAGGAGCATCAAGTGTTGATGGTTAACAAGACCACTAGTTTCAAGAAAAAGGGCAAGGGAAAGAAGGGGAACTTCAAAAAGAATAGCAAGACTGTTGCTACTCCCGCGAAGAAACCCAAGTCTGAAGCCAAGCCTGAAACTGAGTGCTTCTACTGCAAAGGGACTGAACACTGGAAGCGGAACTGCCCCAAGTATTTGGCGGATAAGAAGGATGGCAAGGTGAACAAAGGTATATGTGATATACATGTTATTGATGTGTACCTTACTAATGCTCGTAGTAGTACCTGGGTATTTGATACCGGTTCGGTTGCTAATATTTGTAACTCGAAACAGGGACTACGGATTAAATGAAGATTGGCTAAGGACGAGGTGACGATGCGCGTGGGAAATGGTTCCAAAGTCGATGTGATCGTCGTCGGCACGCTACCTCTACATCTACCTTCGGGATTAGTTTTAGACCTAAATAATTGTTATTTGGTGCCAGCGTTGAGCATGAATATTATATCTGGATCTTGTTTGTTGCGAGACGATTATTCATTTAAATCAGATAATTTCTATTTTTATGAATAATATTTTTTATGGTCATGCACCCTTAAAGAATGGTCTATTCTTATTGGATCTCGATTGTAGTGATACACATATTCATAATATTGAAGCCAAAAGATGCAAAGTTAATAATGATAGTGCAACTTATTTGTGGCACTGCCGTTTAGGTCATATTGGTGTAAAGCGCATGAAGAAACTCCATAGTGATGAACTTTTGGAATCACTTGATTATGAATCACTTGGTGCTTGCGAACCATGCCTCATGGGCAAGATGACTAAAACTCCGTTCTCCGGAACTATGGAGCGAGCAGCAGATTTGTTGGAAATCATACATACTGATGTATGCGGACCAATGAGTGTTGAAGCTCGCGGCGGTTTTCGTTATTTTCTGACCTTCACTAATGATTTGAGCAGATATGGCTATATCTACTTAATGAAACACAAGTCTGAAACATTTGAAAAGTTCGAAGAATTTCAGAGTGAAGTAGAGAATCATCGTAACAAGAAAATAAAGTTTCTGCGAACTGATCGTGGATGTGAATATTTGAGTTACGAGTTTGGTCTTCATTTGAAACAATGTGTAATAGTTTCACAACTCACGCCACTCGGAACACCACAGCGTAATGGTGTGTCCGAACGTCGTAATCGTACTTTACTGGATATGGTGCGATCTATGATGTCTCTTACCAATTTACCACTATCGTTTTGGGGTTATGCTTTAGAGACAGCTGCATTCACGTTAAATAAGGCACCATCTAAATTCGTTGAGACGACACCTTATGAACTATGGTTTGGCAAGAAACCAAAGTTGTCGTTTCTTAAAGTTTGGGGCTGCGATGCTTATGTGAAAAAGCTTCAACCTGATAAGCTCGAACCCAAGTCGGGGAAATGCGTCTTCATTGGATATCCAAAAGAGACTGTTGGGTACACCTTCTATCACAGATCCGAAGGCAAAATATTTGTTGCTAAGAATGGATCCTTTCTAGAGAAGGAGCTTCTCTCAAAAGAAGTGAGTGGGAGGAAAGTGGAACTTGATGAGGTAATTGTACCTTCTCCTGAATTGGAAAGTAGTACATCACAGAAAATTGTTCCAGTGATTCCTACACCAATTAGTGAGGAAGCTAATGATGATGATCATGAAACTTCAGATCAAGTTTCTGCTGAACGTCGTAGATCAACCAGAGTACGTTCCGCACCAGAGTGGTATGGTAACCCTATTCTGGAAGTCATGTTACTAGACTATGATGAACCTACGAACTATGAGGAAGCGATGATGAGCCCAAATTCCGCAAAATGGCTTGAGGACATGAAATCTGAGATGGAATCCATGTATGAGAACAAAGTGTGAACTTTGGTTGACTTGCCCGATGATCGGCAAGCCATTGAAAATAAATGGATCTTTAAGAGGAAGACTGACGCCGATGGTAACGTTACTGTCTACAAAGCTCGACTTGTTGCGAAAGGTTTTCGACAAGTTCAAGGTGTTGACTACGATGAGATTTTCTCACCCGTAGCGATGCTTAAGTCTGTCCGAATCATGTTAGCAATTGCCACATTTTATGAAATTTGGCAAATGGATAACGAAACTGCGTTCTTTAATGGATTTATTAAAGAAGAGTTGTATATGATGCAACCAGAAGGTTTTGTCAATCCTAAAGGTGCTAGCAAATTGTGCAAGCTCCAGCGATCCATCTATGGACTGGTGCAAGCATCTCGGAGTTGGAATATACGCTTTGATAAGTTGATCAAAGCATATAGTTTTATATAGACTTGCGGTGAAGCCTGTATTTATAAGAAAGTGAGTGGGAGCACTACAACCTTTCTGATAAGTATATGTGAATGACATATTGTCGATCGGAAATGATGTAGAATTTTCTGGAAAGCATGAAGGAGTGTTTGAAAGGAGTTTTTCAAAGAAAGACCTCGGTGAAGCTGCTTACATATTGAGCATCACGATCTATAGATAGATCAAGACGCTTGATAAGTTTTTTCAATGAGTACATACATTGACAAGTTTTTGAAGTAGTTCAAAATGGATCAGTCAGAGAAGGAGTTCTTGCCTGAGTTGTAAGGTACGAAGTTGAGTAAGACTCAAAGCCCGACCTCGGCAGAAGATAGAGAAAGAATGAAAGTCATTCCCTATGCCTCAGCCATAGGTTCTATAAAGTATGCCATGCTGTGTACCAAACCTGTTGTGTACCTTACCATGAGTTTGGCAAGAAGGTACAAAAGTGATCCAGAAGTAGATCATTGGACAGCAGTCAAAATTATCCTTAGTTATTGAATAACTAAGGAAATGTTTTCTCGATTATGGAGGTGATAAAGAGTTCGTCGTAAAGAGTTACACCGATGCAAGCTTTACACTAATCGAGATGGCTCTAAGTATCAATTTGGATGCATATTGGAAGTGGGAGCAATTAGCTAGAGTACCTCCATGCAGAGCATTGTAGACATAAAAATTTGCGAAATACATACGGATCTGAATGTGTCAGACCCGTTGACTAAACTTCGCTCACAAGCAAAACATGATCACACCTTACTACTCTTGGGTGTTAATAACATAGCGATGTGAACTAGATTATTGACTCTAGTAAATCCTTTGGGTATTGGTCACATGGCGATGTGAACTATGGGTGTTATTCACATAACGATTTGAACTATCGGTATTAAATCACATGGAGATGTGAACTAGATTATTGTATCTGGTGCAAGTGGGAGACTGAAGGAAATATGCCCTAGAGGCAATAATAAAGTTATTATTTATTTCCTTATATCATGATAAATGTTTATTATTCATGCTAGAATTGTATTAACCGGAAACTTAGTACATGTGTGAATACATAGACAAAATAGAGTGTCCCTAGTATGCCTCTACTAGACTAGCTCATTGATCAAAGATGGTTATGTTTCCTAGCCATAGACATGAGTTGTCATTTGATCAACGGGATCACATCATTAGGAGAATGATGTGATGGACAAGACCCATCCGTTAGCTTAGCACTATGATCGTTTAGTTTTACTGCTATTGCTTTCTTCATGACTTATACATGTTCCTATGACTATGAGATTATGCAACTCCCGAATACCGGAGGAACACCTTGTGTGCTATCAAACGTCACAATGTAACTGGGTGATTATAAAGATGCTCTACAGGTGTCTCCGAAGGTGTTCGTGGTGTTGGCATAGATCAAGAATAGGATTTGTCACTCCGAGTGTCGGAGAGGTATCTCTGGGCCCTCTCGGTAATGCACATCATAATAAGCCTTGCAAGCAAATGACTAATGAGTTAGTCACGAGATGATGTATTACGGAACGAGTAAAGAGACTTGCCGGTAACGAGATTGAACTAGGTATTGAGATACCGACGATCGAATCTCGGACAAGTAACATACCGATGACAAAAGGAACAACGCATGTTGTTATGCGGTTTGACCGATAAAGATCTTCGTAGAATATGTAGGAACCAATATGAGCATCCAGGTTTCGCTATTGGTTATTGACCGGAGATGAGTCTCGGTCATGTCTACATAGTTCTCGAACCCGTAGGGTTCGCACGCTTAACGTTTGATGACGATCGGTATTATGAGTTTTGATGTACCGAAGGTAGTTCGGAGTCCCGGATGAGATCACGAACATGACGAGGAGTCTCGGAATGTCCGAGACGTGAAGATTGATATATTGGACGACTATATTCGGACACCGGAAGTGTTCCGTAAAGTTTCGGAATTTATCGGAGTACCGGGGGGGGGG
>LR738715.1:46247567-46278505 GCA_902687465.1 Secale cereale
ACCCCCCTAGGGAAGCTATGGGCCTTAATGGGCCGTAGGAGAAAGAGGGAAGGAAGGCCAGGGCTGGGCCGCGCGCCCCCCACCCCTTGGTCCGAATTGGACAAGGAAGGAGGGGGGGGGGGGCGCCCCTTTCCTTCTCCTTCTCCCTCTCCTTCCTTTCCCCCTTCTCCCTTTTGGTAGTTCCTACTAGGAATAGGTTTGCAATCCTATTCCTAGTAGGATTGCTCCTCCTTGGCGCGCCACTAGGGGCCGGCCGGCCTCCCCCTTGCTCCTTTATATACGGGGGCAGGGGGCACCCAAAGACACACAAGTTGAATTGTTTTAGCCGTGTGCGGTGCCCCCCTCCACAGAAACACACCTCGGTTATATCGTTGCAGTGCTTAGGCGAAGCCCTGCGTCGGTAAATACATCATACCCGTCACCACGCCGTCGTGCTGACGAAACTCTCTCGTGAAGCTCAACTGGATCAAGAGCTCGTGAGACGTCATCAAGCTGAACGTGTGCTGAACGCGGAGGTGCCGTACGTTCGGTGCTTGATTGATTGGATCGCAAAGAAGTTCGACTACATCAACCGCGTCACTTGACGCTTCCGCTCCCGGTCTAGGAGGGTACGTAGACACACTCTCCCCTCTCGTTGCTATGCATCTGGTAGATAGATCTTGCGTGATCGTAGGAAAATTTTAAAATACTACGTTCCCCAACAGGCGTTGAGCCTCCGGAGCAGCCGGGCCTTCGTCTCCGCCTTATTCAGTGATCGACGGCACGCCCATTCGAAGAGATGATCCTCCTCATCGGGCGCCTGGCGGCGGCGGGCGGACTGCGCTAACCGTTCGGACCCGCCCGCCATCTCCCTTGCCTCAGCCTCTCGCGGCTGGCAGCTCGTGCCTCCGACTTGAGAGTCCGTATTTGCGACGTCGGCTGATCGGGCTAGAACCCAACGCTACCCGCGCGGAGCAGCGGCCGGATGGGGAGAAGGCCATCGGGTGGGAGGAGCAGATCAGGCTGGCCTCGTAGATCCGCACGTGGGGCAGGAAGGGCAGACGCCGGCATCGACGATGCGACGACAGGCGACAGGCGGCGTCGCGCCGGAGCCGGAGTTACCGCCCGTATCGACCCGCGAGCGCTCGAGTGCGATATGGAGCGCCAACTCCTCCTCGTCTCCGGAGCTGCAGTCAGAGTGGCTGCCAGTGCTGGACATGCTCGTCGGCGCTAGGGATTTGGCGGATTGGAGAAATGGGAGCGTCGGGGAGGGGAGCAGAGTGAGCTAGGGTTTTTATCGGACGGGTTTTTGTGTGGGATCGGGGTGGGCCAGCGGTGGGTCGGGCTGACGTTGCGGACGCGCCCAGGCGTGCTCGGACCGTCTCATATCCGCCCTACATTTAGGACGGATATGAGGATGTCGGTCAGCCCGAGCGTTTGAGGCCCGTTTGACAGGTCTGGTTGGGTCGTTTTTTACCGGACGGCCTACCCGGCCGTTTGAAACGGATATAGGGCGCCGGCTGTAGATCTTTACCATTATTTCAGCATATATAGGAACTCCTTTTTTTGGAACCTGTCTTTTGATTGCACTAGGTTGTACATGGGCCGGGCCTACGAACAAGAGCTAAAGTCTCCCAGGCCTATTTATAGTAACAGCCCAATGGTTTCTAAGCCATCGTCTTCCTCCTGGAAAAAAAAGAGAGTGCCCCGCAGCCCAAAAGTCTAGTATTATCCACTTCCCCGGCGGCGGGAAAAAAGTCTTGGACAAGCAGCGGCGGGAGCGGAGACGGTCGGAGGTTGCTCGCCGCCGGCCGCCGCCGACGCAATGGGAATCAAGGTACTCTCCTCCTCCAGTGGGTTTCTGGTTCGCGGCTCCCGTTTTCGCTCGATTGTGACGGCCTCTCCCTCCCTCCCTCACCCTCTCTCCGTCTCTGCGCCCCGCGCGCTAGGGTTTGACGAAGCTGCTGTCGGAGCACGCGCCGAGGGCCGCGGTGCAGCGGCGCGTGGAGGACTACCGGGGCCGCGTCATCGCCATCGACGCCAGCCTCAGCATCTACCAGTTCCTGGTGAGTCGCCGTCGTTGGCCGCCCCCCTCCCGTATGATTACCGACAAAAGGGGATGCTTATAATACTGTTAGTGTTAGCATGTGCAAGCTCTCCTTATGCTGACAAAAGGGGCTTCTTATTAGTAAAACTTATAGAATTCTCTGGTAAACAATTCCCCATTTGCGTTACTCCTTTGTTTATTGTATTGTAGGAGCATTTGCCAAACCATGTGGTTAGGCCATCTGCTTGCCTTATCTGATGTATAATACTGTTTCCCATTTCTCTAGGTTGTGGTAGGAAGGAAAGGAACAGAGGTTCTGACCAATGAGGCCGGTGAAGTCACAAGGCGAGCAGAAATTGTTTGCCCATCAATTTGTTTATCTGAAATGTTATTGAGCTCATATGATTTTTTTTATTTCTAAATTGCAGTCATCTGCAAGGCATGCTGAACCGGACTGTAAGATTGCTTGAAGCAGGAATAAAACCTGTGTAAGTTTGATCCATTTCTGTGGCCGGTTGGTCGCCGTTCATTTCTTGCTTACTGTAATTGACACTGACAGGGGTTAGCTGCTGAACGTTTATGCCAGGTTTGTGTTTGATGGTGAGCCACCTGACCTGAAGAAAAAGGAACTGGCCAAAAGGTATACACTGAACCATTCCATTGCTTCCATTTTCTACTCTCATTGTCTTGTCTCAACACATGCTTTGACATATGTTTGCTGCTTATTAGGTCCTTGAAGAGGGATGATGCTTCCAAAGATCTTCATAGAGCTATTGAGGTCACTTACTCCTCGCCGTAGTTCAAGAGTCTCCAACCCTCCTCCTTAGTCGTCGTGCTTACTCCTCGCCGTAGTTCAAGAGTCTCCAACCCTCCTCCTTAGTCGTCGTGCTTCTTTATTTGTTGTGTTGCTGGACCTCTGAGGTGGTAATTGCATTGCAGGGTGGAGATGAAGATTCAGTTGAAAAATTTAGCAAAAGGACAGTGAAGGTAATTGTCCTACAATTTGGGGAAGGACTGGAGGAGGCAATAATTTCGTGTGTATATCTGTAGATTTAATTCGGATAAAGTACGCTAACATTCATTCTGCCAGTTTGAGCTTTGTCTGCAACTCAGTATAATTCTTTACCATGTTCTGAAGTGGTTCCAACTTCCAAGCACATGATAAGGTTTTTTGTTCCTTCTCTTTCCAGATCACAAAAGAACACAACGATGGCTGTAAGAGGCTGTTAAGATTGATGGGTGTCCCTATAGTTGAGGTATCATTAATGCTTTAATCCATTGGCTGCTTCAAATATTTTTGTACATTGTAGTCGCAGATGAGTTAGTTTCCTCATTGATGTGCTTTTTCAATGCCGAGGAGATTTAATGGAGCATTCAGAATCTTTTGCACATAAATAAGCAATCACCAGGTTTTCACTTCAGAAAAAAGAATCACCCTGCTTGGGAGGCCTTAAATCTGCCTCAAATCTAAGTTCTCTTAAATGTGGGCTGATTATGTTTTCTCAGTCAAGTGTAGGATTCTAAGTTTTAAGACTAGAAACTGTTCAGGCATGGTCAGCTTGCAAGCCTCTGCAAAATGTGAAGTCTTGAGCAATGAACCAGTCCCCTGCTTGTCTCTGTCTTTTTTGTGTGGAGGTCAGCTTAGGCGTAAAAGAAAGGCTTGACCTTAGCATACGAAAAAATGGGACATTGGAGTGATACTTTGGCAATCAACAGATGTTTCCCGTGATTTAGGAAATATCACAAAGGGAAAACAAACTGGATTAGGCTCTGCTTCTCATGGAGTGAATTTCTTCTAAATGAACAGCATGCCGTACTGTAATTTCATGGCAAAGATGCAAGCATATTAGCTGGCCTTCATGAGCTTTACTGTTGTATGTATATACCTAATCACTTTGAATAATTATGCAGGCACCAGGTGAGGCAGAAGCACAGTGCGCATCACTTTGTAAGAACCATAAGGTGCAACAGACAAACGATTTTGGAACAACTCTGTATCTTTTTTACCCAAGTAGCATGACTTGACTGTATTTCATTGGGAGTGCCAGGCATATGCTGTCGCTTCAGAGGATATGGACACACTGACTTTCGGTGCCCCAAGGTTTCTTCGCCATGTAACTGACCTTAGTTTTAAGAAATCTCCTGTAACAGAGTTTGAAGTGCCAAAGGTAAAATTTTGTAGTTTTTATTTAATGTTTTATTTTTCATCTGAATATCATGGCTACTCTTCACTATTTGACAGGTTTTGGAGGAACTTGGACTCACAATGGATCAGTTCATCGACTTATGTATCCTTAGTGGATGTGACTACTGCGTGAATATTAAAGGTGTACCTGCATCATATTTTTTCTTACACACTTCTCATATTAGATTGAGTTCACAGTATGATGTAGCACTTCATGATTTGCTTCAAAAGTTGTGCAGCTCTGAAAATGTTAAAGCTGTTTCTCTTTATTAGCTGCTCATGTCATGCATGGACACAATATACTCAATTCCAAATCTAACTTCAGCAGAGCCGTGGAAGTGTAATGTCTCAGGCTTCATATTCATAATATATTGTTTGCGTTCACCATATATGATTTAAAATGCATGCTCCTGTTAACTAAAAAGTGAATTAGTGTCAATTGAATTTTGGTTTTGCTTATAGTGCAGCGAAATAGGGTGCTGTTTATGTTGTTTCCATTTTTGAATCTTGACAAATCTTCGTTATACATTAAGAAAATGGGTCCAAAATCCACAACCATTTTAATTTTTGTCGCACTTTGGTCTTGGTTTGAATAGGTATTGGGGGACAAAGAGCCTTGAAACTCATACGTCAGCATGGTTGCATAGAAGAAGTTGTGCAAAATCTTCACAAGAGGTATGCTTATCCTTGCTAGTGTTTTATGTTGGCAGCAAAGTATTAAGACACTCTTTTTGCAGTCCATCTATTTAATTGTGCAATCAAACTCCTCATTGAGAAAACTATGCAATTGAACACTAGGCACACATTTTGAATGGTAACAATGGGGTCTGATTTGTCCAACCACAGCTTCATGGCATCAATGGGGGCTGATTTGTCCGGTGTCTGGCATGTCTTGACTTTTGATGACTAGTTTGTGATGAATGCACTGTAGTTTTTTTTATATAACATAGCATTTCAGTGGGCAATTGTTTATTACTCCCGATGTCAAGGTGGTAGTTAATTTCTCAGTTTTGTCGAGGCACTGAAATTTAAATTTTGACTAGAAATTTGAATTCCTTGGGCTTTGCAGTAGACAACTATGTCTAGTTTTGACGAGGTACTCCAAGTAATCTAGAGTGTTTGGTTTTACTTAACACACTCATATGTTCCATAGGTACACTGTTCCAGAAGATTGGCCTTACCAGGAAGTTCGAACCTTGTTTAAGCAACCTAATGTTTGTACAGAAATTCCAGATTTCCAGTGGACGTCAGCAGACAAAGAGGTTATGCTTGATAACTCATATCATACGGTCCATGTTTTTGCACAAACTGATAGTTGCTTTCTATTTCCAGGGCCTTGTGAATTTCCTGGCATTCGAAAACAGTTTCAGTTCTGATCGAGTGGAAAAGGCATGAATGCATCTTTATTGCATCTGAGCACTCTTATTTAATCTCTTGTAATTTGAATTACAATTTTTTTGATTTGTTGACACAATGTTTGTATGTTTATTCATTAGGCAGTAGAAAAGATAAAGGCTGCTAGCGATAAATATTCCCCAGCAGGGCGGTAAGTGTAATCTGCCTTGTATCTCATGGATAATCTCATAAAGATTGATGCACCTATAAGATAATATTTTTGTTGTATCAGAGCGAAGCTTTTGACACCAGTAGCTAACCTATCAGGATCTACAGAGAAGGTGTGATACTAGTCCCCCAGACTTATTATTTGTCTCGCATGGTTCAAATTAACATCCCTTCTTATTAGGGTAGTTTCACATTTTACAGAAAAAATAGTGCATCATAAATCTCTCTTTCATACAATACTACGTATTGCTTAATTTCTACAGTCCGTGGAAGTTACCACTTACCAACTTACCATTGGATGTGTCCATTATGAATGTTTTTATGATTTTTTTGGCAAACTAGTTTGCGCAGCTGCTTCATCCCTTTTCAATTCCTTCCTTGCGGCCCATTATTATGTGCATTCAAGTGAGCCCTCTCTGTAGATGGACTCGCGGCACAGTGAAACAGGTGTTCATGAATGGGGCAAATACCGCTCAGGGTGAGCAAGTCCATGAAGATGGGATACTAGAATATGGAGAAATATACCATTAATTGCGGGTGAAAAGTTTTGATGGGAGAAGCTAAATTCTTCTTGCTTGTGTAATAAGATGTCCTTTTGAAACTGACGAAACCGTATTAAGTGTTGAGCCTCTTTTATCTAGTGTCCCAAACAATAATAGCCAATTCAGACTTATCTATATTTGCTGACACACTTAGTTATATCTGCTAACACACTTTGAATTGAACAATTGATCCCGCAATTTTTTTTTGAACAATTGAAGGCTAACAATTAAATGCTACGTATAGTAACAATAGTGCAGACAAAATGTATCTATCCGTGAATTGGACTCCGCTCACACGTGCAGTCTTCTTATCCACGATCCCATGTGGTTAACCTGCTGTGCACTGGCCTGGCTTACCCACGCAGAGGCATGCAGCCAACTCCATGACACCTTGCAGATTATTTATGCAGCTTTGATGGACATAAGTTCTCAGTTGGTAGATTGTCTCTTCAGATATTTGATTTCTTCAAGTATTCTTCATTTCTTCTGGCATGGAGTAGCGGAGTGTTGGATTATTACCTAATTTTCTTTCTGATTTTTCTGGGCATGTTTCGAATTTTATCTTCTTGGCTAGGAATATATATCAATTCACAGTCGTGTACAATTCTGAAAACCAAGAAACACTATAATATTGATCCTTATCTTATCCTTTTGCATTTTACTGGATAACAGGAATCCAAGTGCGTTTTAGGTGCTTCAGGACAAGGTCTGAGGAGCAGGACTGCTGTACAAGTATGCAGTAGCTCAAGCTCTGGTTTCAGATATGGTAGTTCTAGTTCAAAGCCATTGGTGCTGGGAAGGCAATCAGGAGTTCATGTGAAGCCTCCCACCTTTTCTTTCATCTAAATCTGGAGTTGCTTTGGTTCTCAAGATTACCTAGCGAAGCTGTGACCAAGCTACAGGAAGAATAGATGGCCACTTGGAATATGTCAAGTAAATGTTTTGGTTGTAATTTAGGCTTGTCTTGTAATCTAGAAAATTAGCTTCAATGCTTCAACTTATTCACATCTAATGCTGCTTCCTGCTAGGTCGCATGGTGACCAGCAAGTATTTGGTCGCCTTTTCGCTATAATATGGAAATTTGTCAGTGCGCCAGTGTTTTCGCTGACAAAATATACATATACCCCTTGCATTACCTTGAACTGGAGTAAATGTTTTGTTCAAACACGAGCTATTTTGATCATTTAGGTTTTCAGATTCTGCACGATCTTTTCATGGAGCATAGAGGTTGTACATTAGCCTTCCATGCTCATGATACAGGAAATCGAGACGCATCATTTGAACCGCAAAACTGGAACGTATCTCTGATGTTGGCTGTTCCGTTTGGGTTATTATTGGATTCTTCACAAGTAGAACCTTGGAAATCCTGATGACATCCGTGCCATTTGGTTATGCCACATGAAACGCTCAAATATGTGTTAAGTTGAAGCCTTGGAGATGTCTGATTCGGCACATCTTATACTCTGCATGACTTCAACATTGGTGGCTGGGAAACAATAACACTTGGAAGGGTACCAATCACCGCCAAGTGGATATATTCCCCATGTATGCAAAAATCCAGGGTATTTGATACAGATGCTGTAATATTCTCTGGTTCTTCAAACTAGTGCTAATTATTCTCATGCCACTTTTGTAGGAACCGGGATGCGGTTCTGGCTTGTGGGCAGATGAGAGCCTTGAGATCTGAACACTGGTTTGTTTTCTTCTGTAGGAAAATGGCGTCCTTTCTTTTTTTGCGGGAAGGAAAATAGCGTCTTTGACTTGATGGAAAGTTGGAGACTGACATCAAATTGGCTGCGGATTATTCTGAATATTGGATGTCATGCCATTAGTCTATCAACGCATTTGTGCATCTGTTCTGTTCTGTATGTTGCCAGCTTGGCTTGCTGCTATAAATATAGCACCAAATCCACCAGGTTCAACACCATTCATTGCCTCATTGGAAGCCTTCCAGTGTTTCATTGTCGCAAGGTAACTGACTCTTTTGGCTTTCTGCAAGTGTTTTTATTTTCTTATTCATGTTTGCTGGAGCCAGGATATGTTTTGGCTAATCATGCTGGGTTGAGGTGTCATGGTAAATGTACTAACACTTAGGTAATACCAGAAATTCAGAATATACCTTCCACTGGGTGGGAATAATATAGTGAGATGTAAATTACAATGTCTATGTCAGATGTTAGTACCAAAGTTCAGCCATTAACATATTTTTGCTGAGTTGTCTGATTTCAGAACCTTTATTTCGGTAAGGGGCGCTTTATTACTTAAAAGGTTTGTCTGATTTCAGAACCTACCATGCCTTACTGAAGTTTACAGTTTGGCTGCTTCAGTTTGATTGTTTGTATGGAAGGACTTGTTTTGCCTGCTGTGCTTGTTTTGTACCCGGCACACCACATAATTTATTTTAGTTAATCTCCTGGGCACTTTGTTATTGTTTTCTCATGAACTGCTTATTGTTCTTTCAGGTTGCTGTCTGATTGGTGTTATTTCAGTTAGCAACCGCTTCTGCTTTTGACTGTAGAAGATGACTGCTATTGTTGAAGGTCCCACTCCTAAGTATGAGTGCTTGCTATTTGGTATGTATTGTGCTTTATAAATCAGAAGAGTAGTTTGTTAAAATTATTTGTTCTTATTGTTTTGTACACTCCAGTAAAAGCTGTTCACTATTTGCGGCTGCAGATTTGGATGATACACTGTATCCTCTTAGTGCTGGCATCAATCTTGCTTGCCGTGAAAATATACAAGGTGTGAAAAATAAGTCATTTTTTCAGTATCTTCCTGCTTTACGAATCGTTATGTTTCGATAAATGATTGGAGAGAATAACATCGAAATTTTGGCTACCAGATTACATGCGTGACCATCTGCAAATTGAAGAAAGCGAAATTGCAGAAATGTGCCTGGAACTTTACAGGGAATATGGCACCACAATGGCTGGTCTTAAGGTACAATCTGTATCCAGTTATTATTTTTAGCAGAAGAGCTTATGTTTTTTGGCCCCTAATCATACGACTGTTAATTCTCTGCAGGCATTAGGTTATGAGTTTGGCAACGATGAATTTCATTCAGATGTTCATGGTAGACTGCCATATGACAATCTGAGGCCTGACTCTGTTTTGAGGACCCTTCTACTTTCCATTCCACAGAGAAAAATAGTACTCAAATTTACCAGTTTATTTGCTCTTCTAATCATTACACCTTTCATTAGCAATTTGTAATTTGGAAAAACTTGCTTGTTGCAGATATTTACAAACTCGGACAAGGTTCACGCGGAGGAGGTTCTGCACAGGCTGGGTTTGCAGGACTGCTTTGAGGGTGTGATATGTTTCGAGACATTGGATCCACCAGCCGTGACGAGTAATGGCCTATGCAAGTCCCAGGACGATCGTATGGCGCTCTCTGGTGAACCATCTTCCGACTTGGACGATCTCTACGGATCGGATGGCAGACTGAAATCACCCATCCTGTGCAAACCCACTATTAAATCCATGGAAGCCGTAATTCAGATCGCAAATGTTGATCCTAAGAAGACAGTATGAGCAATGCCTCTTTTAATACATGAGCAAGAGCACTCCCCACCGGCAATGAAAACCTGATAGGCTGCTAATTTGCGACTTCCATTTTGTAGATTTTCTTCGATGACAGCACCAGGAACATTGCTACCGGAAAGGCTGCAGGCTTCCACACCGTGATTGTAAGACTGCATCACGCATAATTCCAAACTAGCCGTGCTTCGACGTCCAGGGAAAATGTCACAGCTGTAACTCTTGTGAATTTGGTGCAGGTTGGCAGGTCAACACTCGTTCCAGGGGCTGATCGTGCACTGGAGAGCATCCACAACATCAAGGAGGCGTTGCCCGAGATATGGGAAGTCAACGACTGCTCAGAATCTAATGCTGTTCCTGCTTCTGCCGCGGTAGAAACATCAGTTATTGCTTGATGTCGTGTTCGCAATGGATTGGCTACCATTCGAGAATGGAATGTTGTATCACAGGTACCAAGCATGGACCTATTTCCCAAAATAAGTGTCTCAACTGTAGTATTACCATTGTATTTTCGATCTTCATGCACTGATACTCCTTAGAAACACTGCCTCTCCTGTACAGGGTGAAAAAGGTACCATAGTATCCCCAAAAAGTACAAGAGTAGTTTGCTTTATTTTTAAAGCGGGGTGAAAGCCTTTTTCGGTAAAAGTACAAGAGTAAACATATATTTTCATATGGGCAATAGACTTGAATGTCAATAAACACTTTTTTGTTTGTTGCAAAACCCACTTATTGAGTACACTCCTTGTGTACATGCTTGCATGTAATGCTATCTTGAAACAAATCCCTCAACGTTAAAGGGAACACGGGGGTCATAGTGGCCATCTTCTCTCCGTCAAGAAAAGCAAGAGGAAATTTATATGTGGTAAATCAGCACTTGGACGACAATACATCAAGACCATCCCACATAGTATTTGCTAAATATGAAAGACACTACGCATATCCAAGGATCATTTCTTGCCTGGAAGAAACAAAGCCCACATATGATTTTGATCATGCCCGATAACCACTCCGACATGGCCACCTTGCATCTAGGAGTACGCCAAACCAGTTCACCATTACTGGGATAAATAAAGCAATCAACTGAAGGATACGCCAAACATATATCGCTGATATTCGTGACGTAACCTCCAATATCACTTTGTTTAATGTCGCACGCCAGCTTGATGGTCATTCTTTTAAGCACTGGCGCCCATCTGAATATCATTGTGATGAAATCAATCTCACCACTGTCGTCCCCTCCGAAGTTGTCGATTTCTACTTCTTCAAGAAGAGTCAAGGAGATACTATGGCTCCTCCAGTTCTTGGGCTCATGACAATCACAATTGCCATAACATTGTGATGTTTGTGACATCTAGAACATAAGAAACAATAGAATGCATTTTGAATAAGTAGTACGTATGTGTAAGAAGATATATAAGCAGCTAGCATGGAGAAATATATACCTGGCACGATTCTGGTAGGATAACCTTAAGCCCCTGCATAGCGGTTCGAATGTGATGCATCTCAAGGAGGCGTAACATCAATGCTCCAAAAGCATGCCCCTGTGTTTTTGAGATTTAGCTCCAAGGTAGAAAAGTTGGTAATCGAAAGTTTGTTCATCTCATGCTCAAGGTTGAGCACCACCACATCCACATCAAACAAATCTTGAGTATGATCCTGCAAAACATTATACTAGTTGTTATTAGGCATCACTCGTAGAGAATGAACTGATGTAGATTGAGAAAGAGGAGAGATAAGAGACTAGTTACAAGGGCAAATTTGTCCAAGATCAGGACACGAATGTGAGGAAGGAAGTCGTTATCTTTGTATTTGTAGTTCTCTCTCGTCATTAACCTGAGCCTATCGAGAAACCAAGTATCAAAATCAAACACAAGAGGCAACTGCGCATACGATGCGCTCCAACAGGACCTCCTCCACCATTGGCGTTGAGATGGACAAGTTTAGGTCCGTGCCGGCCTCGACCTCCAGCACCAGTTTCTTAAGCAGCGGAGTCACAATGTCGATGCTCCGACATTCCGTGTGCCTTTTAGCATCAATTAAAAGCTCCTCCAGCGACGCCGAGTAGACCATGATTTCGTGCACATTATGGTTATCTGTGGTCGCCTTGAGAACGCGCAAGCGGGGACATCAGGTGACCAGTGTGACAAGGTCGGCTACGCAACCGTCGAGGGACAGCCTCTCGAGTGCGGGGAAATCGCCCGCCGGTGGCAGTGTGAAGCGGACGGCATTCAAGCTCATTTGGATTGCCGTGGTGCGATGGAAGCAAGGCAGCTCCACATCATAGAAGTTGTGGTAGCCTTGGCTGACGACGAGCTCCTGGGGAGAGATCCTTGCCATGGCACCGAGAAGGGAGGCGTAGCGAGCGGCCCCAATGTCGTACATCCCAACATTGTACGTCCTACTAATAGTGATGGTGTTGATGCGGAGGAGGGACACCACCAAGCCGAGCCCCGTAGCGGTTTCAAGAGAGGCGAGCGCCACTTGGAGCGAGTCAGGATCGACCTCGGCTGATCATGGTGCCAAGGTCAGCAATGTTGCCGAACAGAGACAGCCTCTCGAGCAAGGGGAGCTGGCCTGCTCGCGGCGGCTTGAGGCGGAGATGACGCATGTCCAGCTCGATCGACGTGGCCCGGGGGAAGCACGACATGGCGATCTTGACGGGACGGTCTGGTTTCAGAGTAGAATGCTGCGGGAGGACGAGGACGAGCTCCTCCGGTGAGAGGCGCGCAGCGGCGCGCAGCAGCGACTTTGCGCGGATGTCGTCGGCATTGCCCCACTCCGTCGGTGGAAAAGACCGAAAACGGATGTCGAGAAGAGAAACGGCTTCTGGGAGAGCGATGCTGGCGAGCGCGGCTTCGATCTTGCCGGTCGGGACGTCGCGGAAGGTGAGATCGGGGAGGCGGGTCCAGAGGCCGCGCCACCCGCGCGAGAGGATGGCGGTGCGCGCGGCGTCGCGGGCGCAGCGCAGGCGCACGAGAATCTGCAGGAGCATGTCTTCGGGGAGGGAGCTGAGTCGGTCATCTCCTTCTGGACCACACACCGGGAGAGCTCCATGCGATCGTCGTCGGCGGCGACGAGCGCCTGAGGCCATGAGAAACGATATCGAGAACGAGAACACCTGCACTCCGTGGAGGCGTGTGGAGAAAAGAAACTTCTTGTACGCGTCGGCCAAACCCAGTTTTTTCAAGCCCGGACATAAGTATCACGGCCCATGAAGCAATAAATATTTCCATCTTTCTTCTCTCGGGCACTTCGGATAGGACAAGGAATCCAACCCCAAGTCTTTTGCCATTTGAAGCCACACGTGATACCGCAGGCAGGGTGAGGGACATACTAAACATGTATTGCGCTGCCTCCGAATAATGCATAAACACCGACAATTCGTCCATTTATTTCTGCAAAGGGGTCCCGGAGCAACAGAGAGTTGAACTTAAAAATATACTTGATGTTCAGAACGAGGCCTTGTCGGAGAAATATTTGGGTCTACCCACTGATGTTAATCGAAGGAGGGTTGCTTCCGTTACTTGAAGGACAAAATATGGAAGCATGTTCAGAGTTGGATGGAGGAATATCTGTCGGCAGGAGGGAAAGAGGTCTTGATCAAGTCTGTTGCTCAGTCTATTCGAACTTATTCCGTGGCATGTTTCAAATTGCCTCGTGGCCTATGTGAACACATCGATGGTCTACTTAGGAAATTTTGGTGGGGCAGCAAGCAGGGTCAGATGAAGCCGACATGGGTATATATGTGCAAGCCTAAGTATATGGGATGCATGGGGTTTCGGGATATTGAACTCTTCAATCTTGCGTTACTAGCAAGGCAAGTATGACGTTTACTTCAGGATCCGGATACTCTTAGTGCTAAAGTTTTAAAAGCTAGATACTACCCCCAAACTGATATTTGGCAAGCAACTTTGGGGGCTCACTCGTCCCAAGTTTGGGGGTCTCTGATAGAAGGTAGCTAGAGATGCCCTTGAGTTGGGAATCATCAGAAGGATCAAGACAGGTGGTGAAACTCATATCTGGCATGACAACTGGCTACCACGGGATTACAAACTGAGGCCGATAGGCCCTATCACACCAAACCCACCTGAACTGGTCTCGGAGCTGATTGATCCAGTAACGCGCTCGTGGAACATGCAGGTGATTGATGAGCATTTTATTGCACCGGATGTGGATGTAATTCTAAACAAACCTTTGAGCACAAGGGTGCAGCTGGACTTCTGGGCATGGCATTACGAGAGGAAGGGTACCTTCTCTATTCGATCGGCCTACAGGATGATAAGCGGTATCAAGCATCAAAGAGAAGATTGGCTGGAGCACAGGGCGGGGCACTCGAATTTAGCACAGGAAAAGAAATCATGGTCGCTGTTATGGAAAGTTAAAGTTCCGTCAAAGGTGCGAGCCTTCGTTTGGAGATTGTCCCATATGTCTCCACCAACAGGCACAATGCGGCATGAATGGAAGATGGCAACTAATCCGGCATGCTCCATATGTAGTGCGGAAAATGACTCTTGGCGGCACTCCCTTTTCGAGTGTCGGATGACGCGATGTGTTTGTGCCTCGGGTGATGAAGAGATTGTCGAGGTTTTGCTCTCCAACAGAATAGAAGATGCGATGATGTGGTTGTTCTGGCTCTTTGAAACAATGAACCAGGAGGATCTTGCTAAGGTACTCATCTCAATGTGGGCAATTTGGTGGGCAAGGAGAATGTCCATACACGATGATGAATTACAAAGCCCTCTCTCTACTATGTGCTTCATAAATCGTTACATGGAGGACCTTGATATAGCTACTGTTCGGAAGCCAGCAATCAATACAATACCATCCCAGCAGCGAGTTCACAGATGGATTGCACCCGGTGAAGATGCAGTAAAGATAAATGTTGATGGGGCTATCTCTCGCAGTGGCAAGGTGGAGGCGGCTACAACGATATGCAGGGACAAGGATGGCAACTGCTTGGGATCTTCAGCAGTAAGCTTCGAGGGCCTGGTGGATGCTGCAAGCCTCGAAGCACATACATGCAGTGAGGCTCTAGCTTTGGCGAGGGACCTCAATGTCACACATGGGATCATAGCCTCGGACTGCATGCAAATTGTGGCGGACATCAATGGGAGAACGTTATCTTCATAAGCTTTGGTTATAGATGAGATAAAGGAGTCCATGAAAAAGAAAAGAAAAAGGTATCCAACCCCAAATTTAATTACTAGAACTGTCCCTATACCCTCTAGTTAGGGTTTTACTCCTCCCGACGGGGCCTTTGCTCCGCCATGGAGATCTTCGATCCCGTGCCTTCTCCCTCGCTATTTTTCATATATTTTTTATTTTCGGCGATAGTGCGCGTACATATAAACCATGTGTCCTCCATTTTTTCTATAGGAGAAAACTTGATGACTTTTTATTTGTTTCATCATAATTCATCATTGTCGGTTCAATGTGTGCATTATTGAAATTCGATAATATATCAAATGCTTATTTTTGTCGGTTCCCAATTTGAGCGGTTGATTTTTTTAATTGGTTCTTTTTCATTATATAATGATTTTTTTGCTGTTTTGCATTTATATTTTATTATGGTGCATGCATTTTATTTTATCTCAGTCAAAATCCATGTCAACAAATGCTCCTCGAGGTCTAGGTCCAAAGAGACATTTTGACTCGGCCCAGAGGTCGAAACTTGGCTATACATATTATTATTTTTGTTTATAAATCACCTCCCGTGAGTATATGGGCTATGCACTTTTTTTCCCCAACACGATGCTACCATATCCTGCAACCGTGGTAGCTAAAAATCAGGTCACATTTGATGTTATCCGGCCAACAAACTTGATCGGGCTAACAAACTCCATCGGGCAAACAAACTCTATGCGGTGTTTCCTTCCTCTGACCTTTTTAAAACAGTCTGTCTCATTATTCCCTTAGACCATTGCGAGGCGACAACAGAGACGAGGTTCGACTCGCTTTCCTCTGCCCTGCAACCGCATGCAGCCCCGTATGCATTGAGATTTACCTTTCCGTTTCCTTGCGTTGTTGCATCTAAATTTGAGTGGCTGGTTAGCCCACTATTCCCGTTGTGCCAGACTATTTTCTAATCCCTCATGAGATGCACTTCCGTGTGAGGAAGTGTTGATTCATCCAGCCTTTTTGTCCTGTCATTATCAAGGTACGATTTACCCTTTAGCATCTTGTATGTTGATTTTAATCCATAAATTCCACCTCCTCATCCTGTAGGTGCAGGGAGCCGGGAACATTAAGTCACGGCCTGGATCCAACTTTGTTTAGGTAATCTGCTTTTCCAAAGGGTTCCGTTTGCTTTCCCTGTCATTACTTAGAAGTGCCAGGGATGTAATGCCCTGAACGCCTATAACTTTGTGCAAGGCCATACATTTTGCGACACGGTGTATATAGCCCTGGTCTCAGGATGCGTTTGATCTGTATCTACTGATTATTCGCGGAAACCTTGATCTTGGCGTTCCGGGAAGCCCATATCTGGGCTTGGTCTGTTCGTTCCACTGGGTTTTTTTCCTTTACATGAACCCATGACTTGCTCACTGTTGGCGTTGCGGGAAGCCTATATATGGCCTTGGCCCGTCGTTCAACAGTGATTTTTTTTACCGTACATGTATGAGTTAGTAACTTGATCACCGTTGGCGTTCCGGGAAGTCTATATATAGGCTTGGTCCACCATTCGACAGTGATGTTTTTTTGTTCATAGTGTATGTATGAATTTAATGACTTGATCATTGTTGGCGTTCTAGGAAGCCTATAATATGAGCTTGGTCCGTCGTTCAACAGTGATGTTTTTTTTTTGTTTATCGTATTTGCATGAATTAATAACTTGATCACTGTTGGCGTTCCGGGAAGCCTATATATAGCTTGGTCCGTCGTTCGACACTGATGCCTTTTCTGTTTATTGTATATGAATGAATTTGTGATTTGATCACAGTTGGCGTTCCGGGAAGTCTATATATGAGCTTTGTCGAAGTCGTTTGACGGTGATGCTTTTTTTTGTTACTATATATGTATGAATTTAATGACTTGATCACTGTTGGCGTTCCACAAAGCCTATATATGGGCTTGGTCTGTCATTCGGTAGTGATGCTACTAGTTTTAGACATGAGGAATATTTTCAATCATGGGTACCTTCTTTTGTATTTCTCATATTCCTTGTGTTTTTCATTCTATGCGTCAAATTGAAAAGTTTTTTTATTGTAGATACTATCTTCCATTGTCCTTTGTTGCAAACCGTCTATCTTGGGATCATTACTTCCACCTTGGTAATAATTTCTATCTTGCATTTTCGTGTGATATTATTTTCAATTCCTATAATTTCATGCGTATACCGACATGCATATTTTCCTCGCATATAGATGGTGGAAGCGACGACACCATCTTGGTCTGAATCATGTAGAATACCTCTATCACAGTTGGCCATAGTACACCTATTTGAACCTGATACTAGTGAGAGAGCCAATCCAGTGATCACGAAGTTAGGCGTACCACGACCATCCCAACCATCCCGAGACAGAAACAGTTTAATACATCGACTCACATGGACAAGGAAGAAAGGCTGCCCTTGAAATGCAAAATTGATTTTGCCCAAGAATCCAATTTTTCTAACCGATATAACAACGGACGGTCCATCCTTAGATGTTGAGGTTGGAAACTCTGTTAACGATGAAGATTTTTGCCGCGTTCTTACCGGTGAGAAGGACCATTTCCTCGATGACCTCTTCAGTTTATCCGCGGAGGATTATGCTATTGAGGAGTGTGGCCCGACGTGTTTGCCTTCCAGCCCAGAAGTGATTGGAACTGTGCCCCTACCCCTAGTGCTCTTGATTTCCTGTCAACTTTACCCGATAGTTTATTATTTATTTATTTATTTAACCGGCCGCGCCTATGAACCATCATTATCATCAATTCACGCAACTCTTATTTCTTTTTTTGTTGCGAACAAGAAAGTCACCACTCACAAGACCCCGTGGTGACGGTTTTAACAAGGAAAGGCACACAGATGGGCTGCAGTTTTGTCAAAGATGCGTTTATGAATACCACCGATATGGTGGTGAAACGAGCCCTAGAAGGACTGAATGACTCTACACGTGGTGATACCAAGAGACACATCATGCTCGAGAACATTTCTTAGATGCTGTCGCGACGCAAGTACCTGAGGTAGCTAAACTACACGCTATGTTGGTCGAGCTTATTGTCCTTTACAACAAGTTAGAGGCTGGCAAGACTGAGTTCATGAAGGGACCTGAGTGAGGTGAACATGCTGCCACTGAAGTAGAGCTTAAAATTAAGTCCGGCCACAACATTTCTCCAAGGCCACAATCGAGGACTTATCAGCCCTAGACAAGAAGTGCACTGAAACGGAGGCACGGGAAGTAGCGCTGAAGGTGCATGATGCGGAGCATCCGGCAAGCATCCCCATGGACACTCCGTCATCGGCACAAGCACGCAAGGGACCAATGACTAGAGCACGTGCACGCACTATCGAGGACGAGGTGAATTCTCTCCTCTTCGAGTTTCGTTTGGACTCGCATGAGGATTAGGTTCTACCTCACAAGGAGATGTTGTGCATTCTCAGTTACCATGGAGATGATCACGTGGAAGCGAATGAAGACCTGCCCAACCCGGAACGAGCGGTACTACCGCCCCTCCAAAGCGGTACTACCGCTCCTGCCCAGTCCGGAACAAGCGGTACTACCACTCCTTAAGCGGTACTACCGCCTGCAAGCGGTAATACCGCCCGAGGGGCCGGTACTACCGCCCTGCCTGCGCGCAGCCTTCGGCCTTTGGCCATGTACCCCTTTTCCCCTCTTACCCCTTCGTGGCATAGACTATAAATAGACCTCCTCCACATCTTTTGAGGGTTAGCAAAGATATTGAGAGACCTTGAGAGCTTTGCTCCTTGTATCCCCCTCCTTTAGGAGATCAAGACCTCCCAAGGGAGAAGAATCCTTGTGGATTGCAAGACCTCCCAAGGGAGAAGATCATCAAGACCTCACCTCCTCTAGGAGTGGGAAGAACCTTACCTTTGTGCTTGTTTCCTTGGATTGATCTTGTAATCTTGTGGATCTCTTGTATGCCACTCTAGTGGATGTGATATTGGGTTTGTTTTGAGAGATTTGTGTCTTGTGTTCTTGTGTGTTCTTCCTCTTTTTCCCCTCCAAGTGTGAAAAGATCCCCCTAGGGTTTCACCCTACAACAGTGCAGCTCTCCTACTTTGCACAAGCTTAAACTGGAGAGGGAATAGTGCCTCTGTTTCGGTGCACTTCTTGTCTAGGGCATATAAGTCCTCGATTGTGGGTGTGGCCTTGAAAACATTGTGGCCAGACTTAATTTTAAGCTCTACTTCAGCAGCAGCATGTTCACCTCGCTTGGGTCCCTTCGTAAACTCAGTCTTGCCAGCCTCCAACTTGTTGTAAAGGACAATAAGCTCGGCCAACATAGCCTGCATTTTAGCTACCTCAGGTACTTGCGTGGACAACGTCCGAGAAATGTTCTCGAGCATGATGCATCTCTTGGGATCACCAAGCATAGAGTCGTTCAGTCTTTCTAGAGCTCGTTTCACCATGATATCTGTGGCATCCATAAACACATCTTTGACAAAAATTACAATCAATCTCTGTGCCTTTACTTGCTAAAACCGGGGCCTTGTGAGTGGCGACTTTCTTGTTCGCAACCTAAAAAAAAGAGTCGTGAGAATTGATGATAATGATGGTTCATAGACACAGCCAGTTAAATAAATGTATAAATAATTAAACTACTTATTAAAGTTGACAAGAAATCAAGAGAACTAGGGGTAGGGGGCACAGTTTTAGCCACGTCCGGGTTGGAAAGAGGATGAGTCGGGCCACACTCGTTAATGGCATAGATTTCAAATGCTTCATGTATACAGACTAAATGAGTGAAGAGAGATTTCAAATGCTTCATGTATCAAGCTTTTGGTTCAAAATGTACAATTATTTTAAATTCGATAGCCAAAGACTAAATGCATAGCGGATCTTCTATATACGTCTACCAGAGAGATTGGTGATTTTTCATTATAATAAAGATAAAGAAAACGCACGCACTAGCGCATGCATGCATGCATGTGTACGTACATGGCTGGATATGCACGTGCACTCCCTCCCGTCGATGTTAGCTAACCTAAACTAACACGTACCCCTAAGCTAGCCTATTGTGCTTTACTTGTCAGTCTAAACTCCAAACCCGTGTTGCTTCTTAGAAACAACTTTTTCAAGTGCACAAAAGATTTGGTTACAATATCATCAAGCTGATCATGCATGCATATGTAGTTGACTCGTCCACTCAAACACCAAACCTAGACTCATGCCTTCTGCTTAAAGAAACAGTCACCCCATAAGCATAATGGCTTCACTCGGCGATTTGAACTCTATCCGCTCTCGCATCACCAAAAGATTCAAATGCCCCAAATTTCTTGTGAGAATATCAACAAGATAGTCGGTTTTTTTTGTTTGGTTTTTTTTCGTACTTCTTTTTTCCACGTAGTATTGTTTTTTTGCCACATTATGTGTCTTGAAAATATACCGTCACAGATGACATCATGATGTTCCTCTGATTTGGACGGAAACTTGGAAGCACACATGACACCATTCACTTAGCAAGATGGTTGGGTTATTGCCAGTAACGAGAGACAAACAGACAAAACCATAAAGATATATCGGGCACTTCAATGAGAAAGTGATTTGTTGGTACAAAATGAGAAGGTGTGGACAGTCGTGCAAAGCACCCCAATTCTCGCAACCCCCAACTCACACGCAACCACCGTGTGTCGGTTGAAGATGAGGATAACCACTGCGGTGAGTTGTGCGGCCACCGTGATGGCATAGCACCACCAACAGCTCACCCGAGGGGATTTTTTTTCACCCGGTCAGGGAGAAGGATCAGAGCGCAAACACATTAATTATTGAAGAAAGACGACCCCCCCCCCCTCCAAAAATGTGTCAATGGTCCCTCTCAGAAACGAAACACAAGGAAATCATGATCATCTTTCAATCTTATTTATACATAATAAACTTAACAAGGAAAAAGATCACGCTATATAAGACAACATATACGCACGCATGCATGCACTAGAAAATTTGATTAGAATACTCAACCTATCTACAAGTTGATGGAGCAAGCCCGAACCGTTTTCTAGGGTTTAGTGGCAGGACAGGCGACGGCGGCGGCGATCCAGATCGCCCATGCGCGCGCACCAAACCTGGACGATCCCACGTGCTGATCCCCTGAATCTGATCGGAGCTTCCTCAGCGGATACTCTCGGGGTGATTAAGGGGGGGTCTTAGTACCCCTACCCATTCCTGGAGAACGTAGGGGAGGTGGCATCTAGGGTTCTGAGGGATTAGCGACATGGCGTCAGAGGAATCAAGGAAATCGAGGGAGAAAGTGGAGCAGTTGTTGGAGAAGATGAAGCTGACAGAAAAGGAGAACCAGAAGCTGGTAGTTGATGATGAAGAGGAGGAAGGAGAGGCGCCTCCAGTGGCTCTGGTGGGAAGAGTTTTGCATCGCAAGTTCATACATGTAAACTCGATTGCAGATGCCCTCCGACCGGCTTGGGGAAACCCGAGGGGGTTGAGTTTTAATCCGGTAGGGGAGAACACGTTTGTTGCAAATCTGGAAAATAAACGAGACCGTGATCGCATCTATGGAGGCAGACCGTGGATGGTGGGGAAACATGCAGTGATCCTGGAATTATTTGACCTTAGGGCTAGGCCATCTGACTGGAAGTTTGAGAAGATGCAGATCTGGGTGAGGGTAATCAATCTACCCTTTAACCTCCGATACCCACCATGGCCTAAGCGAATTGCAGGCATGATGGGAGAAGTAATCAAGTTGGATGTGGACTCAAAGGGTTTTGCTTTTGGCGAGTCTCTTCGAGCACGAATATGGATTAAAGTGCATGGACCCTTAATGAGGTGGGTGCAGCTTGAATCGGCAAAGACGAAGGAGTCTGTACTGTATGATATTCAATACGAAGGTCTGCCGTATTTCTGTTTCTCGTGTGGCCGGCTTGGACATGCGGATGCTTTTTGCCCGGACCCAGGGGAGCGGGATGAGGATGGATGCTTGCCGTACGGAGAGAAGCTTCGATGGGCTGGACCACGCAAGACCTGGGCGAATGCACCCCCAATGAGTAATGGGGGAAGACATGGTAATCGGGGAGAGGAAGAGTGGGAACCTGAAGAGGAAGAAGTTGAAAAGGGAGAGGAGGTAACGTCCCCGTTGAAGAACAAGCAAGGCATGGTCAGGAATGCAGTCTACCAATTTAACGCCCGGGGTGGAGCTGCTGGTCGTGCTGGCCCGGGGAGGGTTTTTGACAAAGGTAATGGTAGAAGCCATGGGAAGGTGTATCGTCGAGTGGATTTGGGGCCTGCGGGTCGCACAAGCTCATCACACCAGCTCATGATCCTGGACCAGGATACCTGGAATAAGAAGCGCTCCATGGAAGGCGATGAAGCGAGCACATCAAAGGAGGATAGTAGGGATTCAAAGAAGAAGAAACCTGTGGAAGATGGAACCACTAATGAGAAGGCGGTGGCTGATGTACAGCCCCGCCGGGAGCAATGAATTGTATAACATGGAACTGTCGCGGGCTTGGGAACCCGGAGACAGTTCATGAACTCCACCATTTGGTGAGAGTTGAAGCGCCCACTTTAGTCTTCTTATCGGAGACAAATATGGAAGGAAACAAAGTAGCGGATATGAGAGCAAGATTGGGGTTCGAAGGGTGTATACCAGTCAGCAGTAATGGGCTGAGCGGAGGACTTGCCCTTTTCTGGTCTAGAGAGGTGGATGTGAAGCTCAACAACTTATCTAATCAGCATATAGATGTGATGGTGAGGAATGTGGGCAGCGACCAGAAGGAGTGGCGTTTTACTGGCTTCTATGCCAAAGCAAAGAGGAGTGAAAGAAAGGAGAGTTGGACACTTTTGAAGTAGCTAAGGTGCCAAAGTGACGCCCCTTGGTTATGTGGGGGGGGGGGATTTTAATGAGATCACAGATAATTTGGAGTATTTTGGAGCCAATGAAAGAGCGGAGTGGCAGATGCAAGGATTTCGTGAGGCCATCGATGTCTGCACGTTCCAGGACCTTGGTTTCTCCGGGGTACCGTATACTTGGGATAATCGTCAAGATGGTGATGCAAACGTAAAGGTGCGTTTGGACAGATTTCTGGCCGACCCAGCCTTCATCCAGTTGTATGGAGATACAGGGGTAAGGCATGTACCATCTCCACAGTCGGATCATTGCATGTTAGTTGTTAACATCAAGAAACTGTTGGAGTGGGAGAACATTGGTCCTCGGCGTTTCGTCTACGAGGAAGCATGGAGGAGAGAGGAGTCCTATGAGCCAACGGTGGTGGCTGCATGGCAAAAGGGAGCTTTTACACTGGAGGACCTTAACTCCTCGCTTAATAACATGCAGGACCATCTCACGGACTGGAAACAAAGGAAGTTTGGGGATATAAAGCGAAAACTGAAGAAAGTAAGGAAGGAGTTTGAAAGGGAGAAGGCGAACTCGCTGTATCGCGACTCGTCAAGAAGGGAGAAGGAGCTTGCCAGGCAGCTGAATGACCTTCTGTTGAAGGAGGAAATTATGGCGAGAGCACGATCGAGAGCTGATTGGCTTAAGGCAGGCGATCGTAACACGGGTTTCTTCCACGCTCAAGCATCAAAGAGGAAGCATCAGAACAAGATCCGTGTTCTTGAGAGAGCGGATGGTACTATTGCGGAGAGTGTAGAGGAAGTGAGAGCTGAGGTGCAAAGCTTTTACGCACAGCTTTACACAGCCCAAGATGATGTAATCATGGACGAGGTGTTGCACCATGTACCACCCATGGTGACTAACGAGATGAACGACCGGCTGACTAGGCCCTTTAGTGCGGATGAAGTTGAGAAAGCTTTGTTCGCAATGTCTCCGGCGAAGGCACCGGGAGCGGACGGCTTCCATGCAGGGTTCTATCAGCACCACTGGTCGCTGGTGAATGAGGATGTTACCCGATCCGTTCTAAACTTTTTGAACGGTGGGCACATGCCGGAAGTGGTTAACAAGACGGTAATAGTGCTTATACCGAAGGTTAAAAATCCAAGGAACATTTCACAATACAGACCAATCGCCCTCTGTAATGTCATTTATAAGATTTGTTCTAAGGTTTTGGCTAACAGGTTGAGGGAGATCCTGGATGAGATCATTGCGGAGGAGCAAAGTGCTTTTGTTCCCGGGCGACTAATCACAGACAACACCATCACTACTTATGAGTGTATCCACGCGATGAAAAGGAAACGAACCAAACAAGGGTGGTGTGCGGTTAAACTGGATATGATGAAGGCATACGACCGTGTGGAATGGCCTTATCTTCAAGGCATCATGTTGCAGTTAGGTTTCTCGGAGGATTGGGTTTCTCTTGTCATGGGATGTGTTAACTCTGTTACCTTTCAGGTAAGGATGAATGGCGAACTGCTGCCCTCCTTCCGCCCTTCCAAAGGCATTAGGCAAGGTGATCCCGTCTCCCCGTACCTGTTTCTACTCTGCGGGGAAGGTCTCTCATGCTTATTGAAAAACTATGATGCTGGATGGGTTGACAGAGGTATACGGCCAGGATTGCGAGCCCCTTGGATTTCACATCTCTTATTTGCGGATGACTGCCTAGTCTTCATGAAGGCAGATTCAAGGAGTGCACAAAGGTTGAATGAGATTCTTCAAGCCTATCATTTGGGCTCGGGACAGTGTGTAAATAAGGCCAAGAGTTCGGTCTTTTTCAGCCCGAATACAAGGGCGTCTGCTAAGGCAGGAGTTCGGAACAATCTGCAAATTTATAGAGAAACACTTGCAGAGAAGTACCTTGGATTGCCCACTACGGCGGGCCGGATAACAGAAGGAAGCTTTGCACATTTGACAGAGCAAGCTAGATCCAGGGTACAGGGATATTGTGAGAGGCTCCTGTCGTTTGCGGCCAGGATGGTTCTTCTCAAAGCGGTGGTTCAAGCCCCACCGGCCTACTCTATGAGCTGCTTCAAGCTCAATAAAGGCTTATGCCAAAAAGTCACGACACTAATGTCAAAGTTTTGGTGGGATGAATCGCTTGACAAGCGAAGAATGCACTGGCAATCTTGGGAGAAGATGGTTGTCTCCAAATCGAAAGGAGGGTTGGGCTTCCGTGACTTGGAGCTGTTCAATGATGCAATGCTAGCAAAACAGGCGTGGCGGCTACTCGAAAGACCGGATAGCCTGTGTGCGCGTGTTCTGAAGGATAGATACTACCCAGATGGAGATTTTATGCAGGCAGGTTGCCCTGCTAGCGCTTCCACTACTTGGAAAGCTATCATCACTGGCAGGGAGGTGCTCAAGAAGGGTTTAATCCGTCGAATAGGTGACGGAGCAACTACAGAAGTATGGCATGACAATTGGATACAAGGTAGCAGAACTTTCAAACCGGTGTGTAATCGGGGAGGTGATCCCATACACCTTGTATCTGATCTGATGACAGAAGAAGGGGAATGGAATGAGGAAATTGTTGAAAGGACTTTCATTGGCCCGGATGCTGCAGCCATCCTTAATATGCCGAGACCGAGGGTAGCTATACCAGATTTCTGGGCATGGGGTCATGAGAGGTCGGGAGTTTTCACTGTCCGATCCGCTTACAGGATGCTGATGGAAGATCGTGAAGGAGAGCTGAATCAGATTGGCAGTTCTTCTCAAGGGGAAGAGGTGTGGAAATCTTTGTGGCGCTTGAAGGTGCAACCCAAGATTCGAGTCTTCTGGTGGCGGGTTCTTAAAGGGTTCCTACTAGCAAAGGAGGAACTACACCGACGACATATTGGGGAAGATCGCACATGCCCTATGTGTGGCAATCAAGAGGAATCGCTGTTTCATTCTTTGGTTACATGCGATCATGCAAAATTATTTTGGAAAGAGGCAGAAGACTTCTTCGAGCTGAAGGTACCACGACTACATCCAGCAACATGGTCGAGGGACTTGCTTGATTCCAGCTTTGTTGGAAGAGACCGGGCGGCAATCATTATTTCTGTCATGTGGACAATTTGGTCAAGCCGAAACAAATACACTCACGAGGAGGTTAAGTACCAGCCCGGAAGGTCGATGATCCTAGTAAAGGAACTCATCCAAGCTTTGCACACTAGTAGAAAACAGGGCATTGGTCCAGCCCATTAGCCCCGGTTCAATCTAGAACCGGGTCCAATGGGGGTACTGGACCCGGTTCGTGAGCCCAGGGGGGCGGCCGGGCCACGTGGGCCATTGGTCCCGGTTCGTCTGGACCTTTTGGTCCCGGTTGGAGCTACAAACCGGGACCAATGGCTCTTGCTCCTGGCCCACCACTATTGGTCCCGGTTGGTGATATGAACCGGGACCAAAGGCACCCCTTTAGTCCTGGTTTGTAGCACCAACCGGGACCAGTGAGTTGCCTATATATACCCCCTCACTCAAGAGCAGAGCTCACTGCTCTGTTTTTTTTTCTGGCCGAGGGGGAGAGGGGTTAGTGGTGCTCTAGCTCACCTCCTATGCACACAACGTGTTCGGTGGAATGCCCGAGCCACACTAGTTAAGCTTTTCTCCTCTCGAAGCTCTACTCTGAGATTTGTCTAGGTTTAGCGGTCCGTCACGTCCCGTCCCCGTCTTCGCCGCCGTCGATCGCCCCCGCCGATCTCGTCACCGGCACCACCGTGGTGAGCCTCTTGTTATGTCCATGCTTTTCTTACTTTTATTATTGCTTTAGATAGATATTTGTCTAATTTTCTTACGTTTATTATTGCTTGTTATTATATAGTGCGATGGTTTTGATATCCGCCCACGTGGGCCCTCGTCCGGTCTACGATTCGGATGTGGTATATTATCTTTAATTTATAACTATTTGTTTTAGTGTTTATGATAGTTATGCCGACCAACCTGACATGCATAGATGTTTTATTATGTCTAGGAGGTAGTTGAACCGGAAATTCCAACCGACCCTCTTGTGGAGAGGTTAAATTTAGTTGAAGAGGAAAACATTTCGTTAAAGAAAAAATTTGAAAAAATGGAGGAGGAGAAGATGGAGTTGGAGTTGCATGTTGCGGAAGTTATCGATGATCACAAGATCAAGATGGACCCTATTGTCGAGAGGTTAAATTTAGTTGAAGAAGAAAACAAATTCTTGAAGGAAAAAATAAAAAAAATTGTGGACGAGAAGATGATATTAGAGTTGCATGTTGCGGATGTCGTCGATGATCACAAGATCAAGATGGATGCAATGCGGTTGAAGATTAAAAAGATTAGAAAATATGCCATTCATACCGAGGCTTGGTATCATTATGCCATTGGATCAATTGTTACCTTGGTTGCGATTATGATAGCATTTGTTTTCACGTTGAAATGTTTTACATAGTTTCGATGTGTATGGAGAGCTATATGTTGTTAGATGAGAACTATATATGTATGTACTTTTGTTTTAATGTGATGATGAACTTTTATCCATTTGGTCACTTAATTATCTATTTATGATGTTCTGTAATGGTTTTTGACACACTTAATTATATATAAATGCACGCAGATGAACCGGCAATGGATGTACGGTGACAGACACACCTCCGAGTACATTAAGGGCGTGCGTGAGTTTCTAAATGCGGCTGAGGCAAACAAGCAGAATGGTTCTATGCGTTGTCCATGCACTAAATGTGTGAATACGATGTCTTACTCTAACCAGAAATGTGACGCCCGAGACCGACGTCCCAGAAGATTCCAGAAGATTCCAGATGTTCCGGGTCCTCCCGTGGGTTGCATTGTGCTTGTGTTATTTATTTTTGCATTGCATCATGTCATCATGCCATCATGTCATATTTTATTTTGCATCTCAACCTAATAAATCGTGTGGACCTTCGGTCCATTTAAATCGAGGGAAGATGACTTCTCTTTATAACATATAAAAGCCTCTCACTAGTTAGGGAGCTATATTTAAAATATTCCCTTTGTTGGAATTCACCGTAACACACTTGCATAATTTCTCCATGTCTTTTCACTTCGAGTTTCTACTTCAAAAACCTTGCCAAATAATTCTTTCCGTTGTTTCGAGGCTTCTCCAAAAATCTAAACTCCTTTTATTTGCAAGCTAAATGTTTTAGTTTGCACTTCCTTGTGTTGGAACTATTTTTGTTGGGTTGGTAATATCCCGTAAAGCCTTATAAAAATGTTCCATATTTTATTTTTCTGTTCCTTGCCTCTTTTATTTTATTTTTGAATCCCTCTCTATTTATTTCTGCTGAAGAAATAAATTAAAAGAAGAGGCCAGCCTCCCTCTTGGGCCTCCCCCTTCTTCCCTCCCAGCCGGCCCAACTCCTTCTGTTTTTTTCCCTAAGATCCCAGCTGCACCAGGCCTCTCTCCTTCCCTTCTGGCCCAGCTGGCCTCGGCCCAAACCCCCGAAACCCTAGCGCTATCTCTCCTCTTCCCCTGTGCGACCGCAACTCCCTCTCGATGCCTCCCAGCCGCCGCCATTCCCTCTCCCTCTCCCTCGGCTCCCTTTCTCCTCCGCGCCCCCATCTTCCCTCGCAGGAGCCCGTGCTCCCATGGCCGTAGCGCCCTCCGCCTTCCCTCTTCTCCGCGAACCTGCGCCTGGCTCCTCTACCCGCCGTCCAGCGCCGGCCGAGCGCAGCATCCGCGACGCCCCGAGCGCGCCGTCCGCAGCACCCTGCCCCGACGCCCCGATGCAGCAGCAGCGCCGGCACCTCGCGCCTCTCCGTCCGTCTCCTCGTTCCCCTGCAGCAGGCCAGCAGCCCGACGACCTCCCTCCGCGGCCCCTCCATCCTCCTTGCCGCGAGCCGCCGGGCGCCAGGAGCGCCTGCTCCTCTTCGACAGCGCCGGCTCCCGAGCCGCGCCAGAGGCCTCTTCCTCGCCTTGGCCTCTGCTCCCCGCGGCCCCGAGCGCTGCCTCGCCATGGGAGTAGCCCCGCGGCCTCGTCCCCATCCTCCGCCGGCTCCCGAGCCGCGCCCCGCCTAGGCCGCCGGGTGCTCCTCTTCTGCCTCCGTGCGCCCCTGCTGTGACCTCCGTGCGCCGCCCCGGCCCTGTCCAGCAGCCCGGCCGCCCCAAGCCCTGACAGCGCCGGCGACCTCCTCGCCGTGGCTGAGACCGTTTTGTTGCTGCTATCGTGGCCTTGTCTCCCTGCTGTGGTAGTTTTGTTTTTTTTGTTGTTTTGTTGCTGTTGTTGTTAACCTGAACAGAGAACGTCTACCGCCATGACCGTGTACGAGACCGAGACGACCAAGTACCTCGACGAACCGATCTTCTACGGAAAAACGAGCCCGTGAACGACTACATGTGTGATGCGCCAAGTACCCCTACATCCGTGTACGACACGTGTACCACGACGACCAAGTACCTCTACGACCCGAACGACTACCGTCGCGTGTACCACTACCGTCGCCCGGAAGCACCATGTACCACAACCGTCGCCGAAACCTCAAGTACCTCTACGAACGAACGGAACGAGTACATCTACCGTCGCCCGAGTACAACTACTTCCTCTACGAGTTGCGAGAACGACTACTTCCCTCTACGGAACGACTCCTTCCTCTACGTCTCGAACCGTCCCGAAACGGTGGTTCCGAAGGTATAACGAGACGACCCCGTTACGTGACCCGTGTGATGTATGCTTGTTGTGTTGTATGAAATGCTTCCTTGTTTGCTCCGTGTCGTTTCGTCCGTTTGACATGTCCCTCGGTTGCCTCGTCACCGACTCGTGGGAACCCGGCAACGGGAACACCCCATCTTCTCTTTTAACTCGCTTCGTCACCTTTTGCACCGGTCTCTCCCGAGATACCGGAACCGAGATGATGCGTTGCATCATTTTCGGATCGTTGCCGTGGCACCCTTTCATTCCACCACGGTGACAAATACTTCTTATCTCCTTTAAGCCAACCTTTTAATAAAACTTGCATAAACTTGTTCATGTCATCCGCATCATATTAACAACATTATAATATGTGAATTGTTGTTTGCTTATAATTATTAAACATGCTCATGAGGATTTTCCGGATATGTTGTTGTTATTTTCCGGCCTCATTTAAAATGTCTTAATAGTGTAGTTTCTTTATGCTTCACCTCTTGCCATGCTAAAAACATTTAACCTTGTCTTGTAAATAATGAGAGTCAACTAAATAATTAAATGTGGTGTTTCGTCAATATGCAACTCGTTGCATATTGAGCTCCACTTAACTTGTAGTATTTGTTTGTGCACTTTGCCATGCCATGCATATTTAAACCGGACATGCATCATACTTGTTTGTGCATCGTGCCTTGTTGATGCTTGTGTGTTTACCGTGTTGTTTCTTTTCTTTCCGGTTGCTTCTCTTGTTAGCTTCGGTTTCGTTCCGGAGTTGTGAGGATCCGCTCGACTGTTGCTCCGTCTTCTTCTTGGATCCGTTCTTCTTCCCTCTGTGGAATCCCAGGCAAGATGACCGAACCCAGATACCATTACTATCTTTGCCTATTGCTAGTAGATCCGCTCTATAGTTTTGCCTCGATGCCCATGTCTTTCTTGTCAGCCTCCTATTGTAACCATTGCCATGTTTAACCACCCTACCTATGCAAACCGTTGCTTGGCTAAGTACGCTTCGCTCAGCCCTTCTTATAGCATTGTTAGTTGCAGGTGAAGATTGAAGATGCTTGCTTCATGATGAAGTTTGGTTGGGTTATATCACACTATATAAATGCTTAAAAAGGAAATCATCTATATACTGGCAGGGTGGAAGGCTAAGCCTTTTGCTTGGTGTTTTGTTCCACTCATGCCGTTAGGATCCGTATAAGCCGGTGTTATGTTCCTTGATTATGCGTTCCTAACACGGTTGGGGTGTATGGGACCCCCTTGATAAACCGCTAAGTGCTAAGTCTTTTCCAGCAAGTCCCAACCTTTGGTACTATTTGCCTAATAACAAACTAATAAAACTTGCATGGGACTAGCTATCCCTTTTATTTTAATTCAACAACCCCGGGCCAGTGCTCCACATGAGTGTTGGTCCGAAACGGGGAGTCTGCGGGGCCACCTCGAGGAAACTCAAGGTTTGGTAAAAACCT
>LR738715.1:46297784-46315133 GCA_902687465.1 Secale cereale
CTTTCAAAAAAAAAACAAAAACCACAGCCACAGAAATGCTGACGCGTGGATGCCTTTTGGTCCCGGTTGGTACCATCAACCGGGACTAAAGCCCCTCCTGCCTGGGCTCGGCGCACAGGCCATGTGGACACCCATCTGCCCCGGTTCTGGATTGAACCGGGACTAAAGGGTCAGAGCATTAGTACCGACCTTCTTGTCCCGGTTCAGGAACCGGGGCTAAAGGCCCAAGCGAACCGGGTCTGATGACCCTTTATCTACTAGTGGCATATCCCCACCGATGCTGTCGCAGGGAGGAATCTTGTGAAGGAAAAGTGGAAACCACCGGAGGAAGGATGGCGGAAAATTAATACGGATGCTGCGGTGGATGTATATGGGGTCTCCTCGGCGATTGGCTTGGTGGCTCGGAGCCATGAGGGCGAACTTATTCTAGCTGGTGGACGAAAGCTGGCCGGGGTGACTGATCCGTATTGTGCTGAGTTATTAGCTGTCAGAGAAGCTGTGCGTCTGGCTATGGAGAAGGGCTGGACGAGAGTGATTGTCGAAACGGACTGCAAAACTGTTATAGATGAATACACGGCGACAGTGTGCAGATCGACAGGAAGCCCTATCATCACCGAAATCAAATCCTATCTCCAAAACTGTCAGGGTTTACGACTAAATTTTGTAAGAAGGGAGGCCAATGAGGCAGCTCATTGGTGTGCCAGAGATATTCTGGCTAGCAATCCAACTGTAACCTCTTATGTTGTTTTCCCTGATGCTTTGGTTGCCTTAGTGCAATCGGATGTAAACTGCCTTAATGTTTGAATAAAGCCTTGAAGGGTGGTTCTCAAAAAAAAAAAAAAAACCTATCTACAAGTTGATACCAACGCACCAGGTTCCAGCCCCTCACAAGGCTAGAGAAAATCACCCATGCACCCATGAGATCAATGTTGGTGTTAGACGGTGGGGAATGAAGGTTCTCTCTTATCGCCTCATGTGGGATGGAGGTGAGAACAATGTTTCGATTTTATTTCTATGGGAGCCTTGTCGACGCAATCGATTGTGCCGAACGTGGAGCACTATGGGAGTCTTGTCGACACAATCGGTTGTGCCGAAGATGGAGCACTATGGGAGCCTTGTCGACGCAGTCAGTCGTGCCATGGTTGAGAAAAAAAAATAGTAGGGCGTATTAAAACGCAATGACACATGAAATAATGATTACCTAATTCTCAAAAATGGAAATGTATACTTGGCTAGACTTTGGTGTCTAGTAAATGTTAAACGGCTACACATAAAATGACGAGCATTATTTACCAAAAAGGGATATGCGCTCGACTAGACTTAACATCGAAGAAACATTGTTGCCCTAGCAAAATGAAGTTACATGGATTAATTTTGAGTATTAATTTTTAAAAGTGAAAACGTGTGCACAATTAAACATCGACGTCCAAGACTTCGATGCATAAAAATAGTGAGTACTGATTACAAAAATTAAAATTGTGTATCCGGGTAGATTTTGCCATTGTAGCGTGGTGTACTACCGAAACAATGACACATAGGATTACCAGTGCAAATTGCCAAAAAAAATGAAGACATTTGCTAACTATAATTTTTGGATTGGCCTCCAAGAAAGCATGTGTTGTAGGTACCAATGGAGAGGGCAAGAAAATTAATTTGCGGCACGCAAAAGACTCGGCCATGTTGGCTTCCCGTAGTGGCCTCGGTGCAACCCTAAACGACCAACGTGGCTACCCCAATCACACCCTACCCCTTCCGTTGCCGCAATAGGGCGCCGCTGGGCAAAGCCTGGGCGACGTCGATGGCGGCGGGTTTCTCTCTCTCTCTCCCCCCATCTCTCTCTCATGGTGCACGAGTGACACGGGTAGCTCGCTTATGGGGGTGCAAGGCTTGGATTTCATGACCGAGCTCGTGGGGGCTAGGTAGCGTAGCCATTGCCGGCGAGTATGCAGAGGCACCTGTGGCGGCGCCAGTGCAGGCTGATGTGGGGAGGCTCATATCTGGCAAGGCCGGCGCATTTGTCCGCCCCCCGCTGTGTGTAGGTGGCTCGATGGTGCGTGGGCGTAGTGCATGGAGGCTACAATGAAGGCACAGGTGCATAAGGGGCTGGTCGTGCGGTGTGGCTCGGTGACCCATGATGGTGCAGACGCATGCCATCGTGTCATGTGGGAAGCATATCCGCTCTCCGGTGGATGCGCAATGGAGCGCGTCTGTGTGTTTCTTGGTCTCGGGCGGCGCTCCTCTATACCTTATCGGCATGGTGCCCAAGACTATCAAACTATTACGGGTGACTCCCAGTTCTGAAGTCAGAATAAAAATGAAAAACTTCACCTAACCTACTCGTGTCGCGCAATGAAAGTTGTATTTCGTCCATCAAATATGGACACCGGCTCGAGATGGGAATCTGATACGAAGGAAGTCGTGGTTGACCAATCTGGGGTTGTCGGGATCGGTCAATAAACAATTATGAAATTTGTGTGCCGTTGGATCGAGAAGGACGATTGAGATCGGCCAGAGGAGGGATCAATACATGGGAGGTGGGAGTGGACCAATGAGGAATCAACGATCTTAGGCCAGACTTAGTCGATAGGCTGCGATTGAGTACAGTACTTCATCCGTTTCAAAATATAAGTCTTTTTAGTGATTCCAATATAGACTACATACGAAGTAAAATGAGTAAATCTACACTCTAAACTACGTTTATATACATCCGTATCTAGTTTCTTTTTCAAGAGACCCTCAAATATATTAACCAGCATTACACCGGGGCATCATCGGAAAGATACTGACGCTGGCGAAGATAGACCTGACAAGCTAAAGCTCAAGGGACAGAAACGGCCAAAGAAATGACCAAACCGAAGCATAGTGAAGGATGAACCATGGTGTGACCGGCGCTTGTTGACGATCTCAACTCCATAATGCACGAAGAGCGGTTATATTGCCTTTCAGCATGATCTATAGAGGAAGACCTACTTTATCATAGCGAAACTCCTGTTGGATCCTTTGAGATCGGTTATGGAAGAGTGCTCCTTCGACATCCAAACACAAAATCAGAGGAAGAATCAGAAGCGAACTATGTTCCTGCAGATACCAACTGATACATTACAAGTGAATCCTATTCAGGTTGTGGCTCATTCATTGCGCATAGTGAAATCAAGGGAGCGAGCAACTCAAATACTGTATCTGAGAAGTTAAAGTGGTGACCAATGCAGACAAATGATGGTGCTAAAAGGTATTTTACACTCTTGTTAGCCTGAAATGTTTGTACTGAGCATTCGTTGCTGCCCTTTGTCCACGGTCCCACATTAAATACTAATTGAGAGAAACTATTATGGTGCGAATCAATGTAATTATTTTTTAAGAAGGGGGTGCAGGGGTTATATCCTTTGGGAGGTCGCCGAATCCATCGAGTTCCCAGTGTGTCTCGACGCGGAGCTCATACTCTTTCTTCCACCCCATATCTTGGTCCAGGAACCTCCAAACAGTTACGGTGCGGTCCTTGAGGTGGACATGTTGGAGGACTCCATTCAATTGAAATAAACATGACGACGGAGTCCCGGACGACGCCCATGTTGCGGTAGGCTTTCGGCTGTGCCACCCACCTTGTTGGTGCGACGGACCGACGGTGATCAGCCAGCTAGGTAGAAAGTGGCTGGATCGGGGTATGCGCAGGCGGTAGCGAGACGGTTGAGAGCTAGGCGAAGCAGGTTCCTGGAACGATTATAGCCGTCGTACAAGAACCGAACAAATCTGATCTCGGTCGATTGGTTTGCAAGTTGCAACAGGGGCGTGTGGCTCCTTTACTTTTAGTAATTTGATGATCTGAGTTATTATAATCAATTAATTTTTTTCTGAGGATCAACTATAATCAATTAATTAGGAGTACAAGATGAATACTACTCGCTGCACAATTCCTAACCTACTCGATCGGACAATAACAATAGAGGAAGGCAAATTTTAACATGCTCCCTCTTACCCCTTATTTTTACATATGAGGTAAGAAGGTAAGAGTTAATCCGACCACTAATTAATGTGATCAACGGCTCAGATCTACTACATACTCTTACCTCTCATGTGAAAAGAGGGGGTAAGAGGGACCATGCTAAAACTGCTCATAGAGGAAACCAATACTAGATCAGATTTGTTGGACCCTGTACGTTCACGATCAAAGTACCCCAACACAAACGAGAGTAATCTGAGCAGGACATAAGACAAGGTACGTACTCCAGCATATATACAGGAGCAAGCGAAGCATTTACCTACTCATGCATGGAATGATTATGTGATGTTGCCTCTAGCTACTTTAGCCGTAGAACACGTAGGCGCGGGCAGCTGGTGACCAAGGTGCCAACATTGATGGTACTGCAGCACCCTAGTAGGATTAGCCTCTCCAGCACCGGGAACTCGTCCATCGACACCGATGTGAAGCATACCTTTTCCAAATTCATCTCGATGGACGTGGCGCTGCGAAAGCAAGGCACACCCGCATCAATGTGTCTGGCTATACCATACCTCATGTTGAAATCGCATCCCTCAAAGTTGTCGGTGATGACGAGCTCTTGTGGCGACAGCCTCGCCGCGGTGCAGAGAAGAGAGGTGAAGCAAGCATCATCATGAATGCAGTCTCTCCAAGGAATGCTGATGCCGAGGAGGGACAACGCGAGGCCAACCGGTGCCGCTTCTCCGATTGTGGCGAGCGCCGCTTGGAGCGAAGCCAGCGCCATCCCTTCGAAGTTAACACTAAGCACGCGCAGGCATGGGCATCGGTTAAGCAATGTGCCAGGGTCGGCGATGTTGCCGGAGAGGGACAACCTCTCGAGTGCCCGAAACTCGCATGCCGGCGGCAGCGTGAGCTCCTGCGAGTTGGGGTAGGTCACGCTGAGCACACGCAGGCACTGGCAGAGGTTGAGCAAGTTGCCAATGCCGTCAATTTCTCCAGTGAGGGACAGACTATCGAGGGTGGGGAACACGCTGTTTGGCGGCAGAGTGATGGACATGTCATATCTGCCGGGAGAGTTGAGGCTGAGCACGCGCAGGCGGGGGCAGCGGCTGAGCAACACGCCAAGATTTATGATGTAACCGGTGAGGGATAATCTCTCCAGCGAGGTGAACTCGCCAGCAAACGGCGGTGCGACATCGATACTGAAGACCCGCGATTGCAGCTCGATCGAGGTGGTGCGGTTGAAACAGGGCAGCTTGATGTCTCCCCACTCACACCTGTTGAACGAAGAGGTGAAGACCAGCTCCCTCGGCGAGACCCGTGCGGCGGCACGCAGCAGCGAGCCGGCAAGATCGGCGGTGTATCTCGCTTCAAGGCGGATGTCTAGGGTGGACACCGCCGGCGTCGAAGCAGCGAAGTGTGCGGCTAGTATAGCTTCGATCCTCGCGGGCTCGAGATTGTCGAAGACGAGATCTGTGAGACCGGTCCAGAGGCCGCGCCACCGGCGAGAGAGGAGGCCGGTCTGCACGGCGGCGCGGACACAGCGTAGGCGTGCGATGATCAGGAGAAGCATCTCGTCCGGGAGGGAGCTGATGAGGTCCGTGCTCTGGGGACGAGTTCCATGCGGCGACGAGCGCCGGAGGCGACGCCCCGATCGCAATTGCATGGGGAGGAATACGTATTTTTAGGCAAATCTGAAGGAGTACGTGAAGGTGCGCCCCGGCCCCCCTGCCACTTCGTTTTAGAGAAGGAATAAAAACTGACTCCGCACCTCACCCGTTTATTTCGCACCCAGCCCAGGCGTTTATTTAGCCCAACGCTGAGCATGTCATCCAGCACGTATGTTTCTACATCTCCTCAAAAGAAAAAGGAAAAAGAACATAAAAGCATGTATGTTTCTCTTCAGAAAAATGATCTCAAAAAATATTATGTTAAAACACATCCACTCTGCAAAGTAGATTTAACTAATGCAGCCTCTTAAATCTCAAAAAAGAATTCTAATGCAGCCTCTTGTTCTGTTCCAAATCGGCCATAAAACGAGTAAACAATATGTGTCCAATTGGATTTCTGTTTCCTTTCTAAAAAAAGAGTGAGTTGGATTTCGGATTTCCAACATGTAATACACAAGTTTCTTTTTGCACCGCTGTCTTTAAAAAGGTCTTAAAGTACACAAGTCAATAAGAATAGGAATTGTATAGGTCAGAAAAAGAGGGAGCACCCCCTCCGAATTGAGTTATGAGACACCTAGGGAGCAACTATGCTTCACTGGCACAGCCGCCGCCTCTTCCTCCTCCTAAAAAAAGCATCTAGGGTTCATGCCTCTCGCCGGCTTCGAAGCAGGTCCGCCCCGTCTCCAGTGGCCCTAGGGTCATGGAGGCGCGGTGGATCCTGCCAAGGGCCGGCGAGAGGGCTTTGTTTTTAGTCGTTCCTTTCAATTTTGTTAGGGTTTGTGTTCTACTGAGGAAGGCGAAACGACGGCGGCTTTCTGAAGATGGAATAAAGGTCTCCCCGCCTAACCCCCGTTCCAGTGGTGCGTCTAGCATCATTGGTGGGCGTGTGAAGGTGTGTCTCCGACGGATCTATTGTTGAGAAATTAAGCAATTGTTCGATTAATTTAATCCAATAATAAATCATGAACATGATATAGACAGTGCTAATTGAAGGAAATATGCCCTAGAGGCAATAATAAAGTTGTTATTTATATTTCCTTATATCATGATAAATGTTTATTATTCATGCTAGAATTGTATTAACCGGAAACTTAATACATGTGTGAATACATAGACAAAACAGAGTGTCCCTAGTATGCCTCTACTAGACTAGCTCATTGATCAAAGATGGTTATGTTTCCTAACCATAGACATGAGTTGTCATTTGATCAACGGGATCACATCATTAGAAGAATGATGTGATGGACAAGACCCATCCGTTAGCATAGCACAATGATCGTTTAGTTTTCTGCTATTGCTTTCTTCATGACTTATACATGTTCCTATGACTATGAGATTATGCAACTCCCGAATACTGTAGGAACACCTTGTGTGCTATCAAACGTCACAACGTAACTGGGTGATCATAAGGATTCTCTACAGGTGTCTCCGAAAGTATTCGTGGTGTTGGCATAGATCAAGATTAGGATTTGTCACTCCGAGTGTCGGAGAGGTATCTCTGGGCCCTCTCGGTAACACACATCACAATAAGCCTTGCAAGCAAAAGACTAATGAGTTAGTCACGAGATGATGTGTTACGGAACGAGTAAAGAGACTTGCCGGTAACGAGATTGAACTAGGTATAGAGATACCGACGATCGAATCTCGGGCAAGTAACATACCGTTTGACAAAAAGAACAACGTATGTTGTTATGCGGTTCTGACCGATAAAAGATCTTCGTAGAATATGTAGGAGCCAATATGAACATCCAGGTTCCGCTATTGGTTATTGACCGGAGATGAGTCTCGGTCATGTCTACATAGTTCTCGAACCCGTAGGGTCCGCACGCTTAACATTTGATGACGATCGGTATTATGAGTTTTTGAGTATTGATGTACCGAAGGTAGTTCGGAGTCCCGGATGAGATCACGGACATGAAGAGGAGTCTCGGAATGTCCGAGACATAAAGATTGATATATTGGACGGCTATATTCGGACACCGGAAGTATACCGGAAAAGTTTCGGATTTATCGGGAATGCCGGAAGGGGTTACCGGAACCCCCTACGAGAGGGGATGGTCCATAGTGGGCCTAAAGGGTGAGAGAGAGGCAGCCCATAGGGCTGGCCGGCGCCCCCACCAAGGAATCCTAGTTGGACTAGGATTGGGGGGGCGCCACCTCTCCTATTCATTTCCCCCTTCTTCCTTTCGGTGAATCCTACTAGGAATAGGATTGCAATCCTATTCCTAGTAGGAGTCCCCTCCCTAGCCGCACCATAGAGGTTGGCCGGCCCCTCCTCCCTTGCTCCTTTATATACAGGGGCAAGGGGGCACCCAAAGACACACAAGTTGAATTGTTTTAGCCGTGTGCGGTGCCCCCCTCCACAGAATCACACCTCGGTCATACCGTCGCGGAGCTTAGGCGAAGCCCTGCGCCGGTGAACACATCATATCCGTCACCATGCCGTCGTGCTGACGAAACTCTCCCGTGAAGCTCAACTGGATCAAGAGCTCGTGGGACGTCATCAAGCTGAACGTGTGCTGAACGCGGAGGTGCCGTACGTTCGGTGCTTGATCGGTTGGATCGCGAAGAAGTTCGACAACATCAACCGCGTCACTTGACGCTTCCGCTCCCGGTCTACGAGGGTACGTAGACACACTCTTCCCTCTCGTTGCTATGCATCTGGTAGATAGATCTTGCGTGATCGTAGGAAAATTTTAAAATACTACGTTCTCCAACAGTGGCATCATGAGCCAGGTCTATGCGTAGATGATATGCACGAGTAGAACACAATGAGATTGTGGACGATACTAGTCATACTGCTTACCAGCATGCCATACTTTGCTTCGGCGGTATTGTGAGATGAAGCGGCCCGGACCGACATTACGCGTACGCTTACGCGAGACTGGTTTCACCGTTACGAGCACTCGTTGCTTAAAGGTGACTGGCGGGTGTCTGTCTCTCTCACTTTAGCTGAATCAAGTGTGGCTACGCCCGGTCCTTGTGAAGGTTAAAACAGCACATACTTGACGAAACATCGTTGTGGTTTTGTATGCGTAGGTAAGAACGGTTCTTGCTAAAGCCCGTAGCAGCCACGTAAAACTTGCAACAAACAAAGTAGAGGACGTCTAACTTGTTTTTGCAGGGCATGTTGTGATGTGATATGGTCAAGACATGATGAGTTATACGGTTTTGTATGAGATGATCATGTTTTGTAAAGTTATCGGCAACTGGCAGGAGCCATATGGTTGTCGCTTTATTGTATGAAATGCAATCGCCATGTAATTGCTTTACTTTATCACTAAGCGGTAGCGATAGTTGAGGAAGCAATAGTTGGCGAGACAACAACGATGCTACGATGGAGATCAAGGTGTCGCGCCGGTGACGAAGGTGATCATGACGGTGCTTTGGAGATGGAGATCAAAAGCACAAGATGATGATGGCCATATCATGTCACATATTTTGATTGCATGTGATGTTTATCTTATTATGCTTCTTATTTTGCTTAGAACGACGGTAGCATTATAAGATGATCCCTTACTAAATTTCAAGGTATAAGTGTTCTCCCTGAGTATGCACCGTTGCGAAAGTTCGTCGTGCCGAGACACCACGTGATGATCGGGTGTGATAAGCTCTACGTTCAAATACAACGGGTGTAAGCCAGTTTTGCACACGCAGAATACTCGGGTTAAACTTGACGAGCCTAGCATATGCAGATATGGCCTCGGAACACTGGAGACCGAAAGGTCGAGCGTGAATCATATAGTAGATATGATCAACATAAGATGTTCACCATTGAAACTACTCCATCTCACGTGATGATCGGACATGGTTTAGTTAATTTGGATCACGTGATCATTTAGATGACCGGAGGGATGTCTATCTAAGTGGGAGTTCTTTAATTAATATGATTAAATTGAACTTTAATTTATCATGAAGTTAGTCCTGGTAGTATTAGCATATCTATGTTGTAGATCAATAGCTCGCGATGTTGCTCCCCGTTTATTTTTCATATGTTCCTAGAGAAAACCAAGTTGAAAGATGTTAGTAGCAATGATGCGGAATTGTTCCGTGATCTGAGGATTATCCTCATTGCTGCACAGAAGAATTATGTCCTTGATGCACCGCTAGGTGACAGACCTATTGCAGGAGCAGATGTAGACGTTATGAACGTTTTTGACAAAAGCTCGATATGATGACTGCTTGATAGTTTAGTGCACCATGCTTTACGGCTTATAACCGGGACTTCAAAAACGTTTTGAAACGCCATGGAGCATATGAGATGTTCCAAGAGTTGAAATTAGTATTTCATACTCATGCCCGTGTCAAGAGGTATAAGACCTCTGACAGTACTTTGCCTACAAGATGGAGGAGAATAGCTCAACCAGTGAGCATGTGCTCAGATTGTCTGGGTAGTACAATTGCTTGAATCAAGTGGGAGTTAATCTTCCAGATAAAATAGTAATTGACAAAGTTCTCTAGACACTATCACCAAGTTAGTAGAACTTCGTGATGAACTATAATATGCAAGGGATGACGAAAGTAATTCCCGAGCTCTTCACGATGTTGAAATCGGCGAAGGTAGAAATCAAGAAAGAGCATCAAATGTTGATGGTTAACCAGACCACTTGTTTCAAGTAAAGGGCAAAGGGATAGAAGGGGAACTTCAAGAAGAATGACAAGCAAGTTGTCACTCCCGTGAAGAAACCCAAAGCTAAACTCAAGCCTGAAACAAGTGCTTCTACTGCAAAGGAAATGGTCACTAGAAGTGGAACTGCCCTAGATATTTGGCGGATAAGAAGGATGGCAAAGTGAACAAAGGTATATTTGATATACAGATTATTGATGTGTATTTTACTAGTGTTCATATCAACCCCTCGGTATTTGATATTGGTTCAGTTGCTAAAGAGTAGTAACTCGAAATGGGAGTTGCATAATGAACAGAAACTAGTTAAAGGATGAAGTGACGATGTGTATTGGAAGTAGTTCCAAGATTGATATGATCATCATCGCACACTCCCTATACTTTCGGGATTAGTGTTGAACCTAAATAAATGTTATTTGGCATTTGCGTTGAGCATGAATATGATTTGATCATATTTGTTGCAATACGGTTATTCATTTAAAGTCATAGAATAATTGTTATTCTGTTTACATGAATAAAACCTTCGATGGTCATACACCCAATGAATATAGTTTGTTGGATCTCGATCGTGGTGATACACATATTCATAATATTGAAGCCAAAAGATGCAAGGTTAATAATGATGGTGCAACTTATTTGTGGCACTGCCGTTTAGGTCATAATGGTGTAAAGCGCATGAAGAAACTCCATAGTGATGGACTTTTGGAATCACTTGATTATGAATCACTTGGTGCTTGCGAACCATGCCTCATGGGCAAGATGACTAAAACTCCGTTCTCCAGAACAATGGAGCGAGCAACATATTTGTTGGAAATCATACATACTGATGTATGTGGACCAATGAGTGTTGAAGCACGCGGCGGGTATCGTTATTTTCTGACCTTCACTGATGATTTGAGCAGATATGGGTATATCTACTTAATGAAGCACAAGTCTGAAACATTTGAAAAGTTCAAAGAATTTCATAGTGAAGTAGAGAATCATCGTAACAAGAAAATGAAGTTTCTACGATCTGATCGTAGAGGAGAATATTTGAGTTACGAGTTTGGTCTTCATTTGAAACAATGTGGAATAGTTTCACAACTCACGCCACCCGGAACACCACAGCGTAATGGTGTGTCCGAACGTCATAACCGTACTTTATTAGATATGGTGCGATCGATGATGTCTCTTACCGATCTACCACTATCGCTTTTGGGGTTATGCATTAGAGACAGCTACATTCACGTTAAATAGGGCACCATCTAAATCCGTTGATACGACACCTTATGAACTATGGTTTGGCAAGAAACCAAAGTTGTCGTTTCTTAAAATTTGGGGCTGCGATGCTTATGTGAAAACACTTCAACCTGATAAGCTCGAACCCAAGTCGGAAAAATGTGTCTTCATAGGATACCCAAAAGAGACTGTTGGGTACACCTTCTATCACAGATCCGAAGGCAAGATATTCGTTGCTAAGAATGGATCCTTTCTAGAAAAAGAGTTTCTCTCGAAAGAAGTGAGTGGGAGGAAAGTAGAACTTGATGAGGTAATTGTACCTTCTCCCGGATTGGAAAGTAGTACATCACAGAAAATTGTTCGAGTGATTCCTACACCAATCAGTGAGAAAGTTAATGATGATGATCATGAAACTTCGGATCAAATTTCTACTAAACGGCGTAGATCAACCAGAGTACGTTCCGCACCAGAGTGGTACGGTAACCCAGTTCTGGAAATCATGTTACTAGACCATGATGAACCTACGAACTATGAGGAAGCGATGATGAGCCCAGATTCCGCAAAATGGCTTGAGGCCATGAAATCTGAGATGGGATCCATGTATGAGAACAAAGTGTGGACTTTGGTTGACTTGCCCGATGATCGGCAGGCCATCGAAAATAAATGGATCTTCAAGAGGAAGACCGACGCAGACGGTAATGTTACTGTTTGCAAAGCTCGACTTGTTGCGAAAGGGTTTCGACAAGTTCAAGGAGTTGACTACGATGAGACTTTCTCACCTGTAGCGATGCTTAAGTCTGTCCGAATCATGTTAGCAATTGCCGCATTTTATGATTATGAAATCTGACAAATGGATGTCAAAACTGCATTCCTGAATGGATATCTCAAAGAAGAGTTGTATATGATGCAACCAGAAAGTTTTGTTGATCCAAAAGGTGCTAACAAAATGTGCAAGCTCCAGCGATCCATCTATGGACTGGTGCAAGCATCTCGGAGTTGGAATATACGCTTTGATAAGTTGATCAAAGCATATAGATTTATACAGACTTAAGGTGAAGCCTGTATTTACAAGAAGTGAGTGGGAGCACTACAACCTTTCTGATAAGTATATGTGAATGACATATTGTCGATCGGAAATGATGTAGAATTTTCTGGAAAGCATAAAGGAGTGTTTTAAAGGAGTTTTTCAAAGAAAGACCTTGGTGAAGCTGCTTACATATTGGGCATCAAGATCTATAGAGATAGATCAAGATGCTTGATAAGACTTTCGATGAGTACATACCTTGATAAGATTTTGAAGTAGTTCAAAATGGATCAGTCAAAAAGGAGTTCTTGCCTGACTTGTAAGGTGTGAAGTTGAGTAAGACTCAAAGCCAGACCACGGCAGAAAAATATAGAGAGAATGAAAGTCATTCCCTATGCCTCAGCCATAGGTTCTATAAAGTATGCCATGCTGTGTACAAAACATGTTGTGTACCTTGCCATGAGTTTGTCAAGGGGGTACAATAGTGATCCAGGAGTAGATCACTGTACAGCGGTCAAAATTATCCTTAGTAATTGGATGACTAAGGAAATATTTCTCGATTATGGAGGTGATAAAGAGTTCGTCGTAAAGGGTTACGCCGATGCAAGCTTTGACACTAAATCCAGATGACTCTAAGTATCAATCTGGATGCGTATTGAAAGTGGGAGCAATTAGCTAGAGTAGCTCCATGCAGAGCATTGTAGACATAGAAATTTGCGAAATACATACGGATCTGAATATGACAGACCCGTTGACTAAACTTCTCTCACAAGCAAAACATGATCACACCTTATTACTCTTGGGTATTAATCACATAGCGATGTGAACTAGATTATTGACTCTAGTAAACCCTTTGGGTGTTGGTCACATGGCGATGTGAACTATGGGTGTTATTCACATAACGATGTGAACTATCAGTATTAAATCACATGGCAATGTGAGCTAGATTATTGACTCTAGTGCAAGTGGGAGACTGAAGGAAATATGCCCTAGAGGAAATAATAAAGTTGTTATTTATATTTCCTTATATCATGATAAATGTTTATTATTCATGCTAGAATTGTATTAACCGGAAACTTAATACATGTGTGAATACATAGTCAAAACAGAGTGTCCCTAGTATGCCTCTACTAGACTAGCTCATTGATCAAACATGGTTATGTTTCCTAACCATAGACATGAGTTGTCATTTGATCAACGGGATCACATCATTAGAAGAATGATGTGATGGACAAGACCCATCCGTTAGCATAGCACAATGATCGTTTAGTTTTCTGCTATTGCTTTCTTCATGACTTATACATGTTCCTATGACTATGAGATTATGCAACTCCCGAATACTGTAGGAACACCTTGTGTGCTATCAAACGTCACAACGTAACTGGGTGATCATAAAGATGCTCTACAGGTGTCTCCGAAAGTATTCGTGGTGTTGGCATAGATCAAGATTAGGATTTGTCACTCCGAGTGTCGGAGAGGTATCTCTGGGCCCTCTCGGTAACACACATCACAATAAGCCTTGCAAGCAAAAGACTAATGAGTTAGTCATGAGATGATGTGTTACGGAACGAGTAAAGAGACTTGCCGGTAACGAGATTGAACTAGGTATAGAGATACCGACGATCGAATCTCGGGCAAGTAACATACCGTTTGACAAAAAGAACAACGTATGTTGTTATGCGGTTCTGACCGATAAAAGATCTTCGTAGAATATGTAGGAGCCAATATGAACATCCAGGTTCCGCTATTGGTTATTGACCGGAGATGAGTCTCGGTCATGTCTACATAGTTCTCGAACCCGTAGGGTCCGCACGCTTAACGTTTGATGACGATCGGTATTATGAGTTTTTGAGTATTGATGTACCGAAGGTAGTTCGGAGTCCCGGATGAGATCATGGACATGACGAGGAGTCTCGGAATGTCCGAGACATAAAGATTGATATATTGGACGGCTATATTCGGACACCGGAAGTATACCGGAAAAGTTTCGGATTTATCGGGAATGCCGGAAGGGGTTACCGGAACCCCCTACGAGAGAGGATGGTCCATAGTGGGCCTAAAGGGTGAGAGAGAGGCAGCCCATAGGGCTGGCCGGCGCCCCCACCAAGGAATCCTAGTTGGACTAGGATTGGGGGGGCGCCACCTCTCCTATTCCTTTCCCCCTTCTTCCTTTCGGTGAATCCTACTAGGAATAGGATTGCAATCCTATTCCTAGTAGGAGTCCCCTCCCTAGCCGCACCATAGAGGTTGGCCGGCCCCTCCTCCCTTGCTCCTTTATATACGGGGGCAAGGGGGCACCCAAAGACACACAAGTTGAATTGTTTTAGCCGTGTGCGGTGCCCCCCTCCACAGAATCACACCTCGGTCATACCGTCGCAGAGCTTAGGCGAAGCCCTGCGCCGGTGAACACATCATATCCGTCACCATGCCGTCGTGCTGACGAAACTCTCCCGTGAAGCTCAACTGGATCAAGAGCTCGTGGGACGTCATCAAGCTGAACGTGTGCTGAACGCGGAGGTGCCGTACGTTCGGTGCTTGATCGGTTGGATCGCGAAGAAGTTCGACAACATCAACCGCGTCACTTGACGCTTCCGCTCCCGGTCTACGAGGGTACGTAGACACACTCTTCCCTCTCGTTGCTATGCATCTGGTAGATAGATCTTGCGTGATCGTAGGAAAATTTTAAAATACTACGTTCTCCAACACTAATGACATACTGAAAATTCATGATGTACGCACATACTAGACATATAGTAGAAACATCTACGCAAAACACTAGTACTGCACACATGGAAATAATCAGGATAAGGGTAAGCATGTTATACCCTTCAGTAGGCCAGTTGGCCGGATCAGCAGCAGAGGCAGCGGCCTCGTCGGCGATGCGCTTGTCGGAGGCGGCCTTGTCGGCAGCAGCCTTGTCAGCGTCGGTGCTGGTGCTCATGGTGAAGGCGAAGACGACGCGGACGAAGATGTAGTCGACGTAGAGGAAGCAGTCGAACCGAGGCGAGCAGTCGCGTAGAAGACGCTCCCCAAAAACCTAATCGCCCCTCTCCCGTACAAGATCTGGAGAGGCGGGGTTTCGGAGGCCTGCTCTCCCGTCGGCCGTGTACGCGGAAGACGGGATGGAGTCACCGGCGACAGCAGCAGCGAGAGGAACAACAGAGGTGGTGGTGGCAGAGCAGATGTGATCTGTCTTGTTCTCTGGAGAGGAGCGACCTCTCTTATATAGGCGCAGAGGAGGAGACAAACGGTCCAGCATAAACGCACATAATGAATCACAATGAATTCTGGTAACGGCCGTACTTAAGACCGCACATAATGAATCACAATGAATTCTGGTAACGGCCGTACTTAAGACCGCACATAATGAATCACAATGAATTCTGGTAACGGCCGTACTTAAGACGAAACGTTTCAGCTCGTATTCATTTTCCATTAATCGTTTTTCAGTTGACTGTTCAAATTCCAATCCCGCGTGACAAAAAGAACACATCGGCTCGGCGAGATTCCCGCAACCCGCAGCATGGGCCCTTAGGGATTTTTTCTGTAATTGCTAAATGGGCCCAAAGCCCATCTCATATTCAGCAATCCCCCACCAGATCCCAAAGGCCCATGGTGTTGTCCTCTGTTCCAAACTCTGTTTTGATATACCAGTATTTTAGTGGAGACCTGTTAAGATTGAACATCCACCTAGAGCAAATAGCTACACCCCTCCACAACTGAACAATGGACTAAGCCTTGAATTGTCAGTTTGGCGTAAAGAGGTTTCACCACATGTCTTACTGATACTAGGCTGCCGAAGGCTGACCCCTCGGGTGGAGCATATAAGTCACACTCCTCGCCTGTTCATGAGCTTACTAGAGATCACCCCAATCTCATAGACTGTGACTAGCAGTCGGGCTCATATAGGTGTGTTCCTCCAAAGATCGCTCTGTAGGATAGCATCTTGCTTATACATATAAGCCTTGGAACACATTAAGACAGTAGTCATCCTCCCATACAGTATTGAGAGTATTGCATCTCCAGCGGAGTGGGTTAGTATAGTTACTCTCCTCAGTTCACCACTGGCTTGTTTTCCCAGGTCCTACTTCACGGGATCTCCGATCACATAGGTTGGGTTACCACCATGGCAGCTCATGTGGGTCTCATGCCCATCTCCCTCGATGCATTATCTATCACAACACGTGATAGCCCTTTTGTGAAGGGATCTGCCAGATTCTTAGCCGTATGGACATATTCCAACGCTATCACCCCGGAGTTTCTCAATTTTCTGACAGCTTTTAATCTCATTCTTATGTGTTTGTTGGACTTCATGTTGTCCTTTGAACTCTTCACCTTGGTGATGACGGTCTGATTGTCACAGTTCATAAGGATAGCCGGAACCGGTTTATCAACCAATGGCAAGTCCATCAAGAGATCTCGAAGCCATCCCGCTTCGACACCAGATGTGTCTAATGCTGTTAATTCTGCTTCTATTGTCGATCTCGTTAAGATCGTTTGCTTGCAAGACTTCCAGGAAACAGCGCCACCTCCAAGAGTAAACATATACCCAGTTGTGGCCTTCATCTCATCAGCATCAGAGATCCAATTCGCATCACTATACCCTTCAAGTACCGACGGGTATCCGGTATAGTGAAGTCCATAGTTCATAGTACCCTTCAGATAACGCATAACTCTTTCAACAGCATGCCAATGTACATCACCCGGTTTTGATACAAACCGACTCAGTTTGCTCACAGCAAAAGCGATGTCAGGCCTCGTAGCGCTAGCTAGGTACATCAGTGAACCAATGATTTGAGAGTATCTCAATTGATCTATAGCCGTGCCTTTGGATTTTCGAATCAACACGCTAGGATCATATGGTGTTTGAGATGGT
>LR738715.1:46323848-46359853 GCA_902687465.1 Secale cereale
CCCCCCCCCCCCCCCCCCCCTACAATGAGCCCATCTCTTAGAGCATCTCCAACACACGCGCAATTTTTTTTACAGTGCTGAAATAGTGTTTTTACCAGACGCACATAAACCCGGTGCCCAACCCGGCGGCCCCACATGCAGCAGTCCCGCGCATAAGCCGGTGCCTTAAATTTGCAGCCCCGCAGCCCACGTGCGCTAAATTTACAGCCTCATTTTTGTGTGTGCTCTATTTTATAGGTTCTACTAGAGCTCTATTTTTCGTTGCGCGCGCTATATTGGAATTTTTTTCAGCGCGCGGCTTATATAGCGCGTATGTTGGAGATGCTCTTATACTGCTTCTTTTTACATGGCCGGTGGCCCATATCTTCTAGCTAGACTACATATTCACCCAATTAACAAAGCCCAAGCCCTTAACTGCCCAATGACAATGGCCGCAAAAAAGCATATTTTTGTTCCAGTTGTTGAATAACCGATGATAAATACCCCCTCGAAAACTGATGATGAGTAGAGTTCTACGAATCCTAAATGAGGATAAATATATTTGAAGGTGATTGAAGTTAGAAGTATCGAGATGCATTTTGAAGGTAATTAAGCACCTATTGATGTTGTGGATCGACCAGAGCGACAAAGCACCGACAATGGCTGTGAGGGGCGCCGCAAGAGGGAGATCTCCCGTGCTTGAAGAAGCACTGGGCGCAAGATTGCTCAGAGCGGTGTGGTGAAGCATATCAGTTTGTTCGGGGAAGTCGTGGTACTCCAAATGTTGTTTTATGAGGTACGAGTGATCAACGGTTTTATTCAGAATGATCGCATTTCGTGAAGAGTTGTCGCTGATTAAGCTCGCTTAATGTCGTTAGGCTTTGCGAATGTATGGGCGGTTCAAGTTGTCCATTCAGTTTTTCTTTTCGGTGGTCAGATTATCGCTTTTGCATGATACACTAAATAAGGGACCATAATAAGCTAATAACACATGGTTTGAATCCACACCGCTCCCTATCTACTAGGACAGGACTTTGTACCCTATTTACACACTTCTTGAATCCAACTCTAATTGTAACCCGTCTTGTACAAAATATCTGCCACAATTCCAACACGCGCCTTGCCGGAGCCAGATGTCTTAAAGTTGTGGGTGCCCCTTAGCATTCATCATTATCGCCATCGTCGCCGCCGAGCTTGACGAACAACGCATCGCAGTGACGCTCTATGATCAACAAGGTACATCAGGTTGAGCGCTATCTCGCGCTCGTCTATCATAGACTCCTTAACGGTGGCGGTGTTCTGCCACCGCTTATGGCTTGGCTAGGAGGGCGGTGATGGTGGCAGTGGCGGTGTGCTCGGCGGCAAGATGCACTTTGACAACGTAGTGCTCCTCCTTCCATAGTTGGAGGGGCACCACGACGCCTCCCTCCACCTCCTCATCAGCCTTGGGCATCTCTGGCTCTCCCTCCTCCTCACACTCCTTCAACGAGGAGCTCCAACAGGGGCACGCGATGAAGATTGTGTTGACCTCCGTCGTGATTTTCGCCCGGCGGACTGCAGAGGGCATCACCAGTACCGCGGGACGCGCGCATACCATGAACAGAGCTAGGGGGAGCTCGCGTGGCTCACAGTGAGCTTTGTGGTTGCAATGGATGGGGTGGCATGTGCAGGGTAGATCCTGATGATGTTGTGGGGGCAAGGGCGCGGCCGCCCCAGGGATTCCCCTAGAAAAAACAACTAAGGTTAGCCACAGTTGTAGAAAGACGGCTCTTTATATCAGTCATGTTGCATGCACAAGTATAGCTGAAAAGATAAAAACAAAAGGTGAATAGATCGTCCCAACAGGGGTGGCAATGGATCAGGTAGAGCACTGACAGTTGCACCATTATCTCAGGATTAGGAAGGAGAGAGAGAGAAGGTATTTGGAGAGTCGGGCGGGCTGCTCAAATTTAGTACGATAAGGGAAGTTTTCAGGAGGAAGGGCATCCCCAGCACGGACCCTGTAAATGCCCGCAAACATCCGAAACGAGGTGTCCGGACATAATTTTCCATCCCACGTGGACCCGCATTTGTCAGCGGACGCGTCCGTTTGTCTGTTTTCTCGCAAACCAGACGCAAACCATGGGGAGGTTTGCGGGCGTCCAGACCGCCGCCATGTACGCGACAGACACCCTGGCCCCACCCAGAAACATCTCCCTCGCCCGTGCCCTGTCCCGTATGACTGCACCTTCGCTCCCCGCGCCGCATTCATGCATTCTCTTGCTTGGGTGCGTTTTCTCAAAGAGAATATGATGCACTTTCTCTTGAGGTTGGCCACCATGTCTTCTTAGGCCAGCCCTATGATGCTTTGTACTCCCTCCGTTCCATAATGTAGTGCCTATAGATTTTTTGAAAAGTCAAACCTCACAAACTTTGATCAAGTTTGTGGAGAAAAATATGTACATCTAGAGTGTGAAACATATATCACTAGATTCACCATAATATGTAGTTTCACATTATATATTTTTGCTGTTGTAGACATAAATGTTTTTCTCTACAAACTTGGTCAAAGTTTGCAAAGTTTGACTTTCCAGAAAATCTGTAGGCACTACATTATGGAATGGAGGGAGTACATCCTTGTAAGCATTGCTATGGGTTGAATAAAGCTTTGCGAGTTGACATAGTGAACCAACCGAGAAGCCAACATAAAAGGTTGAGGAAGAGCTCCCAAACTGAATATGTTGACAGGGTAGACGCGGCTCCTCCTTTTCCACGGGACCTTGCTGTTTTCAACTCTAGCCGGGGCTCCACGCAAAACATACCCTCAATCTCTCTCCATCGACTCTTTTCTTTGATAGACGGGAAAGGAGATGAACAATGTTGACCACCAAGATATCCTCCAGTCTAAATGTTATCTTGGTATGGCTTGCGGCGGCGATGTGACTAACCTCCATGACTTGGGCCCTCGCTGGATCAGTGCACCGACTTGCCAGCCTAACTGGAGGATCCATCTTGTGCGTGAAATGGCCACGACATCTATGTGCTATCCTTCTATTTCGTCCGGGCAGGCAGTGTACACGACGAAACATCACATTCCAATGGAAGACTGCAATGTTAAATGCGAAGAAGCTCACTGTCTTCGGTATACATGATGGTCCACTGTGGGAAGTTGGAGGGCGAGAAGCAGTACGACGTTGGCATCGAGGGCCGAGATAGAGGATGTTGATGGCGGACTGAGAGACGAGCATAGACCCCCATCTTTGTCATTTGGTATTTGTACATGGTATCTGGCCATAAGATGGAAAACAAATCAATGGTCCAGGATTGGTCTGATAAAGGGAAACCATCAGACGTCTGAGGGAAAGCGTTCCCCTTCTTTTATTAGGCTGCTCTCCCTAAAGTGAGCAAATTTGTATTATTTGCAGAGGATTGGGTTCAAGATTTTGTCCTGAAGGTTTTTCAATATGCTATGTGGTATGTGATGTGCCTATATTTTATATATATTCATATGTTCATTTTTAAAAACTTTTCCCAGGTTTTGCCTGTGATAAATTGATGCATGTTTTAAATATGTATTTAAATTTTTTAATATGTTCCTTACTTTTCCCTGATTGGTGATATATACTTTGGCGATGTTACCTATGGAAATAGTAATGATTTTCTTATTGTATGGACAGAACAATCAATTTTGCTGGTGAATCTTACATTGTCACAAAGGTAAGACCCGTGCTCTATGTTTCTCCTATAAAATTAACAGCATTGGCTGCCTCAAAAAGAAAGGAAATGAACAGTTCTGTTATGAAGATAACACCATAGACGAAGCATGGGCTTTTATCTGTTGTCTGACACTTTTTTAAATTGATGCAATGGAGGACTGTTTCTTGTGCTTTACATTCTCTAGATTTTTTATGTATTTGTATATCTTTTCCCTATTGTGGATCCAAATTTACAAGGAATCCTTTGTGATGCTGAATTTATTTCAGTGATACAGAATGTGAGATCATTTATGGGCATGTCTAACAATTTCTTATGACGGAAACATATCTGGTGCTTTTCTTGTTGGGCATTGTCCGGAATTGTCCTTGCATAGTTGGTTGGTTCATGTATATAAACTAGAATAAAACTGAACTATAATAATTTTAAGATCATGATTGAGTATTCACATGAAAACTATCGAGTAAAATCGATGTTTACATACATGGATTCTATGAATCTGCGTAGAACTAAATCATAGGTTGCTAGAGATTCCAACCTGAAGTTATTATCCATATAATATTTTGTATGAATTTATGTTTTGCTTCATCGACCTGTGATAATGACTTCTACAAGGTAGGAGTTTAAGTATAATAAATTACGGGGCTAGAGAAATCGGTCTGAAGCCACTTATAAGATTATATCCTCACAAATTTAAAGGATTCTCCTGTTATTATTTTCTTATAGTTGTATTTTGAGCATAGGCATCTCTAGCTGAGCTGCTCTTTCAGACATCCAAAATTAAGGATTATTGGTGTACTAACAAATAGTCTAAGAAATAGAAAATTCCTTTGTTGATAAGAAATTGTAGTGGGATATCCTGTCTAAATGAACAGATGACCAGATATCCTGTTATTATTTTCTTATAGTTGCAATTTTTAGCAATGCTTGCTGATGTTATGCAAATGATGTTGTGTCTGATGTCAAGGCATTATGGGAAGATAAACAGTACCCAGTTTTTGCATGACTGTAACTTCCATAACAAGTTATGCTTTTGACTTTCCCCGTCATTAGAGCTTTTGGCGCTTGATTTCATTTCTGATTGGGAAATTTACATGCTTTTTGTGCTGAGATTTGGATTTTGACAACATCAATCTAATAGTCAACTATATAGTGGATGAGAATATGTGGCTCTCGGGTGCCACACACTCCTATATGAATATAGTATTGAAAAAATACATCATGGCCAGTGCTTACTTGGACCATTTTGATTCTGATTAGCCTATTGTTAAGGTTCAATATGCTAGGGTTGATGCTTGAGTATAGAAATCATTGTATTCATATATCTCACAGTTTGTTTGTATCAGGTTCATGTGAGGTGGTGCCTATGAAGTACTACATCAACAAGGCAAATAAATTATGCCACTTATTAGTATTTTTAGTGATTATGGATGCGTATTTGGCTCTCCTTTATTATGTTCCTGTTTTTATTACCTCCTCTTATGTGTCCTCGCTTTTGGTATCGAACTTCGTGTCGAATGGTTATTCTTTGTGGTCGTATGAACCCACTGAGCTTGATCCTACCTTATAATCTGATGTTGATATTGAGCTTCATTGCGTTCTACTTTTTATCACAATTGAATGTTTTTTACTTTATTATTATCCTGTATAATTGCAAATGCTATACCTGGGTTTCTACTAACATAGTGTTACATGCTTCGTCAAAATGTTGGGACCGGCACCCTTGCGCCAAGGCGCCATCCCGATCTAGTATGCTCAAGACCAGGGCATGAATGCAAGGGGGCTGTGAACACGCGCCTTCTTTGTAGTAGTTGTAGCTCTGCATGGTCTCAAACCTCATGCTCTTGAGCGACCAAAAACCAAATAAAAGAGGCGACTGTGTACACGATCGCGCCAACGAGACCTGCTCCACCATAGGCGTCGAGATAGACACGCTGAGGTCCAGGTCGGCCTTGACCTCTAGGTTCAGCAGTTTAAGCAACGGAGTCACAATGTCAATGCCACGACATTCTGTGTCTTTAGCGGCACCAAGGTAAAGCTCCTGTAGCGACGTCGAGTGGACTGTGACATGGTGTGTACGATCATCTGTGGTCGCCTTGAGAACACGCAGGCGGGGGCAGCGGGTGACCAATGTGGCAAGGTCAGGGACGGTGCAACCCACAAGGGACAGCCTCTCGAGCGCAGCCAATTGATCTGCCGGTAGATGAAGCGGACGGTATACAAGCTCATCTCGATTGCAGTAGTACTCCGGAAGAAAGGCAGGTCAATGTCGTAGCATTCGTGGTAACTGTCGGTGAGGACGAGCTCCTGGGGGTGACCCTGGCCATGGCACCGAGAAGGGAGGCGAAGCGAGCAGCCCCAACACTGTACCTGAAATCAGTAGTAATGTAGCGGATGTGGAGCAGGGACACGGTAAGGCCGAGCACCGCAGCAGCTTCAAGAGACGCGAGCGCCTGTTGGAGCGAATCTGGATCTGTGCGGCGGAAGGTGACGCTGAGCACACGTAGGCGTGGGCAGCGGCTGAGCATGGTACCAAGGTCGACAATGTGGCCAGAGAGACTCAACCTCTCGAGCATGGGGAGCTGGCCGGCCAGCGGCTGTTTCAGGCGGAGGAAATTCGTGTCCAGCTGGACGTGGATTTTTAGAAATATCTGCACCCGGGCCCTGCTATCCTGGCTCTCCAATATTGCTTTAATATCTGTGCAACACAACTAACTTTCTATATGATTTTTTTTTCTTTTTTACTTCTCTCACATAGAACATGTCTTGAAGTTCAAACCTTTGCAGCGTGGCAAAACTTTCTATCTAGAATCTAGGATAAATCTTTCAGAATTTTTTGTCAAACATAATCTAAAAAAACATTTTTTGTATATTTATGTTCGAAAAAAAATTCTGAAAGATTTATCCTAGATTCTAGATAGAAAGCTTTGCCACGCTGCAAAGGTTTGAACTTCAAAACATGTTTTGTGCGAGAGAAACAAACAGAGAAATGTGTTTGCATGAATCGCGATGCGTAGAATGGATGGCCAGATAAGGAGGGCCTAGGTGCAGGTGTTCTATTATATGTTTTCGGTGTCCAGCTCGATCGATATGACCCGCCTGAAGCACGGCATGGCGATTTCAACGGGACGGCCTGGTTTGACCGCACTAGACCGCGCGAGGGTGAAGACGAGCTCCTTCGACGAGAGCCGCACGACGGCGCCCAGCAGCGACTTGGCGCGGACGTCCTCCGTCTTTCCCCACGGCTTCAACGGAAAATCACGGATTCGGATGTCGAGAAGAGAAACTACCGCGGGGAGTGTCGTTGCCGATCTGAAGAGGAGGAAGAGAGGAACGAGACTAGCGAGAGAGAGAGTTTTTCTGCCGCTCCAAGTTCACCGCTTTTCTGTTATTCATCTTCTTTCCTATATGCTAGTTACAACAACCTAGCTAACCAACTCCCGGTGTGCATGCCATGATCCGAGCCGGCCGTGCCATCCCACGACCACGAATCAAAAGCACCAAGTCCACCCGGAGAGAAAGTAGGAGGGAGCTGGGGGAGTGGGCGAGCATGCCACACACCACCCTCTACGTGCATGCATATGTCATGTCCATGCGCACGCATTATTACAATAAACAGAAAAACAGAATGAACTTAGACTACACAGCCTAGAGTAGGCTGAGATTAACCTAACATTTCTCCCCCATAAGCATTGGCGGAGCTTAGGCAAGGCTGAATGGGCCGTGGCCCGCCCAGCCCAGCCAAAAATGAAGAAGGATGAGATGAAATTTGGGCCTTAAGTACAACTACTATGTGTAATTCCTTAGCCCGCCCCGCCCAGCTTTTTCCCTGTAGCTCCGCCATTGCCCATAAGCTCAGGCCTTGTCGCCGATCTCCTTGACTCCAAGCTTCTGCCGCATTTCCACAAAGCGAACACGCCCAAGAGCCTTTGTCAGTGCATCTGCCAGCTGGTAGTTGGTCCGAATATGATCGACCTCTACTTGACCTTCCTCAATGCATTCTCTGATGAAGTGGTACTTAACATCAATATGCTTGCTGCGTTCTTGATGAACTGGGTTCTTTGCCAAAGCAATTGCTGACTTGTTGTCGATCAAGAGTTTGAACTTTGTTGGCTCTTGGCCCCTCATCTCACTGATCAGTCTGTTCAACCAGAGACCTTGACAGGTTGCAGCTGTGGCCGCCACATATTCGGCCTCACAAGAGCTGATCGCCACTACCTTTTGTTTCTGGGAGGTCCAAGAGATGGGGTTTTCTCCAAGGAAGAACACATTCCCAGAGGTGCTCATACGATCTCCAGCATCACCAGCATGATCACTGTCGCTGTAGCCCAACAGTCTCCCCTCACCACCATGCACATAGCAGCAACCATAGTTCAGAGTTCCCTGAATAAACCTGAGTATCTACTTGACTGCTTCCCAGTGTGTTGTGGTCGGCTTCTCCATGAACCTACTGACAATACCCACAACATGTGTAATGTATGGTCTCGTATGGACCAAGTACCTCAGGCTTCCAATCACGCTGCGGTAGAGTGAGGGATCAACAGCTTTTGTTTCATCTTATTTCTTCAACTTCAGTCTGCATTCCATGGGAGTGTGAGACAGGTTACATTCACTCATTCCGGCCACCTCCAGTATCTTTTCAGCATACCCTCGCTGGCTCAAAGTGATTGCCTCCTTGAATTGGGATACTTCTATACCAAGATAGTAACTCAGCAACCCAAGGTCTGTCATCTTGAACAGTTTCTACATCTGGGCCTTGAACTTCGATATGTGTGCTGTATCTGTGCCTGTGATAATCAAGTCGTCTACATAGACGCCCACAAGCAGGTAGGAGACTGCATCGCCTCGCCTGTACACATCATGCTCCAATGGGCTTCTTTTGAAACCGAGAGAGCAAAGAGATTCATCCAATTTGGCATACTAGGCTCTTGGTGCCTGACGGAGGCCATAGAGTGCCTTCTTCAGTTTCAGCACCTGATGCTCCTTCCCAGTCACGACATAACCTGGTGGCTGTGCAACATACACCTCCTCAACGAGCTCTCCATTGAGAAAGGCTGTCTTCACGTCCATGTGATGCACTTCCCAGTCAGAGTGCGCTGCGAGAGCAAGGAACAAACGCACCGTCTCCATGCGTGCAACTGGTGCAAAAACCTCTTCAAAGTCTACCCCTTCTCGCTGTGCATAGCCTTTCGCAACCAATCGGGCCTTGTACTTGAGGATCTTGCCGTCGGGATTGCGCTTAACTTTGGACACCCACTTGAGTCCAATGGCCTTGTGCCCTCGAGGAAGAGAGGACAGCTCCCAAGTGCAGTTTTCTGTGATGGAGTCCATTTCAGTGTCCATAGCACTCTTCCATACTGCATCCTCGAGAGCTTCTCCGATATTTGCTGGCTCCTAGGCGCTCAGCAGGCAATGCTCCATTGCCTCGCGCACAGCCTCCCCCTCAGTCTCATCCATGATGCAGGAGATGTGGCGATATCGGATGTCGCCGGTGTCCACATCTCGTCGATTCTCATCGTGGCTCTGCGGCGTGGCCCAGCGAATATCTCTGCCAAGAGTGCTGGGGGTCGTCGTCGCGGGCGTGCTCGCCGCGGACGTGGATGCCGCGGGCGTTGTCGTCGTGGGCGTGCATGCCATTGCTGAGGGTGGAGTCCCTGGCGATGATGATGCTGGTGTCGCCGGACTCCGTAGCGTTAGGGGCGCCGTATCCATCCCAGCGTCCCGCTCCTGTGTGCCTTGCTCTGTGGTGCAGACCATGGTGAATGTCGCCGGTGCCGGGGCGTCAGTGGCCGCGCCCGGTGTTCGCCACGCCCAAGGCATGTTCTCTTCAAAGATCACATCACGCGTCACCCGTACCTTTTTTGTTTGCAGGATCGTAGATGCGGTAGGCCTTGGAGCCTTCTTCGTACCCAACGAACACCATCGGCGTCGAGCGGTCGCTCAGCTTGGTGATGCATGGCCCGACGTTCTTCACGTGAACCGTGCACCCGAACGTGTGTAGGTGATGCACCGCGGGTTTACGGCCGTGCCACGCCTCGTAAGGGGTGACACCCTCCAGGCTCCTGGTCGGCGCGCGGTTCAGGAGATAAACTGCTGTCCGCACGGCCTCGCCCCTGAACAGCGCCGGCATGGTCATGCTCTTCATCATGCAACACACCATCTCCACCACCGTTTGGTTTCGTCTCTCGACCACCCCGTTCTGCTGTGGGGAGTACGGCGTGGTGGTGAAGTGTTGGATGCCGCTCTGCTCGCAGTAGCCTCTGAACTCCGCGGAGTTGAACTCGCCGCCGCGGTCCGACCTGAAAGCAAGCAACTTGCCCTGGCCCTTTGCCTCCGCCGTGCCCTGAATCTTTCTGAAGCGTTCGTACGCCTCGTCCTTCGATTTCAGAAGTTCAAGCCACATGTATCTACTAAAATCATCGACCACCAACAGGAAATACCTGTTACCTCCCGGCGTCGTGGGCTCGATGGGGCCGCAGAGATCAGTGTGGACGAGCTCCAGCCCGCGTTCTGCATGTTGCATGCTGGCCTGCGGGAACGGCGCATGGGGCTGCTTCCCCAGGGCGCAACCATCACAGTAATCCTCTACACGATCGATCACAGGCATGCCCCGCACCATCTCCTTGGTCGCCATGGCCCGGAGTGCGCGAAAGTGAAGATGACCCATGTGCGTGTGCCACCGCCAGGCCTCGTCGTCCCCGATCGCCATCATGCACGTCGGTACGTCCACCGCGAGGGCCCCGGTGTATAGACGGTTGGAGGAGCGTTTGATGCGCGCCAGCACGCGCCGTGACGGGTCAAGGACCGCCATCACGCCGTCCCTGATGTCGATGATGCAGCCGGCCTCGTCAAGTTGTCCGAAGGAGACGATGTTGGTGCGCAGGCTTGGGATGAAGAAGACGCCGGTGAGCGCGCGCCGGCCCCCGCTCTGGCAACGGAAGACCACTGATCTGCGCCCTTGTATTGCTACCACAGATTCGTCGCCGAACCTCACCGTGCCACGCACGGTCTCATCTAGCACTGAGAACACACGCCTGTCGCCCGTCATATGACAGCTGGCCCCGGTGTCGAAGAACCACACACCGTCTGGAGACGGCACGGGCAGGACCTTTTCTTCGTTGAGGTACACCTCCTGGGGCGCGACTAGCTGGGATGTGTCGACGGTGGTGACCACGGCCATGTAGAGACTGTGATCATGCTCAACATCGGCTTGGGCTAGATTTGCCTGCTCCGGCTTATCCCTCTGTTCCTGCTCGCGGAGCCACTTACGACACTCTCTCTTCCAGTGCCCAGGGATGCCGCAATGGTGGCACTTCCCTTTCTTTTTCTTGTCGCCGGATCCGCCGGAGCCACCTGCCCCAACGTTTGCAGGTGCGCCCTTTCCTCTGCCTTGAGGTTTGGGCTTCCCAGACGACTTGTTCTTGCCGCTGGAGCCGCCGCCGTCGGACGACAATCTGACACCGCCGCCCCGCTTTTCACGTGCCAGCCACTCCTCATGAGTGAGCAGCAAGCGCCCGGTGGACTGCGAGCCATCATCCAGATCGTAGTGATCCTCGCAGGCGGAGAGCCGACCAACCAGTTCTTCTATCGACATGGTCTTCAGATCGATCAGTGATTCGATCGCTACGGCCATCAAGCGGTAGCGACGCGGCACTACGTGGAGAAACTTCTGCACCGCCTTGTGCTCGGTGACAGCATCGCCGTACAACTCTAGGTCGGAGACGAGGGCGGAAAGCCACAGCCCAAAATCCTCGACGGATTCCCCGTCCTTGAAGTGGAGATCCTCGAACTCCCGCCGGCGCACCTGCGCCTTGGCCTCGCGCGCGCGCTCGCTCCCCATCCGCCGTCTTCGCCGTGTCCTTCGCGGCCAGCACACACAACATCTCCGGCGGGACGCCGGTGAGAATAATATGCAGCGCGCGCCGGTCGTCGTTCTCGTCAGCGGCGTCGTCGATCACCGCGGACCAGACACATTCGACTTGCAGCTTGACCTGCATCACAAGTGCCCACTCCTGATAATTTTTGCGTGTGAGCAGCATAGACGCACCCGCCTCCTCGCGCACGACGCGCTCTACCACTCTGATCTCGCCGCTGCCGCTGCCGGTGAGGCGCGCAAGTGGCGTCTTGGATGAAAGCGTCTGCGTCGGCGACTTCGCGCCGCCCTTGTTCTTCCCGTCCGACTCATCACCGGACATGACCACGCCGGATCAAACACCGTCGCCGCGCCAAGGATCAAACACCCGTGCTCTGATGCCAATTGTCCTTGCCGATTTGACGAGGAGGAAGAGAGGAACAAGACTAGCGAGAGAGAGAGAGAGTTTTTCTCCCGCTCCAAGTTCGCCCCTTTTCTGTTATTCATCTTCCTTCCTATATGCTAGTTACAACAACCTAACTAACCAACTCCCGGTGTGCATGCCATGATCCGAGCTGGCCGTGCCATCCCACGACCACGAATCAAGAGCACCAAGTCCACCGGGAGAGAAAGTAGGAGGGAGCTGGGGGAGTGGGCGAGCACGCCACACACCACCCTCTACGTGCATGCGTATGTCATGTCCATGCACAGGCATTATTACAATAAACAGAAAAACAGAATGAACTTAGACTACACAGCCTAGAGTAGGATGAGCTTAACCTAACAGGGAGCGCAACGCAGGAGAGCGCCGCTTCGATTTCCCCGGGAAAGACGTACCGGAAGGTGAGATCCGGGAGGCGGGCCCAGAGGCCACGCCACCGACGCGAGAGGACATCGGTGCGCGCGGCCATGCGGGCGCAGCGCAGGCGCATGAGTACGAGCAGGATCAAGTCCTCGTGGAGGGCGCTGATGCGGTCATCGGCATCACAAGTGCCCACTCCTGATAATTTTTGCGTGTGAGCAGCATAGACGCACCCGCCTCCTCGCGCACGACGCGCTCTACCACTCTGATCTCGCCGCTGCCGCTGCCGGTGAGGCGCGCAAGTGGCGTCTTGGATGAAAGCGTCTGCGTCGGCGACTTCGCGCCGCCCTTGTTCTTCCCGTCCGACTCATCACCGGACATGACCACGCCGTATCAAACACCGCCGCCGCGCCAAGGATCAAACACCCGTGCTCTGATGCCAATTGTCGTTGCCGATTTGACGAGGAGGAAGAGAGGAACAAGACTAGTGAGAGAGAGAGAGTTTTTCTCCTGCTCCAAGTTCGCCCCTTTTCTGTTATTCATCTTCCTTCCTATATGCTAGTTACAACAACCTAACTAACCAACTCCCGGTGTGCATGCCATGATCCGAGCTGGCCGTGCCATCCCACGACCACGAATCAAGAGCACCAAGTCCACCGGGAGAGAAAGTAGGAGGGAGCTGGGGGAGTGGGCGAGCACGCCACACACCACCCTCTACGTGCATGCGTATGTCATGTCCATGCGCAGGCATTATTACAATAAACAGAAAAACAGAATGAACTTAGACTACACAGCCTAGAGTAGGACGAGCTTAACCTAACAGGGAGCGCAACGCAGGAGAGCGCCGCTTCGATTTCCCCGGGAAAGACGTACCGGAAGGTGAGATCCGGGAGGCGGGCCCAGAGGCCACGCCACCGACGCGAGAGGACATCGGTGCGCGCGGCCATGCGGGCGCAGCGCAGGCGCATGAGTACGAGCAGGATCAAGTCCTCGTGGAGGGCGCTGATGCGGTCATCGGCGTCAAGCTCAAACACCGGGAGTGCTCCATGCGGTGGCGGCGGCAACGAGCGCCTGAGGCGTTGTCGCGGTCGCACTTCCATCGAGGAAAACGTGAACCTCTCTGTTAGAATTATTCCGAGGCCATCGTCGATCTTCCGAGGATCAAGCAATCACACGAGGCACGACACCGATATTTGTTAAAGAGGTTCACCGATATGGCTACATCCCCGAGGCATGACTACATGCGCTCCTTCCCATGACACTGCTACAATACCGCACCCCGTCCGCCCGGGCGCCGGCACACGCCGCCGGCTCCCCCGCTTTCCCGTGCTATTATGTTGGCATAGGTTACATCGTGTGTCTACCCTCGTTATATTAGAGAGGCCTAGGATACAAGTGTCATACTTGGACACGACTCCATATCCTATCTAAACACAATACAATTACAAGTCCAACTGTAACCTACTTTGTACACAATATTCGACACAACTCTAACAAACTCCACGTTGGCGAATATTCTCCACCACCCTGGATTCATCCATGCGTCGAACCTCCATGTACATTGGACTTGAGATATGTCATGAGCACCGCTGCTACTCCCAAACTCCATGTGACTCCACCTGCAACTATAGTCCCTCCTTGTCTTCTTCACAGTCAACACTCGAGCAAAATTGAGTTCCTCATTACTCTAGTGCTCCCAACTTCCGGAGTATCCTCTCAACGCCTTCACAAACCGATCATTGACCTGCGTGAAGTGAACAACTCACATATTGGACGCTACATATAAGAGTTATCTGAACTTAACATCACCACTCTTTCTTGACCGTCTGTCTAATTTCACCGTCGCCCTGTGTCACCCTGAGTCAAATTCACAGTTGTCTCATCTTCCTTCCCGGATTGTCTCTGACATGTCCCACTGCTATAACACTCCGCCTTCTTCTGTATTTGTCATCCGCACTTTGCCATGTGCACTGAATGCCACAGAATATATGTAACACCCCAAATTTTTGAGTTGGTTTTTCTTCCAAACTTTTGGCCTTTTTGGAAGGGGGTTGTTTGATCTTCTCTTAAAACCCTTCTAAAATCCCTTCTGGCCAAAGTTTGTGTGTCTTCTCAAGCTTGGTTTTTGGCCTTGAAGTTTTTCTCTTGTGTTTGGCTCAAGCACAAGTTGAGTTTCAAAGTGGTTGTTTGAATTCTCCCCTTCTTGATTTAAACCTCTCAAGTTTAATCTTGGACTTATCCTCCCCTTCAACCTTCATCTTGCCATGACCCCAACAAAAATATTTCTCTCCAAGACTCTCTTCACACCTTAGGACAAGTCTTTCATCAATTCCTGTAAGTTTGAACCTTATTGGGATTTTTCTTCTATTTATTTTACTCCAAAAACTAATTCTGCCTTTTATAGTGGACCTTGGTGATTTACAAAGGAACCATCATGCCTAGCTTATTGGTTGATTCCAAACCAACTCTCCTAGATAGTCTTTAGTACCCACAACCTAGATCCATCTTGTTTCACTGGTCCATAGTTCAAAATTTTCAAATTTCACCTGCTGCAAGTTTGGACCAGATTTGCAAAATTTGGTGAAATTCATATCAATCTTCTTCCAAAAATCCTGTGAAAAATCAGGTAGCCCCTAGATGCATCAAGAGGCCACTCCACCAAAAATCAGCCCCAGAAACATTGCACACATGCCAGAATCATTTCATCAAACACTTGGCATACACTGTGCTGTCAGCTGTTAACTGAAACTGTCGACAATTCGTTAGTTTCGTCAGATTCATCAGGCGCAGCGACAAACCTCGCCAGTACCTCCTTGGCTCGACGCTGCACTACAGCTTCTTCTTATCCAGTGCGCCACACGCTCGCTTGGCCGCTTCTGGGCGTCGGTGGCGCTCTGGCCCGACCACGCCGGCGACTGCCACGGCAACAGCGCCGCCCGTGGCGGCTGACAGAAGCAACCCCGCAGCTCGACGCCGTTTAGCGCCGCCCAACTCACCCCAGCGCTCCGCGTGTCCACCTCCAGCGCCAGCGCACGCCTGCAGCACCGTCGCCGTGGCCTGGCACGCGCAGAGCGCGGTTTCTGCCGCCGATGTGCTGCGCGGCCGTTCCGTCGGGGGCAGCCCGTAACTCCCTCTCCCCTGCTGAGTTAGTTGCGGGAATGGAACCACTACAGCTCCTAGATGATGCTCAAGCCCCTAACTCCGCCGTCCGACCACTGCAGCACCGTAATTAGGGATGGCAATGGGGGCAATCCCCTATGGGGATACCTACAACATCCCCATCCCCATCTATTCCCTATCATCCCATCCCCATCCCCGCTTACATGACTGGGGATGAAATTTCCCCATACCCATGCCCCACTGGGGAACGGGGCCCCATTAGGGTCCCCGTCCCCATAAAAAAAATACTCATATACATAATATGACACCCTATAATCAACATACATAAATGGTGTTGTCCTTGTCCTGCTAATGCATATCTAGGTCGTACTAACTTCTTGGTCATGGTGGCAGCTGAGATGACGACGTGAGATAGGTTTAATGTTATTTTCTAGAGCTTTTTTTTGTTTTCGCAAGTTTGTTTGTGAATATTTTAAGGTTGACCGCAGTGTCACGGTTACTAACCGGGTCCCCGATGGGTATTGGGTCTGGGGAATAGGATATCGTCCCCATGCCCATTGTACCCTATGGGAAATAAATTAGTTTGGTAAATATCTCCATGGGGATGTTTTTCGCCCATCCCCACCCCCTAATAGATGAAATCCCCATGGGTTTGGCGGGTATGGGGCCCCGTTGCCACCCCTAACCGTAATCGACTCACCGGACTTATCCGTTCACGGCAGCCACCTCGGGCCACCTATATAAGGCACCCCCGAGCTCGTGCTCGAGCCCGCACACCTTCGCTACCTCACTAGACCACGCCCAGCCTCTGGAAGAGCCTCGAGGGGCCCTTCTTCCCCAACTCCGGCCAACTCCCTCCGCCTCGGGCTCCAGCTTCGTTCACTCCAGTGAGAGCTTCTCCGCCGCCGTGGACTTGAGCGTAGCACCCTAGCACCCACCTAGACCTAACCCCCACCTCAATTTGATCCCAGGAACCCTCTCCGACGAGGTCCACGACCACCCGAGCCGCCGTCCGCCGGAGACAGGGTCGCTGTCGACGTGGGGCTCACCTGGCTTGTTGATTTGGCCAGATGTGGACGAAGGCGATCTCATGGATGAAGAATTCGATAGCGAGTCCGACGCTTAGTGGAGTCCCAGTCAGTCCCTTGCGATCCTGGAGTTGAGCACTGCTTTATAACCGCTTCCGCCTACCACCAAATAAATCCATCGGGTCTCACTCCGATACTCGATGAGCTGTAATATATGGGAGTCACATCACCCACTTCACTGTGACATATTCCACCACCTTTTATTATGAGTTAGTAGTATGCCACCCTGCCTTGTGTCATATCCGCCTCTATGTATTATATTGGCGCGCTTGTAAAAAATTTGTTGAGCAACCCCCAGCTCAACCTTGTATAATACTCGGTGTACTGGAATTCCGTATCAAGGAATTGTCTGCCAGCAAGGAATTATATTCCCCGCTGGTTTAATAAAAAGGTCGATCTTCCGGTAATTATTTTATTGAAGGACCGGTCCTGACAACCTTGGTACCAGAGCCAGGCTGACTGTAGGAAACCACTAGGTTCGCTCGCTAATCGGTTATTAGCGAAAAATTTGCTTTTCAGCATTTTTACATCTATAGCAATTTTCTGTTGGTCAGCATAAATTTATGACTTGACTATTCGGAATTTTTGTCTACTTTTGTAGATGGCCAGCAACAACTGTGATGCACAGGTGTTCGCCAACATTCCTGAGGCGTTTGTCAAGCTCCTCTTCGCCATCACCAAAGTCGCGATCGGGCCATCCACCCGCCCCGAGTTTACACTCTACCGTCACAAGCTCAACGACAGCGTGTCTATGCATCAGGCCGTGGTGCACTTGAAAGGTGGGCGTTCTGAAGCGCGCCGCCTTCGATTTGTGGGCAGAGCCATGCCTACGGAGAGGCATGCCATGCAGATGGCTGCCCGTGAGGCGATAGCTCGTCTCCGGGACATTCTTCCTTCGATGAAGACTCGTCACTTCCGTTACCTCCCATGCCACGTGCCATATACGTGTCAGTATGCATTTGCATGCGCAAATGGGGAGCGCGACGAAGCCATTGAATCAATGGTTGAATACCTCAAGGCACTTGAGGCAGCCTTTGATAATCTGGTGGACGACCTGGTGGCCACCCGTATGGAGATGGTCCAGAGCGGCTCCGCCAACAGGAGGGAGCTACTCCATACTGCACCACCAATGACATTTGTCTCGTCCGCCGCATCCTATGCACCTTCCATCTTAGCCACCCGTATGGAGAAGTGCACTAGTTTTAATAACATGTCAGGATGTGTACGCACACCCTGAGTGACGTATGTATAATTAGAACCGGCGTGTAAAATATGTGCTAGCAGCCTTCTCCGTGCGCAATCAACCAGTTATTTTCAAAAATCTCTTTCGAGCTCGTGTTTAGTCGCTTTGCAAAATCTTGGTTTATTTTGCTGCTCGGTTCTTCTCAGATTTTCTGCTTTATCACCCCAGAGTAAGAAATGACTCGTCCCTGGACACGTTCCATGCCAAGTCCGCCGGAATAAAATTATGGCACACGGTCAGACAACAATTTCACACAGGGGCAGTCAAGTCAGCAGGGCAGTGAGACGACATTTTCTCAAGTGTGTCGTCTTTACGAGCAGAGTCAGCAACAACACCAAGAAATGATGAACCATGTCATTAACATGGGAAATCACCGCGAGCCATACCAACAGCACTCAAAATTGTCTGAATTTCAGAAGACACGTCCAACAACATTTTCGCACACAGACAAACCTCTTGAGGCCGATGATTGGCTTCGAGATATTGAAAGGAAATTAATTGTGGCACAATGTTCAGATCGTGAAAAGGTACTGTACGCACCACATTACCTTACTGGAGCAGCCGCGTCATGGTGAGAAAATTTCCTGCTTATGCATCCCGACATAAATAATATCACCTGGGAAGATTTCAAGGAAGGCTTTCGTGGGGCACACATCCCTAAGAGTATTATGAAGATCAAGAAAAGAGAATTTGATGACCTCAAGCAAAGAGGCATGACAGTACAGGAGTACAACAGTCAGTTTGCGCAATTATCATGTTATGCCAACGAAGAGCGAATGACGGAAAATAAGAAGATGGAAAAATTCCTGGACGGACTGGCACCAACACTAAAATGTCAGTTAGTCGTACACACGTTTCCAGATTTCAAGACACTGGTGGACAAAGCCATTACATTGGAAAATGAACGTCGCAGTCTGAAAGACATTCGCAAGAGAAAAAGGGATCAGACCAACCACCCCCGCAACAACAAGAATAAGGTGAATTTCCAGAGGAATGGGGCAAACAGACCCACGACCAATGACACACGACCAAATAAGAATTTTCATGCAAGAGACAAGGATTTCACCTATCGCCCGGGTGTTACCTGCTACGCATGTGGAGAAGAGGGACACTATGCTAAACAGTGTCCTAAGCCAAGAAATTCAGCACCGAAGCCAAACAGCAACGGAAACAATTCCGCACCCAAGCGTAACAATTTCAACCCCAATAACGATCACAGGAAAGGCCACCTGAACCATGTGACCATGGAGCAAGCACAGGATGCCCCAGCTATCGTACTCGGTACGTTCCCTGTCAACACAATACCTGCCACGGTTTTGTTTGATTCTGGAGCTTTTCATTCGTTCATTTCGAAGAGTTTTGCTTTGCAACATGGTTTTTCAATGCTTCCCTTGGGAAAATCAATGACCATCAAGTCCCCCGGAAGTAAGCAGATCACTCAGAATTACTGCCAAGGTTTGACCATTGAAATTGAGGGATTAAAGTTTCATGCAAACCTCATCGTGTTGGAAAACAAAGGACTGGATGTTATCCTAGGTATGGATTGGCTAACCACCAATAAATGATTTATTGACTGCTTCAACAGGACAGTGATTCTTACTCATCATCATGGAAAAACAATAAGAGTCGTAGCTCAGGAAAGACCGGTGTCACGGCAACCAAAATTAAACAAAGTTGATACATCTGAGTTAAGAAAGGTTCCAGTTGTATGTGAATTCCCGGACGTATTTCCCGAGGAACTACCAGGCATGCCGCCAGACAGAGAAATAGAATTTGTTATTGAGCTAGCACCGGGAACCACCTCCATATATAAGAAACCATACAGAATGGCACCATCCGAGTTGGTTGAATTAAAGAAGCAAATAAAAGAACTGCTAGACAAGGGATTTATACGGGCCAGCTCCTCATCTTGGGGTTCGCCAGTATTGTTTGCCAAAAAGAAGGATGGGACCATGAGGTTGTGTATAGACTACCGAGCACTCAACATGGTCACAATCAAGAACAAATATCCGATGCCATGGATAAATGACTTATTTGACCAGCTCGCGCAAGCCAAGGTTTTCTCAAAGGTTGATCTAAGGTCAGGTTATCATCAACTGAAAGTACAGACATAAGATATCCCGAAGACAGCATTCACCTCAAGATACGGACTTTATGAATTTACAGTAATGCCGTTTGGACTGACCAACGCCCCCGCATATTTCGTCCACCTCATGAACAAGGTATTTATGAAATTCATGGACAAATTTGTGGTGGTATTTATTGATGATATCTTGGTATATTCAAAGACACCGGAAGAACATGCTGAACACCTCCGCATTGTACTGGGAGAATTAAGGAAACACCAACTTTACGCCAAATTCATCAAATGTGAATTTTGGTTGAGACAAGTGGGTTTCCTAGGACACGTATTAACACAAGAAGGAGTTGCTGTGGACCCAGATAAAGTCAAGGCTGTACTTGGCTGGAAGTCGCCAGCCAGTGTAACGGATATACGCAGTTTCCTCGGTATGGTCGGATATTACAGAAGGTTTATTGAGGGATTTTCCACCATAGCCAAACCAATGAAACAGCTACTCAAGAAGGATAAGAAATTCGTGTGGACCGAAGCATGTGAGAAAAGCTTCCAAGAGCTCAAAAAGATGTTAACAACAACCCCAGTACTAATTGTACCAGACATACACAAGAGTTTTGAAGTATATTGCGACGCATCCCGGAAAGGCCTCGGATGCGTACTGATGCAAGAAGGCAAAGTAGTCACCTACGCTTCCCGGCAACTACGAAAACATGAAGAAAATTATCCTACTCACGATTTGGAGTTGGCAGCAGTCATTCATGCACTCAAGGAGTGGAGGCACTTTTCGCTTGGAAATCGATGTGAAATATATACAGACCATAAGAGCCTCAGATATATTTTCACACAAGCAGAGCTCAATTTACGACAACGACGCTGGCTGTAACTGGTGAAAGATTACGACGTTGGTATCCATTATCACCCAGGAAAAGCAAACGTGGTAGCAGATGCCCTCAGCCGTAACCCCAGCCCGAACAGCGGCCGCATACAGAACCTGAGACCCGAATTTCAGCAAGAATTCGCCAGACTCAACCTAATGATGGTCACAGAAGGCGATGTATCCAAGCTAGAAATACAACCTACTCTGATAGAGCAAATAAAGAAGGCTCAACTTGGGCACCCCAGCATCGAAGGGATAAAAAGAAAAGTAAGTCAGGGCAAGGCCTCGGAATTCACCATAGACAGTGAAGGAATATTATGGTTCGGAGACAGACTTTGCGTACCGAATAGCAGCGACTTAAACAACAAATTCTAGCAGAAAGCCACACCGCTCCGTACTCAATTCACCCTGGAGGTACGAAAATGTATAAGGATATTCAGGAAAGATTTTGGTGGCACGACATGAAGAGGGATATAGCCACATTTATTGCATGCTGCGATTCATGTCAACGCATTAAAGCCGAGCACCAAAAACCTGCAGGGCTATTACAGCCAAACAAGATACCAGAATGGAAATGGGACGATATTGGAATGGATTTCATTGTTGGACTACCACGGTCACAACACGGTAACGATGCCATATGGGTCATCACAGATAGACTGACCAAGGTGGCACATTTCATACCAGTCAAGACAACCCATACCACTCAAAAGCTCGCCAAGCTTTACCTCGCCTGGATAGTATGCCTACATGGTGTTCCCAAGACTATAATATCCGACAGAGGCACTCAGTTCGTCTCCAAATTTTGGGACCAGTTGCAGCAAGCCCTCGGAACGCAACTAACGTTCAGTACAGCTTATCACCCCCAGACGGGAGGACAAACGGAACGAGTAAATAAAATACTCGAAGACATGCTAAGGGCATGTGTCCTCACCTATGGGACCAGTTGGGAGGAAAGCTAACCATATGCCGAGTTTGCATACAACATTAGTTACCAAGCTAGCCTGCAGATGGCACCTTTCGAAGCCTTGTACGGACGAAGATGCCGTACTCCATTGAATTGGTCGGAAACAGGGGACAGTCGTATATTCGGCCCAGATATGTTAAAAGAAGCTGAGGAGAGAGTAAAAATAATACGGGATCGACTCAAAACCGATCAAAGCCGACAAAAGAGCTATTACGATCAAAAGCACCGAGAAATAAGTTTTGAGCCCGGTGAAGACGTATACATACGTGTATCACCTATGGGAGGACTGCAACGATTCAAAGTCAAAGGGAAACTAGCACCACGATTCATCGGACCCTTCCGTATAGTTGCACGAAGAGGCACAGTAGCTTATCAGCTGGACCTTCCCAAGGAACTGTCTGACGTCCATGACGTGTTCCACCTGGCTTGTTGATTTGGCCAGATGTGGACGAAGGAGATCTCATGGATGAAGAATTCGATAGCGAGTCCGACGCTTAGTGGAGTCCCAGTCAGTCCCTTGCGATCCTGGAGTTGAGCACTGTTTTATAACCGCTTCCGCCTACCACCAAATAAATCCATCGGGTCTCACTCCGATACTCGATGAGCTGTAATATATTGGAGTCACATCACCCACTTCACTGTGACATATTCCACCACCTTTTATTACGAGTTAGTAGTATGCCACCGTGCCTTGTGTCATATCCGCCTCTATGTATTATATTGGCGCGCTTGTAATAAATTTGTTGAGCAACCCCTAGCTCAACCTTGTATAATACTCAGTGTACCGGAATTCTGTATCAAGGAATTGTCTGCCAGCAAGGAATTATATTCCCCGCTGGTTTAATAAAAAGGTCGGTCTTCCGGTAATTATTTTACTGAAGGACCGGTCCTGACAATATACGGCCATGTACTCTCTCAGCTTTTGACAATTTCAGACTCTTCGTCACTTTCTCAGATTCTGCATGGTCAAGTCCTGTCCATCAACTAGCACCGATTGACCCAGTCATCAACTTGAATCTAGTACTCGTCAACACTGCTTCAGCACCCTTGCACACTTTGTCTTACCATGTCTGGCTACCAGTGCCCTGGCCTATCGTTGTGTCACCACGCTTACCGCACGCCTCGCCGCTATCACCGCGTCGAGCCTCTGTTGTCTTGGTTGAGTCTCTAGGGCCATGGACCCACACCACTCAAACCCCTACTACAGAGAACCACTGATCATCACCGACCGATGCCCGAGTATCACGTCTCCATCAGACCACTGGGCCCCAGTCCGAACCACGTGTCTCTCGCTATCCCGCTGAAATAGGCTTCGACTCTCCATGCATTTACGCCGTAGCCCCTCCATCAGCACATAGTGAAGTCGTCCATTAGACTCCAGCTCCACCTTCAACATGACTCCATGGTGGTTGTACGTGCCACCCCTCGCGCTCCGTCGACTCCAAGCTCTCATGTGCACCGTCTCGAATCAACCCCGCGACCTAGTCTGTCGAAGCCGCAAAAGCCCTCAGGCCTGCACCACGTGTTTCCACGCCCCAAAAGTCGGCCACCATTAGCATCACGCTCCTATGTCGTCGTCGCTGAAATCACCGCCGTCTTCTGCTTTGACCAACATCCCCGTCGATCCATCAGACTGTCCAGTCCGACCCAGCCGAAAGTATCCGACTGCAACTATGCTCCACCCTGTGTCGTGTCCTTCCCGCACATCTTCGTGCATTGGTTGACGCCCTGTGTATGCATGATCCCGCACGACACACTCGAGACTCGTGCGAGCCTTATGTGTCAGGCCTGGTTGTACGCACACCAATCCCTCAGCAAACTTGACCCAAAGAAACAAAACATCCGTGCAGAAAACTTGACCACGTTGGATCCCTTTATCTACACAATTTCTTCTTCTTATCTTTCTATGCTTAGCTTCTCCACGTACCTGGCATTTTTTCCTTTAACAAATCTGCACCCTGCTACACGTACGGACACACGCATCCAACCCATCAGCTGCTCCGCTGTACTCCACAACACCACGGCCCTGCTTTGGCCTGCTTGTCAACACCGCTTGGGTTGGCCCGCCATGCTGCCGCTCATCCAGCCTGCGCTGATCGCTGGCCGTTGTGCCTAGCGCATCCGGACTGTACTACCGCTCCCGCAACGTCAGGCTTGGCCTTGCGTGACCAGACACGCCTGCTCCGGAGTCGATTCCGGCCGCACGTCTAAACCGCGCAGCCGTCGCTCGACCCTTCCAGCCCGATCCGATCTGGTCCACGTCGCCCCGTGCACCTCCTATGCATCGCACGATGCACCGCCGTGTAGCCAATCTGCTGATCCGGATTACTTTTCCATCCTCCAATCAACAACCAGAGCCTCAAATCGAACCTTGCTCATGATACCACTTGTTAGAATTATTCCGAGGCCACCGTTGATCTACCGAGGATCAAGCAATCACACGAGGCACGACACCGAGATTTGTTAACGAGGTTCACCGATATGGCTACATTCCCGGGGCATGACTACGGGCGCTCCTCCCCATGACACCGCTACAATACCGCACACCGGGTGCCCAGGTGCCGGCACACGCCGCCGGCTCCCACGCGTTCCCGTGCTATTATGTTGGCATATGTTACATCGTGTGTCTACCCTCGTTATATAAGAGAGGCCTAGGATACAAGTGTCCTACTTGGACACGACTCCATATCCTATCTAAACACAATACAACTACAAGTCCAACTGTAACCTACTTTGTACACAATATTCGACACAACTCTAACACTCTCCTCCACGCCGTGGAGAAAAGAAACCTAACTATCACTCGGCTCGGCCCAATTTTGGATATCACGGCCCACGAAGCAACAATATCTGTTGGGGAACGTAGTATTTTAAAATTTTCCTAGGATCACGCAAGATCTATCTACCAGATGCATAGCAACGAGAGGGAAGAGTGTGTCTACGTACCCTCGTAGACCGGGAGCGGAAGCGTCAAGTGACGCGGTTGATGTTGTCGAACTTCTTCGCGATCCAACCGATCAAGCACCGAACGTACGGCACCTCCGCGTTCAGCACACGTTCAGCTTGATGACGTCCCACGAGCTCTTGATCCAGTTGAGCTTCACGGGAGAGTTTCGTCAGCACGACGGCGTGGTGACGGATATGATGTGTTCACCGGCGCAGGGCTTCGCCTAAGCTCCGCGACGGTATGACCGAGGTGTGATTCTGTGGAGGGGGCACCGCACACGGTTAAAACAATTCAACTTGTGTGTCTTTGGGTGCCCCCCTGCCCCCGTATATAAAGGAGCAGGGGAGGGAGGCCGGCCGGCCCTTCCTGGTGCGGCTAGGGAGTGGACTCCTACTAGGAATAGGATTGCAATCCTATTCCTAGTAGGATTCACCTAAAAGGAAGAAGGGGGAAAGGAATAGGAGAGGTGGCGCCCCCCCCCCCCAATCCTAGTCCAACTAGGAACCCTAGGTGGGGGCGCCGGCCAGCCCTATGGGCTGCCTCTCTCTTTCCCTTTAGGCCCACTATGGACCATCCCCTCTCGTAGGGGGTTCCGGTAACCCCTTCCGGCATTCCCGATAAATCCGAAACTTTTCCGGTATACTTCCGGTGTCCGAATATAGCCGTCCAATATATCAATCTTTATGTCTCGGACATTCCGAGACTCCTCGTCATGTCCGTGATCTCATCCGGGACTCCGAACTACCTTCGGTACATCAATACTCATAAGCTCATAATACCGATCGTCATCAAACGTTAAGCGTGCGGACCCTACGGGTTCGAGAACTATGTAGACATGACCGAGACTCATCTCCGGTCAATAACCAATAGCGGAACCTGGATGTTCATATTGGCTCCTACATATTCTACGAAGATCTTTTATCGGTCAGAACCGCATAACAACATACGTTGTTCCTTTTGTCATACGGTATGTTACTTGCCCGAGATTCGATCGTCGGTATCTCTATACCTAGTTCAATCTCGTTACCGGCAAGTCTCTTTACTCGTTCCGTAACACATCATCTCGTGACTAACTCATTAGTCTTTTGCTTGCAAGGCTTATTGTGATGTGTGTTACCGAGAGGGCCCAGAGATACCTCTCCGACACTCGGAGTGACAAATCCCAATCTTGATCTATGCCAACACCACGAATACTTTCGGAGACACCTGTAGAGCATCTTTATGATCACCCAGTTATGTTGTGACGTTTGATAGCACACAAGGTGTTCCTACGGTATTCGGGAGTTGCATAATCTCATAGTCATAGGAACATGTATAAGTCATGAAGAAAGCAATAGCAGTTAAACTAAACGATCATAGTGCTATGCTAACGGATGGGTCTTGTCCATCACATCATTCTCCTAATGATGTGATCCCGTTGATCAAATGACAACTCATGTCTATGGCCAGGAAACATAACCATCTTTGATCAATGAGCTAGTCTAGTAGAGGCATACTAGGGACATACTGTTTTGTCTATGTATCCACACATGTACTAAGTTTTCGGTTAATACAATTCTAGCATGAATAAAAGACATTTATCATGATATAAGGAAATACAAATAACATCTTTATTATTGCCTCTAGGGAATATTTCATTCAGTCTCCCACTTGAACTAGAGTCAATAATCTAGATTACAAAGTGATGATCCTCACACCCATGGAGTCTTGGTGCTGATCATGTTTTGCCCGTGGAAGAGGCTTAGTCAACGGGTCTGCAACATTCAGATCCGTATGAATTTTGCAAATCTCTATGTCTCCCTCCTTGACTAGATCGCGGATGGAATTGAAGCGTCTTTTGATGTGCTTTGTTCTCTTGTGAAACCTGGATTCCTTCGCCAAGGCTATGGCTCCAGTGTTGTCACAAAAGATTTTCATTGGACCCGATGCACTAGGTACTACACCTAGATCGGATATGAACTCCTTCATCCAGACTCCTTCATTTGCTGCTTCTGAAGCAGCTATGTATTCCGCTTCACACGTAGATCCCGCCACGACGCTCTGCTTGGAACTGCACCAACTGACAGCTCCACCGTTCAATAAAAATACATATCCGGTTTGTGACTTAGAGTCATCCGGATCAGTGTCAAAGCTAGAATCGACGTAACCGTTTACGACGAGCTCTTTGTCACCTCCATATACGAGAAACATATCCTTTGTTCTTTTCAGATACTTTAGGATGTTTTTGACCGCTGTCCAGTGATCCACTCCTGGATTACTTTGGTACCTCCCTACTAGACTTATAGCAAGGCACACATCAGGTCTGGTACACAGCATTGCATACATGATAGATCCTATGGCTGAGGCATAGGGAATGACTTTCATTTTCTCTCTATCTTCTGCAGTGGTCGGGCATTGAGTCTTACTCAACTTCATACCTTGTAAAACAGGCAAGAATCCTTTCTTTGACTGATCCATTTTGAACCTTTTCAAAATCTTATCAAGGTATGTGCTTTGTGAAAGTCCAATTAAGCGTCTTGATCTATCTCTATAGATCTTGATGCCTAATATGTAAGCAGCTTCTCCGAGGTCTTTCATTGAAAAACTTTTGTTCAAGTATCCTTTTATGCTATTCAGAAATTCTATATCATTTCCAATTAACAATATGTCATCTACATATAATATTAGAAATGCTACAGAGCTCCCACTCACTTTCTTGTAAATACAGGCTTCTCCAAAAGTCTGTATAAAACCATATGCTTTGATCACCTCATCAAAGCGTATATTCCAACTCCGAGATGCTTGCACCAGTCCATAGATGGATCGCTGGAGTTTGCATACTTTGTTAGCACCTTTTGGATCGACAAAACCTTCTGGTTGCATCATATACAACTCTTCTTTGAGATATCCATTTAGGAATGCAGTTTTGACATCCATTTGCCAGATTTCATAATCATAAAATGCGGCAATTGCTAACATGATTCGAACAGACTTAAGCATCGCTACAGGTGAGAAAGTCTCATCGTAGTCAACTCCTTGAACTTGTCGAAAACCTTTCGCAACAAGTCGAGCTTTGTAAACAGTAATATTACCGTCTGCGTCGGTCTTCCTCTTGAAGATCCATTTATTTTCGATGGCTTGCCGATCATCGGGCAAGTCAACCAAAGTCCACACTTTGTTCTCATACATGGATCCCATCTCAGATTTCATGGCTTCAAGCCATTTTGCGGAATCTGGGCTCATCATCGCTTCCTCATAGTTCGTAGGTTCATCATGGTCTAGTAACATGATTTCCAGAACTGGGTTGCCGTACCACTCTGGTGCGGAACGTACTCTGGTTGATCTACGACGTTTAGTAGAAACTTGATCCGAAGTTTCATGATCATTATCATCAACTTCCTCACTAATTGGTGTAGGAATCACTGGAACAATTTCCTGTGATGTACTACTTTCCAATATGGGAGAAGGTACATTTACCTCATCAAGTTCTACTTTCCTCCCACTCACTTCTTTCGAGAGAAACTCTTTTTCTAGAAAGGATCCGTTCTTAGCAACGAATATTTTGCCTTCGGATCTGTGATAGAAGGTGTACCCAACAGTCTCTTTTGGGTATCCTATGAAGACACATTTTTCCGACTTGGGATCGAGCTTATCAGGTTGAAGTGTTTTCACATAAGCATCGCAGCCCCAAATTTTAAGAAATGACAACTTTGGTTTCTTGCCAAACCATAGTTCATAAGGTGTCGTATCAACGGATTTAGATGGTGCCCTATTTAACGTGAATGCAGCTGTCTCTAAAGCATAACCCCAAAACGATAGTGGTAAATCGGTAAGAGACATCATAGATCGCACCATATCCAATAAAGTACGGTTACGACGTTCGGACACACCATTACGCTGTGGTGTTCCAGGTGGCGTGAGTTGTGAAACTATTCCACATTGTTTCAAATGAAGACCAAACTCGTAACTCAAATATTCTCCTCCACGATCAGATCGTAGGAACTTTATTTTCTTGTTACGATGATTCTCTACTTCACTCTGAAATTCTTTGAACTTTTCAAATGTTTCAGACTTGTGTTTCATTAAGTAGATATACCCATATCTGCTTAAATCATCAGTGAAGGTCAGAAAATAACGATACCCGCCGCGAGCATCAACAATCATTGGTCCACATACATCAGTATGTATGATTTCCAACAAATCTGTTGCTCGCTCCATGGTTCCGGAGAACGGAGTTTTAGTCATCTTGCCCATGAGGCATGGTTCGCAAGCACCAAGTGATTCATAATCAAGTGATTCCAAAAGTCCATCATTATGGAGTTTCTTCATGCGTTTTACACCAATATGACCTAAACGGCAGTGCCACAAATAAGTTGCACTATCATTATTAACCTTGCATCTTTTGGTTTCAATATAATGAATATGTGTATCACTACAATCGAGATCCAATAAGAATAGACCACTCTTCAAGGGTGCATGACCATAAAAGATATTATTCATCAAAATGGAACAACCATTATTCTCTGATTTAAATGAATAACCGTCTCGCAATAAACAAGATCCAGATATAATGTTCATGCTTAACGCTGGCACCAAATAACAATTATTTAGGTCTAATACTAATCCCGAAGGTAGATGTAGAGGTAGCGTGCCGACGGCGATCACATCGACTTTGGAACCATTTCCCACGCGCATCGTCACCTCGTCCTTAGCTAATCTTCGTTTAATCCGTAGTCCCTGTTTCGAGTTACAAATATTAGCAACCGAACCGGTATCAAATACCCAGGTACTACTACGAGAATTAGTAAGGTACACATCAATAACATGTATATCACATATACCTTTGTTCATCTTGCCATCCTTCTTATCCGCCAAATACTTGGGGCAGTTCTGCTTCCAGTGTCCAGTCCCCTTGCAGTAGAAGCACTCAGTTTCAGGCTTGGCTCCAGATTTGGGTTTCTTCGTGGAAGTAGCAACTGACTTGCTATTCTTTTTGAAGTTCCCTTTCTTTCCCGTGCCCTTTTTCTTGAAACTAGTGGTCTTGTTAACCATCAACACTTGATGCTCCTTTTTGATTTCTACCTCCGCAGCTTTGAGCATAGCGAAGAGCTCGGGAATTGTCTTTTGCATCCCTTGCATGTTATAGTTCATCATGAAGCCTTTATAGCTTGGTGGCAGTGATTGAAGAACTCTATCAATAACACTATCCTCGTCAACTTTGCAACCAAGTTGAGTCATATGATTGTAGTACCCAGATATTCTGAGCAAGTGTTCACTGATAGAACTATTCTCCTCCATTTTGCAGCTGTAGAACTTATTGGAAATCTCATATTTCTCAATTCGGGCATTTGCTTGAAATATTAACTTCAACTCCTGGAACATCTCATATGGTCCATGAAGTTCAAAACGTCGTTGAAGTCCCGGTTCTAAGCCGTAAAGCATGGCACACTGAACTATCGTGTAGTCATCAGACCGCGACTGCCAGACGTTCAAAGCGTCTGCATCAGCGGAAGGGGGCTTGTCACCTAGCGGTGCTTCAAGGACATAATTCTTCTGTGCAGCAATGAGGATAATCCTCAGGTTACAGACCCAGTCCGTGTAATTGCTACCATCATCTTTCAACTTAGCTTTCTCTAGGAATGCATTAAAATTCAAAGGAACGGTAGCACGGGCCATTGATCTACAACGACATAGATATGCAAAACTATCAGGACTAAGTTCATGATAAATTAAAGTTCAATTTAATCATATTAATTTAAAGAACTCCCACTTAGATAGACATCCCTCTGGTCATCTAAATGATCACGTGATCCAAATCAACTAAACCATGTCCGATCATCACGTGAGATGGAGTAGTTTCAATGGTGAACATCTTATGTTGATCATATCTACTATATGATTCACGCTCGACCTTTCCATCTCCAGTGTTCCGAGGCCATATCTGTATATGCTAGGCTCGTCAAGTTTAACCCGAGTATTCTGCGTGTGCAAAACTGGCTTATACCCGTTGTATTTGAACGTAGAGCTTATCACACCCGATCATCACGTGGTGTCTCGGCATGACGAACTTTTGCAACGGTGCATACTTAGGGAGAACACTTATACCTTGAAATTTAGTAAGGGATCATCTTATAATGCTACCGTCGATCTAAGCAAAATAAGAAGCATAATAAGATAAACATCACATGCAATCAAAATATGTGACATGATATGGCCATCATCATCTTGTGCTTTTGATCTCCATCTGCAAAGCAACGTCATGATCACCTTCGTCACCGGCGCGACACCTTGATCTCCATCATAGCATCGTTGTCGTCTCGCCAACTATTGCTTCTACGACTATCGCTACCGCTTAGTGATAAAGTAAAGCAATTACATGGCGATTGCATTTCATACAATAAAGCGACAACCATATGGCTCCTGCCAGTAGCCGATAACATTACAAAACATGATCATCTCATACAAAACCGTATAACTCATCATGTCTTGACCATATCACATCACAACATGCCCTGCAAAAACAAGTTAGACGTCCTCTACTTTGTTTGTTGCAAGTTTTACGTGGCTGCTACGGGCTTTAGCAAGAACCATTCTTACCTACGCATACAAAACCACAACGATGTTTCGTCATGTATGTGCTGTTTTAACCTTCACAAGGACCGGGCGTAGCCACACTTGATTCAGCTAAAGTGAGAGAGACAGACACCCGCCAGTCACCTTTAAGCAACGAGTGTTCGTAACGGTGAAACCAGTCTCGCGTAAGCGTACACGTAATGTCGGTCCGGGCCGCTTCATCTCACAATACCGCCGAAGCAAAGTATGACATGCTGGTAAGCAGTATGACTAGTATCGCCCACAACTCATTGTGTTCTACTCGTGCATATCATCTACGCATAGACCTGGCTCATGATGCCACTGTTGGGGAACGTAGTATTTTAAAATTTTCCTACGATCACGCAAAATCTATCTACCAGATGCATAGCAACGAGAGGGAAGAGTGTGTCTACGTACCCTCGTAGGCCGTGAGCGGAAGCGTCAAGTGACGCGGTTGATGTTGTCGAACTTCTTCGCGATCCAACCGATCAAGCACCGAACGTACGGCACCTCCGCGTTCAGCACACGTTCAGCTTGATGACGTCCCACGAGCTCTTGATCCAGTTGAGCTTCACGGGAGAGTTTCGTCAGCACGACGGCGTGGTGACGGATATGATGTGTTCACCGGCGCAGGGCTTCGCCTAAGCTCCGCGACGGTATGACCGAGGTGTGATTCTGTGGAGGGGGGCACCGCACACGGCTAAAACAATTCAACTTGTGTGTCTTTGGGTGCCCCCTGCCCCCGTATATAAAGGAGCAGGGGAGGGAGGCCGGCCGGCCCTTCCTGGTGCGGCTAGGGAGTGGACTCCTACTAGGAATAGGATTGCAATCCTATTCCTAGTAGGATTCACCTAAAAGGAAGAAGGGGGAAAGGAATAGGAGAGGTGGCGCCCCCCCCAATCCTAGTCCAACTAGGAACCCTAGGTGGGGGCGCCGGCCAGCCCTATGGGCTGCCTCTCTCTCTTTCCCTTTAGGCCCACTATGGACCATCCCCTCTCGTAGGGGGTTCCGGTAACCCCTTCCGGCATTCCCGATAAATCCGAAACTTATCCGGTATACTTCCGGTGACCGAATATAACCGTCCAATATATCAATCTTTATGTCTCGGACATTCCGAGACTCCTCGTCATGTCCGTGATCTCATCCGGGACTCCGAACTACCTTCGGTACATCAATACTCATAAACTCATAATACCGATCGTCATCAAACGTTAAGCGTGCGGACCCTACGGGTTCGAGAACTATGTAGACATGACCGAGACTCATCTCCGGTCAATAACCAATAGCGGAACCTGGATGTTCATATTGGCTCCTACATATTCTACGAAGATCTTTTATCGGTCAGAACCGCATAACAACATACGTTGTTCCTTTTGTCATACGGTATGTTACTTGCCCGAGATTCGATCATCGGTATCTCTATACCTAGTTCAATCTCGTTACCGGCAAGTCTCTTTACTCGTTCCGTAACACATCATCTCGTGACTAACTCATTAGTCTTTTGCTTGCAAGGCTTATTGTGATGTGTGTTACCGAGAGGGCCCAGAGATACCTCTCCGACACCCGGAGTGACAAATCCTAATCTTGATCTATGCCAACACCACGAATACTTTCGGAGACACCTGTAGAGCATCTTTATGATCACCCAGTTACGTTGTGACGTTTGATAGCACACAAGGTGTTCCTACGGTATTCGGGAGTTGCATAATCTCATAGTCATAGGAACATGTATATGTCATGAAGAAAGCAATAGCAGTTAAACTAAACAATCATAGTGCTATGCTAACGGATGGGTCTTGTCCATCACATCATTCTCCTAATGATGTGATCCCGTTGATCAAATGACAACTCATGTCTATGGCCAGGAAACATAACCATCTTTGATCAATGAGCTAGTCTAGTAGAGGCATACTAGGGACATACTGTTTTGTCTATGTATCCACACATTTACTAAGTTTCCGGTTAATACAATTCTAGCATGAATAAAAGACATTTATCATGATATAAGGAAATACAAATAACATCTTTATTATTGCCTCTAGGGCATATTTCCTTCAGTCTCCCACTTGAACTAGAGTCAATAATCTAGATTACAAAGTGATGATCCTCACACCCATGGAGTCTTGGTGCTGATCATGTTTTGCCCGTGGAAGAGGCTTAGTCAACGGGTCTGCAACATTCAGATCCGTATGAATTTTGCAAATCTCTATGTCTCCCTCCTTGACTAGATCGCGGATGGAATTGAAGCGTCTTTTGATGTGCTTTGTTCTCTTGTGAAACCTGGATTCCTTCGCCAAGGCTATGGCTCCAGTGTTGTCACAAAAGATTTTCATTGGACCCGATGCACTAGGTACTACACCTAGATCGGATATGAACTCCTTCATCCAGACTCCTTCATTTGCTGCTTCTGAAGCAGCTATGTATTCCGCTTCACACGTAGATCCCGCCACGATGCTCTGCTTGGAACTGCACCAACTGACAGCTCCACCGTTCAATAAAAATACATATCCGGTTTGTGACTTTGAGTCATCCGGATCAGTGTCAAAGCTAGAATCGACGTAACCATTTACGACGAGCTCTTTGTCACCTCCATATACGAGAAACATATCCTTAGTTCTTTTCAGATACTTTAGGATGTTTTTGACCGCTGTCCAGTGATCCACTCCTGGATTACTTTGGTACCTCCCTGCTAGACTTATAGCAAGGCACACATCAGGTCTGGTACACAGCATTGCATACATGATAGATCCTATGGCTGAGGCATAGGGAATGACTTTCATTTTCTCTCTATCTTCTGCAGTGGTCGGGCATTGAGTCTTACTCAATTTCATACCTTGTAAAACAGGCAAGAACCCTTTCTTTGACTGATCCATTTTGAACTTCTTCAAAATCTTATCAAGGTATGTGCTTTGTGAAAGTCCAATTAAGCGTCTTGATCTATCTCTATAAATCTTGATACCTAATATATAAGCAGCTTCACCGAGGTCTTTCATTGAAAAACTTTTATTCAAGTATCCTTTTATGCTATCCAGAAATTCTATATCATTTCCAATCAACAATATGTCATCTACATATAATATTAGAAATGCTACAGAGCTCCCACTCACTTTCTTGTAAATACATGCTTCTCCAAAAGTCTGTATAAAACCATATGCTTTGATCACCTCATCAAAGCGTATATTCCAACTCCGAGATGCTTGCACCAGTCCATAGATGGATCGTTGGAGCTTGCATACTTTGTTAGCACCTTTTGGATCGACAAAACCTTCTGGTTGCATCATATACAACTCTTCTTTGAGATTTCCATTTAGGAATGCAGTTTTGACATCCATTTGCCAGATTTCATAATCATAAAATGCGGCAATTGCTAACATGATTCGGACAGACTTAAGCATCGCTACAGGTGAGAAAGTCTCATCGTAGTCAACTCCTTGAACTTGTCGAAAACCTTTCGCAACAAGTCGAGCTTTGTAAACAGTAATATTACCGTCTGCGTTGGTCTTCCTCTTGAAGATCCATTTATTTTCGATGGCTTGCCGATCATCGGGCAAGTCAACCAAAGTCCATACTTTGTTCTCATACATGGATCCCATCTCAGATTTCATGGCTTCAAGCCATTTTGCGGAATCTGGGCTCATCATCGCTTCCTCATAGTTCGTAGGTTCATCATGGTCTAGTAACATGATTTCCAGAACTGGGTTGCCGTACCACTCTGGTGCGGAACGTACTCTGGTTGATCTACGACGTTCAGTAGAAACTTGATCCTGAAGTTTCATGATCATTATCATTAACTTCCTCACTAATTGGTGTAGGAATCACTGGAACAATTTCTGTGATGTACTACTTTCCAATCCGGGAGAAGGTACAATTACCTCATCAAGTTCTACTTTCCTCCCACTCACTTCTTTCGAGAGAAACTCTTTTTCTAGAAAGGATCCATTCTTAGCGACGAATATTTTGCCTTCGGATCTGTGATAGAAGGTGTACCCAACAGTCTCTTTTGGGTATCCTATGAAGACACATTTTTCCGACTTGGGTTCGAGCTTATCAGGTTGAAGTGTTTTCACATAAGCATCGCAGCCCCAAACTTTAAGAAACGACAACTTTGGTTTCTTGCCAAACCATAGTTCATAAGGCGTCGTATCAACGGATTTAGATGGTGCCCTATTTAACGTGAATGCAGCTGTCTCTAAAGCATAACCCCAAAACGATAGTGGTAAATCGGTAAGAGACATCATAGATCGCACCATATCCAATAAAGTACGGTTACGACGTTCGGACACACCACTACGCTGTGGTGTTCCAGGTGGCGTGAGTTGTGAAACTATTCCACATTGTTTCAAATGAAGACCAAACTCGTAACTCAAATATTCTCCTCCACAATCAGATCGTAGGAACTTTATTTTCTTGTTACGATGATTCTCTACTTCACTCTGAAATTCTTTGAACTTTTCAAATGTTTCAGACTTGTGTTTCATTAAGTAGATATACCCATATCTGCTTAAATCATCAGTGAAGGTCAGAAAATAACGATACCCGCCGCGAGCATCAACACTCATTGGTCCACATACATCAGTATGTATGATTTCCAACAAATCTGTTGCTCGCTCCATGGTTCCGGAGAACGGAGTTTTAGTCATCTTGCCCATGAGGCATGGTTCGCAAGCACCAAGTGATTCATAATCAAGTGATTCCAAAAGTCCATCATTATGGAGTTTCTTCATGCGTTTTACACCAATATGACCTAAACGGCAGTGCCACAAATAAGTTGCACTATCATTATTAAC
>LR738715.1:46360065-46376535 GCA_902687465.1 Secale cereale
ATGAATATGTGTATCACTACAATCGAGATCCAATAAGAATAGACCACTCTTCAAGGGTGCATGACCATAAAAGATATTATTCATCAAAATGGAACAACCATTATTCTCTGATTTAAATGAATAACCGTCTCGCAATAAACAAGATCCAGATATAATGTTCATGCTTAACGCTGGCACCAAATAACAATTATTTAGGTCTAATACTAATCCCGAAGGTAGATGTAGAGGTAGCGTGCCGACGGCGATCACATCGACTTTGGAACCATTTCCCACGCGCATCGTCACCTCGTCCTTAGCTAATCTTCGTTTAATCCGTAGTCCCTGTTTCGAGTTACAAATATTAGCAACCGAACCGGTATCAAATACCCAGGTACTACTACGAGAATTAGTAAGGTACACATCAATAACATGTATATCACATATACCTTTGTTCATCTTGCCATCCTTCTTATCCGCCAAATACTTGGGGCAGTTCCGCTTCCAGTGTCCAGTCCCCTTGCAGTAGAAGCACTCAGTTTCAGGCTTGGCTCCAGATTTGGGTTTCTTCGTGGAAGTAGCAACTGACTTGCTATTCTTTTTGAAGTTCCCTTTCTTTCCCGTGCCCTTTTTCTTGAAACTAGTGGTCTTGTTAACCATCAACACTTGATGCTCCTTTTTGATTTCTACCTCCGCAGCTTTGAGCATAGCGAAGAGCTCGGGAATTGTCTTTTGCATCCCTTGCATGTTATAGTTCATCACGAAGCCTTTATAGCTTGGTGGTAGTGATTGAAGAACTCTATCAATAACACTATCCTCGTCAACTTTGCAACCAAGTTGAGTCATATGATTGTCGTACCCAGACATTCTGAGCAAGTGTTCACTGATAGAACTATTCTCCTCCATTTTGCAGCTGTAGAACTTATTGGAAATCTCATATTTCTCATTTCGGGCATTTGCATGAAATATTAACTTCAACTCCTGGAACATCTCATATGGTCCATGAAGTTCAAAACGTCGTTGAAGTCCCGGTTCTAAGCCGTAAAGCATGGCACACTGAACTATCGTGTAGTCATCAGACCGCGACTGCCAGACGTTCAAAGCGTCTGCATCAGCGGAAGGGGGCTTGTCACCTAGCGGTGCTTCAAGGACATAATTCTTCTGTGCAGCAATGAGGATAATCCTCAGGTTACGGACCCAGTCCGTGTAATTGCTACCATCATCTTTCAACTTAGCTTTCTCTAGGAATGCATTAAAATTCAAAGGAACGGTAGCACGGGCCATTGATCTACAACGACATAGATATGCAAAACTATCAGGACTAAGTCCATGATAAATTAAAGTTCAATTTAATCATATTAATTTAAAGAACTCCCACTTAGATAGACATCCCTCTGGTCATCTAAATGATCACGTGATCCAAATCAACTAAACCATGTCCGATCATCACGTGAGATGGAGTAGTTTCAATGGTGAACATCTTATGTTGATCATATCTACTATATGATTCACGCTCGACCTTTCGATCTCCAGTGTTCCGAGGCCATATCTGTATATGCTAGGCTCGTCAAGTTTAACCCGAGTATTCTGCGTGTGCAAAACTGGCTTACACCCGTTGTATTTGAACGTAGAGCTTATCACACCCGATCATCACGTGGTGTCTCGGCACGACGAACTTTCGCAACGGTGCATACTCAGGGAGAACACTTATACCTTGAAATTTAGTAAGGGATCATCTTATAATGCTACCGTCGATCTAAGCAAAATAAGAAGCATAATAAGATAAACATCACATGCAATCAAAATATGTGACATGATATGGCCATCATCATCTTGTGCTTTTGATCTCCATCTCCAAAGCAAGGTCATGATCACCTTCGTTACCGGCGCGACACCTTGATCTCCATCGTAGCATCGTTGTCGTCTCGCCAACTATTGCTTCTACGACTATCGCTACCGCTTAGTGATAAAGTAAAGCAATTACATGGCGATTGCATTTCATACAATAAAGCGACAACCATATGGCTCCTGCCAGTTGCCGATAACATTACAAAACATGATCATCTCATACAAAACCGTATAACTCATCATGTCTTGACCATATCACATCACAACATGCCCTGCAAAAACAAGTTAGACGTCCTCTACTTTGTTTGTTGCAAGTTTTACGTGGCTGCTACGGGCTTTAGCAAGAACCGTTCTTACCTACGCATACAAAACCACAACGATGTTTCGTCAAGTATGTGTTGTTTTAACCTTCACAAGGACCGGGCGTAGCCACACTTGATTCAGCTAAAGTGAGAGAGACAGACACCCGCCAGTCACCTTTAAGCAACGAGTGCTCGTAACGGTGAAACCAGTCTCGCGTAAGCGTACACGTAATGTCGGTCCGGGCCGCTTCATCTCACAATACCGCCGAAGCAAAGTATGACATGCTGGTAAGCAGTATGACTAGTATCGCCCACAACTCATTGTGTTCTACTCGTGCATATCATCTACGCATAGACCTAGCTCATGATGCCACTGTTGGGGAACGTAGTATTTTAAAATTTTCCTACGATCACGCAAGATCTATCTACCAGATGCATAGCAACGAGAGGGAAGAGTGTGTCTACGTACCCACGTAGACCGGGAGCGGAAGCGTCAAGTGACGCGGTTGATGTTGTTGAACTTCTTCGCGATCCAACCGATCAAGCACCGAACGTACGGCACCTCCGCGTTCAGCACACGTTCAGCTTGATGACGTCCCACGAGCTCTTGATCCAGTTGAGCTTCACGGTAGAGTTTCGTCAGCACGACGGCGTGGTGACGGATATGATGTGTTCACCGGCGCAGGGCTTCGCCTAAGCTCCGCGACGGTATGACCGAGGTGTGATTCTGTGGAGGGGGCACCGCACACGGCTAAAACAATTCAACTTGTGTGTCTTTGGGTGCCCCCTGCCCCCGTATATAAAGGAGCAGGGGAGGGAGGCCGGCCGGCCCTTCCTGGTGCGGCTAGGGAGTGGACTCCTACTAGGAATAGAATCTCTCTTTCCCTTTAGGCCCACTATGGACCATCCCCTCTCGTAGGGGGTTCCGGTAACCCCTTCCGGCATTCCCGATAAATCCGAAACTTTTCCGGTATACTTCCGGTGTCCGAATATAGCCGTCCAATATATCAATCTTTATGTCTCGGACATTCCGAGACTCCTCGTCATGTCCGTGATCTCATCGGGACTCCGAACTACCTTCGGTACATCAATACTTATAAACTCATAATACCGACCGTCATCAAACGTTAAGCGTGCGGACCCTACGGGTTCGAGAACTATGTAGACATGACCGAGACTCATCTCCGGTCAATAACCAATAGCGGAACCTGGATGTTCATATTGGCTCCTACATATTCTACGAAGATCTTTTATCGGTCAGAACCGCATAACAACATATGTTGTTCCTTTTGTCATACGGTATGTTACTTGCCCGAGATTCGATCGTCGGTATCTCTATACCTAGTTCAATCTCGTTACCGGCAAGTCTCTTTACTCGTTCCGTAACACATCATCTCGTGACTAACTCATTAGTCTTTTGCTTGCAAGGCTTATTGTGATGTGTGTTTCCGAGAGGGCCCAGAGATACCTCTCCGACACTCGGAGTGACAAATCCTAATCTTGATCTATGCCAACACCACGAATACTTTCGGAGACACCTGTAGAGCATCTTTATGATCACACAGTTACGTTGTGACGTTTGATAGCACACAAGGTGTTCCTACGGTATTCGGGAGTTGCATAATCTCATAGTCATAGGAACATGTATAAGTCATGAAGAAAGCAATAGCAGTTAAACTAAACGATCATAGTGCTATGCTAACGGATGGGTCTTGTCCATCACATTATTCTCCTAATGATGTGATCCCGTTGATCAAATGACAACTCATGTCTATGGCCAGGAAACATAACCATCTTTGATCAATGAGCTAGTCTAGTAGAGGCATACTAGGGATATACTGTTTTGTCTATGTATCCACACATGTACTAAGTTTCCGGTTAATACAATTCTAGCATGAATAAAAGACATTTATCATGATATAAGGAAATACACATAACATCTTTATTGGCATATTTCCTTCAATATCTCCATCTTTCTTCTCTCCTAAATCGATGTTGTCAAACTGTCAATTTGAGGAAGAACGATCCATCTGACATTTGTCCCTTCTCTAGTTTTTTTGAGAAAATCTCGCGAAACTTTATTAACCCGTCACAATGTTTACAGGGACGAATGAAAGATCTCCCGGCTGGCCTAACCAAATATGGCGGCCAACCGCGAGGGAGAGAGAGTGTTTTGCTAGATTGTGAGCCGCATAGTTTGGGCTCCTAAGTTCATGAACTATATTACATGATAGAAAACTTGTCGAACGGTCCGATATCTCTTGAAGGACTGCTCCATAGGATGCTAGCTTTACATGATGCAGATCATCAACAACTACCATGCAGTCAGAAGCAAGCTAAATGTGTCGGGCATAAAGGTTATCCGCTAAGGAAAGAGCTTCTCTTATAGCAAGAGCTTCGAGCGTTTGAGGATCTGTCATGTGTTTTAAAACAATCGCCGAGGCCCCAAGAAAAGAGCCAGATTGGTCCCTACAGACCGCACCCACCGCACCATGCAGCTTCCTCACAGACAATGCACCATCAACATTGATCTTAACACACCCTTGGTGTGGTGGTACCCAAGCTGAAACTCGCATAGCTCTCCATGGTGCGTCTTGCTTTTCCCTCTTGTTCACTATCTCCAATGATATGTCCATTTTGCATTATGCTTATATGTTGATATTTATTGCATTATGGGCTGTTCTTACATGTTTTGTCACAATACTTATGCCTTTCTCTCTTATTTTACAAGGTTTACATGAAGAGGGAGAATGCCGGCAGTTGGAATTCTGGGCTGGAAAAGGAGCAACCTTTGGAAACCTATCCTACACAACTCCAAAAGCCCTGAAACTCAACAGAACATCGTTTCAGAAAATATAAAAAATATTTGTCGAAAGAAGTCCACGAGGGGGGCCACCGGCTGCCCACGATGGTGGGGGGCGCACCCCTCCCTTCCCAGGGCGCGCCCCCTGCCTCGTGGGCCAGCCGGAAGGCCCCCGATGCCCATCTTCTCCTATATGAGGTGTTTTGACCTGAAAAAAAAATCATAAGGAGGCTTTCGGGATCAGACGCCGCCGTCTCGAGGCGGAATCGAGGCGAAAACAATTCTAGGGCTCCGATAGAGCTGCTTTGCCGGGGATACTTCCCTCCGGGAGGGGGAAATCGTCACCGCCGTCATCACCAACAACTCTCCCATCTTGGGGAGGGCTATCTTCATCAACATCTTCACCAGCACCATCTCCTCTCAAACACTAGTGCATCTCTTGTATCCAATCTTTGTACCCAAACATCAGATTGGTACCTGTGGGTTGCTAGTAGTGTTGATTACTCCTTGTAGTTGATGCTAGTTGGTTTATCTGGTGGAAGATCATATGTTCAGATCCATTATGCATATTAATACCCCTCTGATCATGAACAATATTATGCTTGTGAGTAGTTACTTTTGTTCCTGAGGACATGGGAGAAGTCTTGCTATTAGTAGTCATGTGAATTTGGTCTTCGTTCGATATTTTAATGAGATGTATGTTGTCTCTCCTCTAGCGGTGTCATGTGAACGTCGACTACATGACACTTCACCATTATTTGGGTCTAGAGGAAGGCATTGGGAAGTAATAAGTAGATGATGGGTTGCTAGAGTGACAATAGCTTAAACCCTAGTTTATACGTTGCTTCGTAAGGGGCTGATTTGGATCCATATGTTTCAGGCTATGGTTAGGTTTACCTTAATACTTATTTTGTAGTTGCGGATGCTTGCATTAGAGGTTAATCATAAGTGGGAGGCTTGTACAAGTAAGGGCAGCACCCAAGCACCGGTCCACCCACATACCAAATTATCAAAGTATCGAACGGGAATCAGACGATCATGATGAAAACTAGCTTGACGATAATTCCCATGTGTCCCCGGGAGCGCTTTACTTTATATAAGAGTTTGTCCAGGCTTGTCCTTTGCTACAAAAAGGACTGGGCCACCTTGCTGCACCTTATTTACTTTTACCGTTTGTCACTTGCTACCAATTATCTTATCACAAAACTATCTGTTACCTATAATTTCAGTGCTTGCAGAAAATACCTTACTGAAAACTGCCTATCATTTCCTTCTGCTCCTCGTTGGGTTCGACACTCTTACTTATCGAAAGGACTATGATAGATCCCCTACACTTGTGGGTCATCAAGACTCTTTTCTTGCGCCGTTGCCAGGGAGTGGAGCGCCTTTGGTAAGGAAAAATTTATATAGTGTGCTGGTATTTATTGTCACTTGTTACTATGGCTCAAAATCCTTCACCCCGATCAGAAGAGCAAAGGGTTGCTCCTCAACCTACTGCACCTGTTGAAATTTTTTGCTTTGAGATTCCTTCGGGTATGATAGAGAAACTGCTTGAAAATCCCTTTACAGGAGATGGAACACTGCATCCCGACTTACACCTAACTATGTGGATGAAGTTTGTGGATTGTTTAAGCTTGCAGGTATGCCCGAGGATGTTATCAAGAAGAAGGTCTTCCCTTTATCTTTGAAGGGAGATGCATTGACATGGTTTAGGCTATGCGATGATATGGGATCATGGAGCTGTAATCGTCTGAAGTCGGAATTTCATCAGAAGTTCTACCCTATGTACGGGGTTCATCGTGATCGTAATTATATTTATAATTTCTGGCCTCGCGAAGGAGAAAGCATTGCTCAAGCTTGGGGGAGGCTTAAGTCAATGTTATATTTATGCCCCAATCATGAACTCTCAAGAGAAATTATCATTCAAAATTTTTATGCTCGACTTTCTCACAATAATCGCTCCATGCTCGATACTCCCTCCATTCCCTTATACAAGGCCACAAACTCAAATTACAGGTACCAAGGTAAAATTTAATGACTGCTTTGCAAGTCCACTTTTCTTTTCATAAACTGGGATCATTAATACACCCACATGCATGCAAGGAAGGAATTAAAAGAAAGTACTACAGTGTCATTATGATTACACACATGCAAGTATTAAAATAGTTGGTAGTACGAGAAAACATCATTAATTTTTGCCTCGATTACAGTTAGTGGCCTTGTATAGATGAAAATTGTATTTTTCATAGCGGCCTTGTATAAGGGAATGGAGGGAGTACTTCTTGTTCTGGCTCTTATATGATGAAGACTATTGACTTCAAATGGGATTTATTGGAAAGAATTAAATGCAACTCTGAAGATTGGGATCTCGACGAAGGTAAGGAGTCAGGTATGACCCCTAAGTTTGATTGTGTTAAAGCTTTTATGTATACCGATGTTTTCCGTGAGTTTAACACTAAATATGGACTTGACTCTGAGATATTAGCTTCTTTCTATGAATCTTTTGCTACTCATGTTGATCTCCCTAAGGAGAAGTGGTTTAAATAACATCCCCCTATTGAAGTAAAATTAGTTGAACCTATTAAAGTTGAAGAAAAGACTATCACTTATAATGTTGATCCTGTTATACCTACCGCTTATATTGAGAAACCACCTTTCCCTGTTAGGATAAAGGATCATGCTCAAGCTTCAACTTTAGTTTGTAAGAGTAATACTAGAACACCTACACCCTCTGAGCAAATTAAAGTTGAACCTAGTGTTGCTATGGTTAAAGATCTCTTGGTAGAAGATTTAGATGGACATGTTATTTACCTACAAGAAGAGTCTGCTAGAATAGCCAAACCCAATGCTAGGAATAGACATAAACCGGTCGTAGGCTTTCCTGTCATCTCTGTTAAGATAGGAGATCATTGCTATCATGGTTTATGTGATGTAGGTGCTAGTGCGAGTACTATCCCTCTTGATTTATATAACGAAATTATGCACGATATTGCACCTGTTGAGCTAGAAGGGATTGATGTTACTATTAAGCTTGCCAATAGAGACACTATTTCACCAGTTGGGATTGTTAGAGATATTGAAGTCTTGTGTGAAAAGGTCAAATACCCTGCTAATTTTCTTGTTCTTAGTTCCCCACAAGATGCATTTTGTCCCATTATATTTGGTAGACCCTTCTTGAATACTGTTAATGCCAAGATAGTCTGCATGAAAGATATTGTCACGGTTGGATTAGGGGATATGTCTCATGATTTTAACTTTGCTAAATTCCGTAGACAACCCCTTGAAAAGGCACCACCCAGTAAGGATGAAATTATTGGTCTTGGTTCTATTCACGTGCCACCTAATGATCCTTTAGAACAATACCTGCTAGACCACGAAAATGATATGCATATGAATGAGAGAAGGGAAATGGATGAAATATTCCTTACACAGGGACCTGTATTGAAAAACAACTTGCCTGTTGAAATCGTCGGGGATCCTCCTCCACCCAAGGGTGATCCCATGTTTGAACTTAAACCTTTGCCTGATAATCTTAAGTATGTTTATTTGATGAAAAGAAGATATATCCTGTTATTATTAGTGCTAACCTTTCAGAGCAGGAAGAAGAAAATTTATTGAAAACTCTGAAGAAGCACCGTGCTGCTATTGGATATACTCTGGATGATCTTAAGGGCATTACTCCCACTATATGCCAACACAAGATAAAATTGGAAGAAAATGCTAAACCAGTTATTGATCATCAGCGACAGTTAAATCCTAAGATGAAAGAAGTGGTAAGGAAGGAAATACTAAAGCTTCTAGAGGCAGGTATTATCTATCCAGTTGCTGATAGCCAGTGGGTAAGTCCTGCCCATTGTGTCCCTAAGAAAGGAGGTATGACTGTCGTTCCTAATGATAAAGATGAATTGATCCCGCAAAGAATAGTTACAGGTTATAGGATGGTAATTGATTTCCGTAAGTTAAATAAAGCCACTAAGAAATATCATTACCCCTTGCCATTTATAGATCAAATGCTAGAAAGATTATCCAAACATACTCATTTCTGCTTTCTAGATGGTTATTCTGGTTTCTCTCAAATACCTGTGTCAAAAGGGGATCAAGAGAAGACCACTTTTACTTATCCTTTCGGTACCTTTGCTTATAGACGTATGCCTTTTGGTTTATGTAATGCACCTTCTACCTTTCAAAGATGCATGATGGCTATATTCTCTGATATTTGTGAAAAGATTGTTGAGGTTTTTATGGATGATTTCTCCGTTTACGGAACTTCTTTTGATGATTGTTTAAGCAACCTTGATCGAGTATTGCAGAGATGTGAAGACACTAACCTCGTCTTGAATTGGGAGAAGTGCCACTTTATGGTTAATGAAGGCATTGTCTTGGGACATAAAATTTCTGAAAGAGGTATTGAAGTTGACAAAGCTAAAGTCGATGCTATTGAGGAGATGACATGCCCTAAGGACATCAAAGGTATATGAAGTTTCCTTGTCATGTCGGGTTTTATAGAAGGTTCATTAAGGACTTCTCCAAAATCTCCAGGCCTCTGACTAATCTTTTACAAAAAGATATTCCTTTTGTCTTTGATGATGATTGTCTAGAAGCATTTGAAATACTTAAGAAAACATTGATCTCCGCACCTATTGTTCAGCCTCCTGACTGGAATTTACCCTTTGAGATTATGTGCGATGCTAGTGATTATGCTATAGGAGGTGTTCTAGGGCAAAGAGTTGATAAGAAATTGAATGTTATCCAGTATGCTAGTAAAACTCTAGATAGCGCCCAAAGAAATTATGCCACTACTGAGAAAGAATTTTTAGCAGTTGTATTTGCTTGTGATAAGTTTAGACCCTATATCGTTGATTCTTATGGAAAAGAAAGATGCTAAACCTAGACTTATTAGATGGGTTCTCTTGCTGCAAGAATTTGACTTGCATATTATTGATAGAAAGGGAGCTGAGAACCCCGTAGCAGATAACTTGTCTAGGTTAGAAAATGTGCTTGATGACCCACAACCTATTGATGATAGCTTTCCTGATGAACACTTAGCTGTCATAAATACTTCTCATACTGCTCCTTGGTATGCTGATTATGCTAATTACATTGTTGCTAAGTTTATACCTCCTAGCTTCACATACCAGCAAAAGAAAAAGTTCTTCTATGATTTGAGACATTATTTCTGGGATGACCCACATCTTTATAAAGAAGGAGTAGATGGTATCATTAGACGTTGTGTACCTGAGCATGAACAGGAACATATCCTATGCAAGTGCCACCTCGAAGCTTATGGAGGACACCATGCGGGAGATAGAACTGCACATAAGGTATTGCAATCCGGTTTTTAATTGCCTACTCTCTTTAAGGATGCCCGTAAGTTTGTCTTATCTTGTGATGAATGTCAAAGAATTGGTAATATTAGTAGACGTCAAGAAATGCCTATGAACTATTCACTTGTTATTAAACCGTTTGATGTTTGGGGCTTTGATTATATGGGACATTTTCCTGCCTCTAATGGGTACACACATATTTTAGTTGATTTTGATTATGTTACTAAGTGGGTAGAAGCTATTCCAACCAGTAGTGCTGATCATAACACTTCTATTAAGATGCTTAAAGAAGATATATTTCCGAGGTTTGGAGTCCCTAGATATCTAATGACTGATGGTGGTTCACACTTTATTTATGGTGCTTTCCGTAAAATTCTTGCAAAGTATGATGTCAACCATAGAATTGCACCCCCTATCACCCACAGACTAGTGGTAAAGTAGAACTAACTAACAGGGAGTTGAAATTAATCTTGCTAAAGACAGTTAATAGGTCTAGGAAGAATTGGTCCAAGAAACTAGATGATGCATTATGGGCCTATAGAACTACATACAAAAATCCTATGGGTATGTCTCCATATATGATGGTATATGGAAAAGCATGTCACTTACCTCTTGAGTTAGAACATAAGGCATATTGGGCTATTAAGGAGCTCAACTATGATTTCAAACTTGCCGGTGAGAAGTGGTTATTTGATATTAGATGTCTCGATGAATGGAGAACCCAGGCCTATGAGAATGCCAAACTGTTTAAAGAAAAAGTTAAAAGATGGCATGACAAAAGGATACAAAAGCGTGAGTTTAACGTAGGTGATTATGTTTTGCTATACAACTCTCCTTTAAGATTTTTTTGCAGGAAAACTTCTCTCCAAGTGCGAAGGACCTTACGTTATCGAGGAGGTATATCGTTCCGGTGCCATAAAAATCAACAACTTCGAAGGCACAAATCCGAAGGTGGTGAATGGTCAAAGAATCAAACATTATATCTCAGGTAATCCTATAAAAGTTGAAACTAATGTTATTGAAACCGTAACCCCAGAGGAATACATAAGGGATACTTTCCAGAACGATCCAGCCTCCGAAAAGGAAGAGGTACGTGATACGGTAAGTAAACCAACTCCAAAATAGGTCTAAAGGCAATTTTTCTCCGTTTGGGAATATTTAGAAAAATAGAAAAATACCGCAGTCAGGAAGAGACACGGGCCGTCCACGAGGGTGGAGGTCGCGCCCCCTTCCCAGGGCGCACCCCCTGCCTCGTGGGCACCCCGTGTGTCCCCCGGTCTCCGTTTTCTTGTGGGTTACTCCTTTTTGTGGTAAAAATTCATTATATATACTCCCGAAGGTTTTGACCTCTGTATCACGCAAAAATCCTCTATTTTCGTTTCGAGCTGCTGTTTTTGACAGATCTAGATCATCATGGCGTCCTTCAACACCCCAAGGACAAGTTCTTCGAGAAGGTCATCAACCCCTACCTTGCGGAGGTGTTGCACCACCCTAAAACCATGGAGTTGCATGAGGGGGTGTTGCACATCCGTGATGTTGAGGGGCCAAGGAGGACCGGAAGCGTGGAGACAAGGCTCGAAGCAATGGAGCAGCAAGATTTCAAGTGCCAAGGTATGGTGGAACGAGGACTCAACGCCAACCACATGATGATCTCGGAGTTTGCCAACAACCTCAAGCTGGACTCAAGGATCTTTGGGGAATCCATCTCCAATCATCAAGAGAAGATCGATCACCTCCAAGCCCAGATCTATGACATGCAAAACCAAAACTGTGAGTATGAATATAGATTCAAGAAGATGAGTTTGGCTACAGATTTGAGCATCCCAGAGACTCGATCATCCTTCTACGACGGTGAGCCCATGCCTTGGAAGGCGGACTACAAGCCTACATCATCATCAACTCCATCATCACCACCCCCAAAGAAGGAGACATAATCATATGGGTATGGGCACTCCCCTTGGCAACTGCCAAGCTTGGGGGAGTGACCCCGGTATCGTATCACCATCACTCCTATCTTTACCGTTTTACTTAGTTCGATCCTTTTGGTAGTATCTTGATCTATTAGAATAAAGTTAGCATGACCTAGTTGTGAGCTTTTGCCTTGTGAGCTTTACCCTTTGTAACCTAGTCCGTGAGCTATACAATAAAGATTAGTGTTGAGTCAAGGGCTTTATTTCCTCACTTGGGTCATGATAAAAAGAAAGAAAACATAAAGAGTATCAAAGAGATCATATCGATCTTATGGGAAGTAATGACTTCACATACAATAGTATGATAAATAAAAGTTGTTGGGAGGTGACAAACATAGTTTTGGTCATCGTTGCAATTAATAGGAAGTAATAAAAGAAGAGAGGCTTCACATACAAATATACTATCTTGGACATCTTTTATGATTGTGAGCACTCATTAAAGTATGACATGCTGAAGAGTTGATGTTGGACAGGGAAGACGACATAATGGGTTATGTCTTCTTATATCCGAAATAAAGTATATTGTCATGATCATCCAGCATGTTGAGCTTGCCTTTCCCCCTCATGCTAGCCAAAACTCCTTGCACTAAGTAGAGATACTACTTGTGCTTCCATATATCCTTAAACCTAGTTTTGCCATGAGAGTCCACCATACCTACCTATGGATTGAGAAAGATCATTCCAAGTAAGTTGTCATGTTGCAAACTCGCTAAAATATGTATGATTTATTAGTGTGGGAGAAATTATCTTTCTACGATCTTGTGATATGGAAGTAATAAAAGCGACGGACTGCATAATAAAGGTCCTTATCACAAGTGGCAATATAAAGCGAAGTTCTTCTATGCTAAGACTTTGTGCATCCAACCATAAAAACACATGACAACCTCTGCTTCCCTCTTTGAAGGGCCTATCTATTATTCCTGTCTTATAAGTGTCAAGGTGAAATCCACCTTTCCTTTTTACATTTTATCCTTTGGCAAGCACATTGTGTTGGAAAGATCCTAACATATATACCCACTTGGATTTAAGTTCTCATGATCTATTACCGTTGACATTACCCTTGAGGTAAAAGGTTGGGAGGCAACACCATAAGCCCCTATATTTCTCTGTGTCCGATTAAAACACCATAAACATAAGTATTGCATGAGTATGGGCAATTGTAAAAGACTATATGATAGTTGAGTATGTAGGCTTGCTGAAAAGCTCTTATATTGACTCTTTCCGATGTTACGATAAATTGCAATTGCTTTAATGACCGAGATCAAAGTTTGTTAGTTTCCAATGAAGTTTATGATTCATACTTGATATTGTGGAAGAATTGTTACTTTAGCATAAGAATCATATGACTATATTTATATAAGTTGCTGTTATGAGAATGATCATGATGCCCTCATGTCCGTATTTGTTTTATCGACACCTCTATCTCTAAACATGTAGACATATTTTTCGATATCGACTTTCGCTTGAGGACAAGCGAGGTCTAAGCTTGGGGGAGTTGATACGTCCATTTTGCATCAGGCTTATATGTTGATATTTATTGCATTATGGGCTGTTCTTACATGTTTTGTCACAATACTTATGCCTTTTCTCTCTTATTTTACAAGGTTTACATGAAGAGGGAAAATGCCGACAGCTGGAATTCTGGGCTGGAAAAGGAGCAAACTCTGGAAACCTATTCTGCACAACTCCAAAAGCCCTGAAACTCAACACAACGTCGTTTCAGAAAATATAAAAAATATCTGGAGAAAGAAGTCCATGAGGGGGGCCACCGGCTACCCCCGAGGGTGGGGGCGCGCCCCCCTTCCCAGGGCTCGCCCCCTGCCTCGTGGGCCAGCCGGAAGGCCCCCGATGCCCATATTCTCCTATATGAGGTGTTTTGACCTGGAAAAAATCATAAGGAGGCTTTTGGGACCAGACGCCGCCGTCTCGAGGCGGAACCGAGGCGGAAACCAATCAAGGGCTCCGACAGAGCTGTTCTGCCGGGGATACTTCCCTCCGGGAGGGGGAAATCGTCACCGCCGTCATCACCAACAACTCTCCCATCTTGGGGAGGGCTATCTTCATCAACATCTTCACCAACACCATCTCCTCTCAAACCCTAGTTCATCTCTTGTATCCAATCTTTGTACCCAAACCTCAGATTGGTACCTGTGGGTTGCTATTAGTGTTGATTACTCCTTGTAGTTGACGCTAGTTGGTTTATTTGGTGGAAGATCATATGTTCAGATCCATTATGCATATTAATACCCCTCTGATCATGAACAATATTATGTCTTATGAGTAGTTACTTTTGTTCCTGAGGACATGGGAGAAGTCTTGCTATTAGTAGTCATGTGAATTTGGTCTTCGTTCGATATATTGATATGATGTATGTTGTCTCTCCTCTAGTGGTGTCCTGTGAACGTCGACTACATGACACTTCACCATTATTTGGTCCTAGAGGATGGCATTGGGAAGTAATAAGTAGATGATGGGTTGCTAGAGTGATAGAAGCTTAAACCCTAGTTTATACGTTGCTTAGTAAGGGGCTGATTTGGATCCATATGTTTCAGGCTATGGTTAGGTTTACCTTAATACTTCTTTTGTAGTTGTGGATGCCTACATTAGAGGTTAATCATAAGTGGGAGGCTTGTCCAAGTAAGGGCATCACCCAAGCACCGGTCCACCCACATACCAAATTATCAAAGTATCGAACGTGAATGAGACAATCGTGATGAAAACTAGCTTGACGATAATTCCCATGTGTCCTCGGGAGCGCTTTACTTTATATAAGAGTTTGTCCAGGCTTGTCCTTTGCTACAAAAAGGATTGGGCCACCTTGCTGCACCTTATTTGCTTTTACCATTTGTCACTTGCTACCAATTATCTTATCACAAAACTATCTGTTACCTATAATTTTAATGCTTGCACAAAATACCTTACTGAAAACTGCCTATCATTTCCTTCTGCTCCGCGTTGGGTTCGACACTCTTACTTATCGAAAGGATTATGATAGATCCCCTACACTTGTGGGTCATCATCCAACTCTGCCAAAAAATTGTTAATAAAAGCATCTGTAGCAAGTGGAGACTGAAAAATGTCTTCATGAATTGCCTTCCTTCTTGCAGCCCAAATTGCCCATATAGTTATGACAACACGAATGAAATTAGGACCATCTAGTATTTCATGTAGAGCAAATAACCAGTCCTTTGTGTTTTCTTCCTGGTGTGTGATAATCTTCTCAACCAGCTCCTCGGGCGCGAGTGCCCACACGCTCCTAGATAGCGCACACTTGAGAAGAGCATGTCTCCATGTATCCCTGGCTCCACACAAGCAGCATGAATCTGTATCGGCCATATGGCGATGATGGAGGACTTCTCCACTAGGCATTGAATGTCTTGCTAGTCGCCAGAGAAACATATGGAGTTTTGAGGGTAGCTGGATATGCCATATGGTGCTCCAAATTCTGCTGTCCTGCCCCATGGATGATCCCTCGGCCTCGTCCCACCAGCCTTCTCTACTTGTCTTCGTCCTCAGGATCATCCGGTAGGCCGAGCGGACAGTGAAACAACCAGTAGCCTCTTCATGCCAGGCCCAAAAGTCCGGCAGTCTCCGCGTACACACCGGTATTTTTAGAATCTCGGATGCATCAGCAGGGATAAAAACTGAGCGAACCAGCTCTTCATTCCATTGTGCTGAGGTTGTATCAATAAGATCAGATACTTGCCTTGGAGGATCAGGAACTAAGGATGTGATTGGACTTTTAAAATTGTCACGAGGGATCCAATTATCTAGCCATATGTCCGTGCTTTCCCCATCCCCAATTCTCTTGATGATGCCCTGAGCTAATATCACCTTTCCATCTAATATCGCTCACCAAATCTGAGATGGGTGAGGCCCCAATTCTGCCTCCAGGAGTGTACTGTTTGGAAAGTAACACTACTGGAATCAGGGATTTTGCCATCTGTCAGTTCTTTGCCATCTGCCACAAGAAAGCAAATGGCAAAGAACTGGCTGATGGCAAATATTATCTTTGCCATCAGCCAGTTCTTTGCCGTCTGCCAACGGATGGCAAAGAGCAGTGGTGGGGTCCACTGGACGCCAGTAAACTGCAACGGTCCACCCACCTCTTTGACGTCTGCTGGCGGACGGAATCTTTGCCGTCCGCCAGCAGACGGCAAAGAAAACACCCTCTAACTGCCCCTAACGGCGCCCCGCCCCTCGATCCCACCCCGAGCCCCCAGTCTCTGCTCACCGCCGCCCTCGCC
>LR738715.1:46376974-46421410 GCA_902687465.1 Secale cereale
ACACCATACCCCGACACCCTGACACCACACCACGACCCCGACCCCGACACCCCGACAACCTGACACCCCGATTGACCGCGACACCCTGACACCACACCCCAACCCTGACCCCGACCCAACCCCGACGGGGTCATATAGTTGAGGATTATGAGTTAGGTCGTATATTTTTCGATTTTATTATGCAAAACATCATATATTGGTGTTGATCAGGTGGATTTAAATGTGCAGTTGTTTCGTCGCTGCGAGGGTGTGGTGTTTGACGACCTCCCCGTGCGTTCGACGAGCTCCACCCCTGTGTTTGTTGGTGAGCCCAAATGACATCTCCTCTCCCCCCTTCATTTGCTCTGTTTCGGTCTTCGTGCCGATGAAACTTGCTAGCTATAGCTGTCAATCATCAGTATGTGTAACCACTATGCGTCTCCCGTTTGAAAGGGTTAGATATATAAATATGCATGCATTTGCATATTTATAATCGTGATTCTTTCGAATTATCCAACGTTATCCATGGATAGCCCGAGTATATGTGTAGATTGGGTTTGTTTTCCCATATGCTCTGCTCCGGATCCGATGCAGAATTTCGTCAGTGCCTCCCTGTTGTTCTCCGGGTACACATCCTCTCTGCTTATTGCCGAGATGTGTACCAGGAGAACAACGGGGAGGTGCTGCCAAAATTTTGAGTCAGATCCGGAGCAGAGCATGGGAAAACGAACCAAATCTACACATACTCGGGTGGGATTAGGACCTATCTTTACCTATTAGCGTGTAGGTTGCATGGACGTAATAAAACTTACAAACTACATTAACTGATGTATATGGTTTGCTTAATTATGTATATATTTCTTGTGTGTCTAGTAGGAAGTCAATATGAGTGATCATGCGTGGATGTACACCGGTTACACTAGACAGAAAGGTTGGACCGAGGAATGGTTAACAAAAACCAAGGGGTTTGTTAGAGCCGTGTTTGCAAAAGGCCAAAAAAACTGGTGCCCCTGCGTCCGGTGCGACAACTACAGTAAGAGGGACGAGCTTGAAATGAGTAAAGACACACAGAAGTTTGGTTTTACGCCTGGTTACATGGTCTAGACATTTCATGGTGAGTCTGCCCAACGTGCCAGAGCCGAGGTGGTTCGTCGTCGCACCAACAAGCATGGTACCGGGATGGAAGACATGGTGCAAGACTTTGACGATGCTCGGGACTCGGACGAGGAGATGGAGGAATCTGCAAAGGCCTTCACTGAAATGTTGGACTCCTCAAAACGTCCTCTCCACGAGCACACTGAGCTTTGTCAGCTGGATGCCATCTCACAAATAATGGTTTTGAAGGCTCAGTTCAACTTGGGCAGAGAAAGCTACCACGCAATGATGACAGTATTCGGACGATTTCTACCCCAAGGCCATGTGTTACCTGCAAACCTGTACCAGTCAGAAAAAATCCTCCATGCTCTTAAAATGCCCTATGAGAAGATACATGCCTGTGAGAAAGGATGTGTCTTATTTAGGCTTTAGTATGAGGACTTGACCTATTGTCCCATTTGCAAGTCTTCCAGGTATGTCGTGGTAGACAACGGTATGGGTGAGAAGACGCAGACCAAAAATACCCGTTAATGTTCTTCGGTATATGCCAATCGTACCAAGACTTCAACGTCTTTTCATGGTCGAAGAGACGGCAGACAGATGACATGGCACAAAATGAGCAAAAGAACCGAACTAGATGCAGATGGGAATGTGATGATGGTGCACACATCGGATGATGAAAGCGTGGAAGCGCTTCGATTCATTGCATAAGAAAAAAAGCGGCAGATCCAAGGCATCCTCGAGTCGCCGTCTGCACGGATGGGTTCAGTGTGTTTGGTCAGACGGCAGCCCAATACAGTTGTTCGCCCGTGTTTGTCATTCCACTCAATCCCCCCCCCTCCGAGCAGATTATGCAAAGAAAGAACATTTTCCTGACGTTGATAATTCCAAGGCCCAACTATCCGGGGAAGAATATGAATGTGAACATGCAGCCACTTAAGGACGAATTGCAAGAAGCTTGGGAGAATGGGTTCAAGACATAGGACGCCTTTAGCAAAAAGAACTTCATAATGCGTGCCTGGTACATGTACTCGACGCATGACTTGCCGGCGTATGCGCTATTCGTTGGCTTGTGTGTGCATGGAAGGTTCCCATGCCCCACATGCAATGGAGCTCTTGAGTTTCGTTGGCTGACGGTAGGGCACAAGTATACTTGCTTCGACTTGCATATACCGTTTCTTGATCCTCGCCATAAGTTCAGGAAAGACAAGAAGAACTTCATGAAAGGTAGAGTTGTCAAACACTCTGCACCACCTGGGTTGACAGGCCAAGAGACCCTAGATCAGTTAAGTGCTCTCGAGCCAGATCCAGAGCGTCCAGGGTATTTCAAGGGGTATATTAAGGAACATGCCTGGACTCACAAGACATGCTTATGGGATCTGCCTTACTTCAAAGACCTCCCTTGCCCACACAACATCGACGTGATGCACATTGAGAAGAATATCGCCGAAGCCATTTTTTGTACATTGTTCGGCATTGAGGGGAAATCAAAGGATAATACTAAGGCTAGAGTCGATAACATGAGCTATGTGATAGACCGTTACAAAACATGCAAGAACCCAAAGGAAAGCGGAACTGGATGAAGCCAAAGGCATGGTTCAATCATGGAAGGCCAGCTATGAGGGAAATTATTTTGTGGGTGAAAATGCAGTTGCTGTTCCCCGATGGGTATGCAGCAAATCTAAAGAGGGGAGCGAGTCTTGAAAAATTGAAAATATTTGGTCTAAAAACTTTTGATTGGCACATCTGGATTGAGCAGATAATGCCGGTGATGTTGCGTGGCTTCATCCCCGAGGATGAATGGCTAGTACTGGCAGAGCAGAGCTATTTCTTCCATGTTCTTTGTGCGAAAGAACTATCGCCTGGCCTCATAGAAGAAATGGAACAGTTGGCGCCGGAGTTGATCTGCATGTTAGAGATGATCTTCCCACCAATCTTCTTTAATCCAATGCAACACTTGATTTTGCATCTCCCGACCGAGGCAAGATTGGGGGGGGGGGGCCCGTGCAAAATCCTTAGTGCTACTCAACTGAGAGGATACAGAAGACGCTTCGAGAAAATTGTAAAAATAAACATAGAATTGAAGCATCGATGGCCGAGGCATTCATCACTGAGGAGGGGGCAAACTTCATGATAGCACACTATGAAGCCAAAAATTGTAATTTGCATAATTCGAAGCCTCGATACAAGGCTGACGACCCTAAAAAGGGTCGATCCAACATCAGCCTATTCAAAGGGGATCTCGGACCAGCCAGTGGTTGGAAACTAGTATTGTTGGATTTTGAAGAATGGCGGATCATTACGTTGTATCTCTTCGACAACCTAACAGAAGTGCGGCCGTACATCGAGTAAGATCTCGGTACATACAATTTTTCGCAACTTCTAATTCCTTTGAACTGCTCTTATTCCTGGATATTTGATGTAGTCGATACATCGCCATATTCTCGTATGGAGCGCTGATCCAAAATGATTTCGTCGAAGAGTATGAGCTGTTGGCAAAGTAAGGAGGCGAATATCCCGATTTCATCTCTTGGACACGTGGCAGCTTCTTGCTGCTATTGGAGCTGAGCTATTTGCCGTATGCCAGCAGACGGCAAAGAGTTAAAGATCTTTGTCGTCTACTGGCGGACGGCAAAGCACGCCGTTAGCCCCTAATGGAGCTCACCCCACCCCACTGCCGTCCACGGTCTTTGCCGTGTGATGGCGGACGACAAAGAAAGCCTTTGCTGGCACTCGTTCAGCCGGACCTGTTGCCGTCTGCTGCCGGACGACTGATACGTCCAAAACGTATCTATAATTTCTGCTTGCTCCATGCCACTTTTGGGTGATATTGCTATGATATTGATACACTTCCATACACTTTTGATCATATTTGGACTAACTTACTAATCTAGTGCACCCCAGTGCCAGTTTCTGTGTTCGGCTGTTTTTGTATTTCAGGTTTTCACGTTTCAAGAACTGCCCAGAAAATTTATATAAAAAATCAGCGATCCAGAAACAACACTGCGTCCGAAGGGCAGCCTGGGGGGGGCACAGGGGCTCCAGGCGCCCTGTGGGCGCGCCCCCCCTGGGCCGCGCCGGGGGGGCGCCTGGGCCCCCCGAAACTCCCCCGGTGCCCTACTTTGGCATATATTTAAAGGACTCTCCGAAACCCTCTGAACAGGAACTCTTTTCGCGATCCCATCTCTGTTCCGCTGCCGCCGCCGCTTCCAAGATCGGGAGCACCAGGAGAACTCTTCCGGCACCCTGCCGGAGGGGAGGATCACCACCGGGAGCTTCTCCACCACCATGGACGCCTCCCGGATGACTCGTGAGTAGTCTCCCTTGGACCATGAGTCCATGACCAGTAGCTATGTGTTGGTGTACTAAAGTAGGGGTACCTTAGTATCCCGACTTGTGCACGGGCAGTAGCAGTGTCCCATGGTCTGGCTCGCCACGCGCCCGCCAAAGCCCACTCTAGACCCCTTTAAGCCATTCAAGAACAAAGTATACAAGTCATAAGATCAAGGCCCCGGCAAGAGGAGCTTGCCGGGAAGGCTGTTCCAAGCATAAGATCACTCTATTCTCACAAGACCCTGGCAAGAGGAGCTTGCTAGGATGGCCAAAGAATAACACTTCAGAAGATACATCGTAGCGCATCGTGCGCCCCGACAGGACCCGGAGAGCGGCAAGCTCCAGGGCCCGGCAAGATAGCGACCCCGGCAAGGTGCTTGCCGGGGGAAGCATACACTGTGTGCCTGCGCTCCAGCTCATCTGGCCACGCGTCGCCCTGGGGCCCTTCCAGGGGCACGTGGCAGACGGCTGTGCAGCCTGGGGTGCGCGGTGGCAAGCCGCGGTGACGAGGCCACCACCGTGGCGAACGGAGACGCATGGACGGACGCTTTTGGGGCGACGGCGATGGGCATTCAATGCCCTTGTCCCCCACCGTCAGAGTTAGGTGAAGACCACTGTTCATACACTGTTCATGCACTATTCCATCTACCACAAGTTTAACACTTTTACCCTCCTTTGCGTTGACACCTGTCGGTGACCCCTTTGAGCTATAAAAGGAGGCCCATGCACAACGTAGAGGGGGTTGGATCCCAGAAACTCGATCACGTTCTGGCTCGGTGTAGCTGGCACTGTAGATCTTCAAGCTCCCGAGCCCCAGAACTTAATACAACCAAGGCAGGAGTAGGGTTTTACGCGTCCGCGCGGCCCGAACCTGGGTAAACTGCCTGCGTGTGCTCCTCGATCCGCTCTCCGTGCTCCCTCCGCTCCCTTACCGTCACGTAGAAGGGGCTCCGGTCCCATAGGTGTTCGTGGGTGGTCAGTTTCTCCGACATCTTTGGCACGCCAGGTAGGGGGCGTTGAGGTTGTGCGAACCTGATCCGGCGCTCTCGCGGGCGCAACCTCCAGCAACTTCACCAGCTTCATCAACCTCATCGGCTACGTCAACATGCCTCCGAAGAAGAAGGCTTCGGAGGTCGGAGGCCCGTCCGCGTCAATCCCACCACCACCAGAGCCAACGGTTGGTGGGGAAGACGCCGACGGAAGGGTGAACGCCGGTGGGGAGACTCACGGCGCCACCAAGTCCAAGGACAAGACGGACGACCGGGCGAACTCCAAGGCCTCGGTGTCCGTGCACGCTCCACGTCCCTCTCAGGAGGTGCCAGACCAGCAGCGACGTGGTACCGGAGGTACCATACGCTTGCTGGGACGTGGCCAGGCCGGCGGGTCACGGGACGCTCAAGGCCAACGCCGGGACGGGAACATGCTCCTTCTAACGCGGTTAGAAGTCCGAGCGTGTCCCGCTCCTCGCACCGTTCGCCACCGTTTCCCTCCTCTCCGGCAGAAGCCCTGGCAAGGGCTCAGCTGCTCCTCGACTTCCCTCCAGCGGCGGACAAGGCCGAGGACTGGAGGGCGACGATCCAGAGCCTCATCGCCTTCGCCAACAACGACGCACCGCAGCAGCCGGCAACTTCACGACCGCGGCAAGTCGACCAAGCGAAGGCCGACGGTGACAAGACCGCCGGGGGTGCAACTACCATGCACTCCCCGCCGCGGAAGCAGAAATCGCCGCCCCGCCGGATCAACGTCGACGACGACTCCACGGCGTCGTTGGATCCGCGGGCTCGCCGCGATCAGCGCCAAGTCCTCGACGACAGGCGACAAGAGGACGCTCGAACTCGTATCGAGCGTCGAAGAGAAGCCCGAAGAAAATCCGATCAGTGCGCTGGGACCGCTGTCGACATGCACGCGCCCGGTGAACCAGGCGACTTGCCGTACGCGGCAGGCTGCCCTGCGTTCACCCGAGAGCTGCGGCAAGTCCAGTGGCCCAGCATGAAGAACTTTAAGCCCGACGTACCCGAGAAGTACGACGGCAAGACACACCCCTCGGAGTTCCTCAGCATCTACACCATTGCGGTGCAAGCTGCCGGGGGACGCGACGAGAAGATTCTAGCCAACTACTTCCCGCTCGTGCTTAAGCCAAACGTCAGGTCTTGGCTTATGCACTTGCCGGAGAACTGCATCTCTTCATGGGCGGATTTGTGCCACCAGTTTGTTGGCGCCTTCACGGGCGGCCACAAACCCCACGGCCAGGGGAGCGATCTCCACATCCTCGCCCAGAAGGAGGGAGAGTCCCTGCGCAAATACATCCAAAGGTTCAGCTGCGTGCAGCACAATATTCCCGATGTCCACCCTGCCGCGGTTATCAGCGCGTTCCACCAGAACGTGCGTAACCGCCAGATGAGGGATGAGATGGCAATGACCAAGATCCAGGATGTCAGCGAGCTTTACGCTCTGGCCGACAAATGTGCGCGTGCTGAAGAGGGGAGGAGACTCCCCGGAGAGGATGCCGGCGCAGGAGGAAGCGACAGCGAGGATGCCGCCCCGGCAAAGAAAAAACCGGCGGAGGAACAAGAAGAAGAAGAACAAGGAAGTACTGGTTGTCGAGCAGTCCGGCAAGGAGGCTCCCGCCAAGAAGACACAGGCTGGAGGTTCCGGCAAGGAGGCCGCCCCTGTAGCGGCAGCCGACAAGCAGGACGGCTCCGACAAGCAGTACTGCAAGATCCACCGCACCAAGGGCCACGATCTCCAAAACTGCAAGCGGGTAGAGTACCTCGTAGAGCAGCAGAAGGCTGAATACGAGCATCGCGACAAGGAGAAGGCCCAAGGAGGCGGAGGAGAGCCCAGCAATAAGCGGCCGTTCAATGGCCGGGGAGGACGCCGCGGCAAGGCCAAGCAGCGGCAAGGAGACAGACCTCCCCGGGGCCGCGACAAGGATGAAGACAAAGACGACGATGAGGACATGGATGAAGGAGACAACAGCGAGCAGGAGTTCCAGAAAGCCACAGAGGTCCTGTGTGTCGATGGAGGTGCCTCTCTGCACACTTCCCACCGCCAACTCAAGCAATGGGTGCGGGAGGTGAATGCAGCTGAGCCACCTGTCGGGTCACGCAGACTGCTGAAATGGTCCGGCACGCCCATCATCTTTGACCTTGAGGACCACCCTGACCGCACAACTGCGGTCGGGTGTTTGCCGATGTTGGTTTCACCAACTATCCGCAACCTCAAGGTCACCAAGATGTTGGTTGACGGCGGGGCCGGCCTCAACTTGATCTCCTCCGCTGTGATCAAGAAACTGCAGATCCCCGACAGCGAGCTAGAAGAAACCGGGACGTTCCAAGGAATCAACCCGGGAAGGAGCAAGCCAAAGGGGAAGATCACACTGCCAGTGACCTTTGGTGGAGAGCTCAACTTCAGGACGGAGAGGATCACGTTCGACGTTGCCGATATCCCATTGCCGTACAATGGGATACGTGGCCGTCCTGCGCTCGCCAAGTTCATGGCAGCTTCCCACTACGCGTACAACATGCTCAAGATGCCAGGGCCGATAAGCGTCATCTCTGTCCCTGGCGACAAGAAGGATGCGCTTATCTGCGCCGACAAGATCTACCGGAATGCAGCAGCCGCGGCAGACAGCAAGGCACTTGCCGCTGAAGCTCCCGAGGGGAAGACCAAGACCAAGTCCGGCAAGAGCTCTGGAGCCCACTCCGGCAAACGCACCTCTTCGGAGTGCTGCGCTGCCGTCGAGGACGCACCATCGAGCGCCACCGGCAAGTGCAAGAAAGGAATGGCAGCTCCACCGGCAACCAAGAAGGTGTCCGCCAAGGAGAACGGCACTGGTGGTACCTTCACCATCAGTGCTACACTTGACCCCAAATAGGAAAGCGCGCTCATTGCCTTACTGCGGGCGAATGTTGACGTGTTTGCGTGGCAACCGTCTGACATCCCCGGCGTTCCCAGGAAGGTAATTGAGCACAAGCTTGCTGTTTGTCTTCACGCGCGGCCCGTCAAGCAGAAGGTCGGGAAGCAAGCCGTGGAGCGCCAAGAGTTCATTGCCGAAGAGATTAAGAAGTTGGAAGCAGCAGGCCTTGTTAGAGGTGTACTACATCCCACGTGGTTGGCCAATCCATTTGTTGTGCGCAAGGCCAATGGGAAGTGGAGACTTTGTATAGACTTCACGGATGTGAATAAAGCATGTCCCAAGGATCCATTTCCCTTGCCGCGTATCGACCAAATTGTGGACTCCACGGCTGGATGTGAGTTGCTTTCATTTCTCGACGCATACTCAGGTTACCACCAGATATTCATGGCTGAGGAAGATGAAGAGAAGACCGCATTCATTACTCCATGTGGCACATACTGCTTTATACGCATGCCCTTTGGATTGAAGAATGCAGGCTCAACATTTGCAAGGGTGGTGCACACTGCTTTTGAGCCACAGATACACAGGAATGTAGAGGCCTACATGGATGATATAGTGGTCAAGAGCAAGAGCAAGGATACTCTGATCCAAGACTTAGAAGAAACCTTTGAGAATCTGCGCAAGATACAGCTCAAGCTGAATCCCAAGAAGTGCGTCTTCGGAGTCCCCTCCGGCAAGCTTCTCGGGTTCTTTGTGTCCCAGAGGGGGATTGAAGCCAATCCCGACAAGATAAAAGCCATCGAGCGGATTGAAGCCCCGAAGCGCGTCAAGGACGTAAGGAGACTTGCTCGTTGTGTGGCTTCCCTCAGTAGGTTCATTTCAAAGTCTGCAGAACGCGCCCTACCTTTCTTCAAAATCTTGAAAAAGGCAGGTCCTATGAAATGGACTCCGGAAGCGGAGGCAGCGCTGCAAGACTTGAAAGGATTGTTGGAAATATGCCCTAGAGGCAATAATAAAAGAGTTATTATTATATTTCCTTGTTCATGATAATCGTTTATTATCCATGCTATAATTGTATTGATTGGAAACTTAAATACATGTGTGGATAAATAGACAAACTTTGTGTCCCTAGTAAGCCTCTTAAGGACTAGCTCGTTGATCAAAGATGACCGCGGTTTCCAGGTCATAGACATGAGTTGTCATTTGATAACGGGATCACATCATTAGGAGAATGATGTGATGGACGAGACCCAAACGTTAAACATAGCTTTTGATCGTATCAGTTGTCGCTATAGTTTTCTGCATGTCAAGTATAAGTTCCTATGACCATGAGATCGTGTAACTCACTAACACCGTAAGAGTGCTTTGTGTGTGCGAAACGTCGCAACGTAACTGGGTGACTATAAAGGTACTCTACAGGTATCTCCGAAGGTGTCTGTTGAGTTGACATGGATCGAGACTGGGATTTGTCACTCCGTGTGACGGAGAGGTATCTCCGGGCCCACTCGGTAATACGTCATCTCAATGAGCTCAAAGTGACTAAGTAGTTAGTCACGGGATTATGTATTACGGAACGAGTAAAGAGACTTGCCGGTAACGAGATTGAACTAGGTATAGAGATACCGACGATCGAATCTCGGGCAAGTAACATACCGACGAGACAAAGGGAACTATATACGGGATTGCCTGAATCCTTGACATCGTGGTTCATCCGATGAGATCATCGAGAAACGTGTGGGAACCAATATGGGTATCCAGATCCCGCTATTGGTTATTGACCTGGGAGTGTCTCGGTCATGTCTGCATAGTTTCCGAACCCGCAGGGTCTACACACTTAAGGTTCGGTGACGCTAGGGTTGTTAGTGAGAACAGTGCATGGTTACCGAAGGTTGTTCGGAGTCTCGGATGAGATCCCGGACGTGACGAGGGTCTCCGGAATGGTCCGGGGACGAAGATTGATATATAGGATGAGAGTGATCGGAGTCCGGAAGTGTTCCGGGGAGTATCGGGGAGTCGTCGGATGACCGAAAGGGGTTTCGGGGGTCCCGGCAAGTGTTGCGGGCCTCATGGGCCACAAGTGGGAGACGCAACAGCCCTCTTAGGGCTGTGCGCCCCCCCTAGGGCCCTCTCCACCTGCGCCAAGGGGCTGGGCCCCCCCCTAGGGCTGCCGCACCCCTAGTCTTGGTGGGCAAGGCGCCTGGGGGGGGGAACCCTAGCCCTGGCCGCCGCCCCCCCATCTCCCCTTGGCCGCCGCCCCTAGGGGTAAACCCTAGGGCGCCCCCTCCCCTCTCTTCCCCCTATATAAAGAGAGGCAGAGGGAGGGCAGCCACACACGTTCGTGCCTCGGCGCTGCCCTCCCTCTCCCACGAATATCTTCTTCGAGTACGCAGTGCTTGGCGAAGCCCTGCTGGAATCCTCCACCACCATCTCCACCACGCCGTCGTGCTGCTGGGCTTCTCCGTCAACTTCTCCTTCCCCCTTGCTGGATCAAGAAGGAGGAGACGTCCCCGAGCTGTACGTGTGAAGAACGCGGAGGCACCGTCCCTTCGGTGCTAGGATCTTCGGCGATCTGAATCGCGGCGAGTACGACTCCATCAACCGCGTTCTTGAACGCTTCCGCTTAGCGATCTACAAGGGTATGTGGATCCAACTCTCCCCTCGTAGATGCATCTCCTAGATTGATCTTGGTGAGCGTAGGAAAATTTTTTGTTTCCCATGCAACGTTCCCCAACAGTGGCATCATGAGCTAGGTTCTTGCGTAGATGCTTTCACGAGTAGAACACAAAGGAGTTTTGTGGGCGTTGATGTTTAGATTGCTTCCCTCCTTGGTCTTTCTTGATTCAGCGGTATTATGGGATGAAGCGGCCCGGACCAACTTTACATGTCCACGTACATGAGACCGGTTCCATCGACAGACATGTGACTTTTGTTGCATAAGATGGCTGGCGGGTGTCTGTCTCTCCTATCTTAGTTGAATCGGAATAGACAAAGGCGGTCCTTGTAGAAGGTTAAATAACAACTTAAATATCACCGTTGTGGCTTTGCGTAGGTAAGAAGCGTTCTTGCTAGATACCCATAGCAGCCACGTAAAACATGCAACAACAAATTAGAGGACGTCTAACTTGTTTTTGCAGGGTATGTATGTGATATGATATGGCCAATGACATGATGAGATATATTTGATGTATGAGATGATCATGTTGTAATAGTTAATATCGACTTGCATGTCGATGCATACGGCAACCGGCAGGAGCCATAGGGTTGTCTTTAATTTTTTGTATGACCTGCGTGTCAATCATTAAGCGCTATGTAATGCTTTACTTTATCGCTAAACGGTAGCAATAGTAGTAAGAGCATGGTGGGCGCGCGACAACCCCGATGGCGACACGATGATGGAGATCATGATGATGGGGATCATGGTGTTACGCCGGTGACGATGGAGATCATGCCGGTGCTTTGGAGATGGAGATCAAAAGCACGAGTTGATGGCCATATCATGTCACTTATGATTTGCATGTGATGTTAATCCCTTTATGCATCTTATTTTGCTTAGGACGACGGTAGCATTATAAGATGACCCCTCACTAAAATTTCAAGATAAAATTGTGTTCCCCCCGAGTGTGCGCCGTTGCGAAGGTTCGTCGTTTCGAAGCACCACGTGATGATCGGGTGTGATAGACTCTACGTTCGCATACAACGGGTGCAAGCCAGTTTTGCACATGCAGAACACTCGGGTTAGACTTGACGAGCCCAGCATGTGCAGACATGGCCTCGGAACACGGAAGACCGAAAGGTCGAGCATGAGTCATATAGTAGATATGATCAACATGTAGATGTTCACCATTGACACCACCTCATCTCACATGATGATCGGACTTGGGTTGGTGGATCTGGATCATGTCACGCTCGAATGACCAGAGGGATGTCAATTTGAGTGGGAGTTATAAGTAATTTGATTAGTTAAAAACTCACTTATCATGAACAATAGTCTAAGATGTCTTTGCAAATCTTTTGTTGTAGATGGCTCGCGCAGTAGCTCCCCTGAATTTTAATGCGTTCCTAGAGAAAGCTAAACTGAAAGATGATGGGAGCAACTTTGTGGACTGGCTCCGCAATCTGAGGATCATCCTCACAGCTGCCCAAAAGGTTTATGTCCTAAGTGCACCGCTAGGTGAACCCCCCGCTCCGGCCTCTGTGGACGTTATGAACGCCTGGCAGACGCGTTCGGATGACTACTCAGTAGTGCAGTGTGCCATGTTGTATAGCTTGGAAGGAGGACTTCAAAGGCGTTTTGAACGTCATGGAGCATATGAGATGTTCCAGGAGTTGAAGTTCATCTTTGAAAAGAATGCTAAGATCGAGAGGTATGAGACCACCGATAAATTCTTTGCTTGCAAGATGGAGGAGAATTCGTCTGTCAGTGAGCACTTACAGAAGATGTCTGGGTACTATACCCGCATAGCTGATCTGGGACTTGTGTTCCCGGAGGAGGCTATCATTGACAGAATTCTCCAGTCACTCCCACCTAGCTACAAGAGCTTCGTGCAGCAGTATAACATGCAAGGGATGAACAAGTCCATCGCCGAGCTGTTTTCAATGCTGAAAGTCGCTGAGGCAGACATCCAGAAGGAGTATCAAGTGTTGATGGTCAATAAAATTACCAGTTTCAAGAAAAATGGCAAGGGCAAGAAGGGTAACTCTAAGAAGGGTGGCAAGGCAGTTGCTCATCCGGTGAAGAAACCCAAGGCTGGGCCCAAGCCAGAGACTGAGTGTTTCTATTGCAAGGGGAACGGCCACTGGAAGCGGAACTGCCCCAAGTACCTGGCAGACAAGAAGGGGGCCAACAACAACAACAAGCAAGGTATATGTGATATACATGTTATTGATGTGTACCTTACCAACTCTCGTTGTAGTGCCTGGGTATTTGATACCGGTTCGGTTGCTCACATTTGCAACTCTAAACAGGAACTACGGAATAAACGGAGGCTGGCGAAGGACGAAGTGACGATGCGCGTGGGGAATGGTTCCAAGGTTGATGTGATCGCCGTCGGCACGCTCGCTCTTCGATTACCATCGGGATTAGTTATGAACCTGAATAATTGTTATTTAGTGCCTGCGTTGAGCATGAACATTATATCTGGATCTTGTTTAATGCAAGACGGTTACTCATTTAAATCAGAGAATAAAGGTTGTTCTATTTATATGGGTAATATCTTTTATGGTCATGCACCCGAAGTAAGGGGTTTATTCTTGTTGAATCTCGATAGTGATGATACACATGTTCATAACATTGATGCCAAAAGATGTAGAGTTGATAACAATAGTACCACTTTCTTGTGGCACTGCCGTCTGGGTCATATCGGCGTAAAACGCATGAGGAAGCTCCATGCTGATGGACTTTTGGAGTCTCTTGATTTTGAATCACTTGACACATGCGAGCCGTGCCTCATGGGCAAGATGACTAAGACCCCGTTTTCAGGAACAATGGAACGGGCAAGTGACTTATTGGAAATCATACATACTGATGTGTGTGGTCCGATGAGTGTCACAGCGCGCGGTGGATATCGTTATTTTCTCACCTTCACTGACGACTTAAGTAGATATGGGTATATTTACTTGATGAAGCATAAGTCTGAAACGTTTGAAAAGTTCAAGCAATTTCAGAGTGAAGTTGAGAATCATCGTAACAAGAAGATCAAGTTCCTACGATCTGATCGAGGGGGAGAGTATCTGAGTTATGAGTTTGGCAATCACTTAAGAAAATGTGGAATTGTTTCACAGTTGACGCCGCCTGGAACACCACAGCGTAATGGTGTGTCCGAACGTCGTAATCGAACCCTATTAGATATGGTGCGTTCTATGATGTCTCTTGCCGATTTGCCACTATCGTTCTGGGGATATGCGTTAGAGATAGCTGCATTCACTTTAAATAGGGCTCCATCTAAGTCCGTTGAGACAACACCGTATGAACTATGGTTTGGTAAGAAACCTAAGTTGTCTTTTCTCAAGGTTTGGGGTTGCGATGCTTATGTCAAAAGGCTTCAGCCAGAAAAGCTCGAACCCAAAGCGGACAAATGTGTCTTCATAGGATACCCAAAAGAGACGGTTGGGTACACCTTCTATCTCAGATCCGAGGGCAAAGTGTTTGTCGCTAAGAACGGGTCCTTTCTCGAGAAAGAGTTTCTCTCGAAAGAATTGAGTGGGAGGAAGGTAGAACTTGATGAGGATATTGAACCTCTACTTCAACCAGAGAGTAGCGCAGCACAGAAAGATGTTTTTGTGGAGCCTGCAACAGTTGAAGAGGAAGCCAATGATGATGATCAAGAAGCTTCTGATCAAGTTACTACCGAACCTCGTAGGTCGACAAGGGTACGCACTGCACCTGAGTGGTTTGGTAACCCTGTCTTGGAGGTCATGTTGTTGGACAACAGTGAACCTACGAGCTATGGAGAAGCGATGGTGGGCCCGGATTCCGACAAATGGTTAGAGGCCATGAAATCCGAGATGGGATCCATGTATGAAAACAAAGTATGGACTTTGGAAGTATTACCTGAAGGGCGGAAGGCCATTCAAAATAAATGGATTTTTAAGAGGAAGACAGACGCTGACGGTAATGTCACCGTGTATAAAGCTCGACTTATGGCAAAGGGTTTTTCACAAGTTCAAGGAGTTGACTACGATGAGACTTTCTCACCCGTAGCGATGCTTAAATCCGTCCGAAACATGTTAGCAATAGCTGCATATTTCGATTATGAAATTTGGCAGATGGATGTCAAAACGGCGTTCCTTAACGGTTTTCTTAAGGAAGAGTTGTATATGATACAACCGGAAGGTTTTGTTGATCCAGAGAATGCTGACAAAGTTTGCAAACTCCAGCGTTCCATTTATGGGCTGGTGCAAGCGTCTCGGAGTTGGAATCTTCGCTTTGATGAGGTGATCAAAGCGTTTGGGTTTGTACAAGTTTACGGAGAAGCTTGTATTTACAAGAAAGTGAGTGGGAGCTCTATAGCGTTTCTAATATTATATGTGGATGACATATTGCTAATTGGAAACAATATAGAATTTTTGGATAGCGTGAAGGGGTATTTGAACAAGAGTTTTTCGATGAAGGACCTCGGTGAAGCTGCTTTCATATTGGGCATCAAGATCTATAGAGATAGATCGAGACGCTTGATAGGACTTTCACAAAGTACATACCTTGATAAAGTTTTGAAGAAGTTCAAAATGGATCAATCCAAGAAGGGGTTCTTGCCGGTATTGCAAGGTACAAAGTTGAGTAAGACTCAATGCCCAGTGACTGCGGAAGATAGAGAAAAGATGAGTGTCGTCCCCTATGCTTCAGCCATAGGCTCTATCATGTATGCAATGCTGTGCACAAGACCAGATGTCAGCCTTGCCATAAGTATGGCCGGAAGGTTTCAAAGTAATCCTGGTATGGATCACTGGTCAGCGGTCAAGAATATCCTAAAGTACCTGAAAAGGACTAAGGAGATGTTTCTCGTTTATGGAGGTGATCAAGAGCTCGTCGTAAAGGGTTACGTCGATGCAAGCTTTGACACTGATCCGGATGACTCTAAGTCTCAAACCGGATACGTATATATTCTCAACGGGGGAGCGGTAAGCTGGTGCAGTTCCAAGCAAAGCGTGGTAGCCGATTCTACATGCGAAGCAGAGTACATAGCTGCCTCGGAGGCGGCAAAGGAAGGTGTCTGGATGAAGGAGTTCATGACAGATCTTGGAGTTGTGCCTAGTGCATTGAACCCAATGACTCTGTTTTGTGACAACACTGGTGCCATTGCTCTAGCCAAGGAACCAAGGTTTCACAAGAGGACCAGACACATAAAGCGACGCTTCAATTCCATCCGCGATTCAGTCAAGGAGGAGGACATAAGCATTTGCAAAGTACACACGGATTTGAATGTTGCTGATCCGTTGACTAAGCCTCTTCCACGGGCTAAGCATGATCAACACCAAGACTCTATGGGTGTTAGATTCATTACCTTGTAATGCTAGATTATTGACTCTAGTGCAAGTGGGAGACTGTTGGAAATATGCCCTAGAGGCAATAATAAAAGAGTTATTATTATATTTCCTTGTTCATGATAATCGTTTATTATCCATGCTATAATTGTATTGATTGGAAACTTAAATACATGTGTGGATAAATAGACAAACTTTGTGTCCCTAGTAAGCCTCTTAAGGACTAGCTCGTTGATCAAAGATGACCGCGGTTTCCAGGTCATAGACATGAGTTGTCATTTGATAACGGGATCACATCATTAGGAGAATGATGTGATGGACGAGACCCAAACGTTAAACATAGCTTTTGATCGTATCAGTTGTCGCTATAGTTTTCTGCATGTCAAGTATAAGTTCCTATGACCATGAGATCGTGTAACTCACTAACACCGTAGGAGTGCTTTGTGTGTGCCAAACGTCGCAACGTAACTGGGAGACTATAAAGGTACTCTACAGGTATCTCCGAAGGTGTCTGTTGAGTTGACATGGATCGAGACTGGGATTTGTCACTCCGTGTGACGGAGAGGTATCTCCGGGCCCACTCGGTAATACGTCATCTCAATGAGCTCAAAGTGACTAAGTAGTTAGTCACGGGATTATGTGTTACGGAACGAGTAAAGAGACTTGCCGGTAACGAGATTGAACTAGGTATAGAGATACCGACGATCGAATCTCGGGCAAGTAACATACCGACGAGACAAAGGGAACTATATATGGGATTGCCTGAATCCTTGACATCGTGGTTCATCCGATGAGATCATCGAGAAACGTGTGGGAACCAATATGGGTATCCAGATCCCGCTATTGGTTATTGACCTGGGAGTGTCTCGGTCATGTCTGCATAGTTTCCGAACCCGCAGGGTCTACACACTTAAGGTTCGGTGACGCTAGGGTTGTTAGTGAGAACAGTGCAAGGTTACCGAAGGTTGTTCGGAGTCCCGGATGAGATCCCGGACGTGACGAGGGTCTCCGGAATGGTCCGGGCACGAAGATTGATATATAGGATGAGAGTGATCGAAGTCCGGAAGTGTTCCGGGGAGTATCGGGGAGTCGTCGGATGACCGAAAGGGGTTTCGGGGGTCCCGGCAAGTGTTGCGGGCCTCATGGGCCACAAGTGGGAGACGCAACAGCCCTCTTAGGGCTGTGCGCCCCCCCTAGGGCCCTCTCCACCTGCGCCAAGGGGCTGGGCCCCCCCTAGGGCTGCCGCACCCCTAGTCTTGGGGGGCAAGGCGCCTGGGGGGGAAACCCTAGCCCTGGCCGCAGCCCTGGCCGCCGCCCCCCCCCATCTTCCCTTGGCCGCCGCCCCTAGGGGTAAACCCTAGGGCGCCCCCTCCCCTCTCTTCCCCCTATATAAAGAGAGGCAGAGGGAGGGCAGCCACACACGTTCGTGCCTCGGCGCTGCCCTCCCTCTCCCACGAATATCTTCTTCGAGTACGCAGTGCTTGGCGAAGCCCTGCTGGAATCCTCCACCACCATCTCCACCACGCCGTCGTGCTGCTGGGCTTCTCCGTCAACTTCTCCTTCCCCCTTGCTGGATCAAGAAGGAGGAGACGTCCCCGAGCTGTACGTGTGAAGAACGCGGAGGCACCGTCCCTTCGGTGCTAGGATCTTCGGCGATCTGAATCGCGGCGAGTACGACTCCATCAACCGCGTTCTTGAACGCTTCCGCTTAGCGATCTACAAGGGTATGTGGATCCAACTCTCCCCTCATAGATGCATCTCCTAGATTGATCTTGGTGAGCGTAGGAAAAATTTTTGTTTCCCATGCAACGTTCCCCAACAAGGATACCTGTCCTCCACTCCAGTACTTGTCGCACCTAAGCCACAAGAGAAGTTGCTGCTGTACTTAGCGGCAACCAATCAAGTGGTTAGTGCTGCGTTGGTAGCAGAGAGGGAGGCGGATGAGGAACCCATATCCCCGGCAAGCGAACCCAGCGACGAGCAGGGGGTTTCCCCGGCAAGCTCTGGCCCCGACAAGGACAAGCCTGCGAAGGAACAAGGAGAAGTGCGAAAGAAGATGGTGCAGCGCCCGGTCTATTTTGTAAGTTCCCTCTTGCAGGGGGCTAGATCAAGATACTCTGGCGTGCAGAAGTTGCTTTTCGGCCTCCTCATGGCCTCAAGAAAGCTGCGCCATTACTTCCAAGCACATGAGATAACATTGGTCACTCGCTTTCCGTTGAAGAGGATATTGCAAAATCCAGAAGCAACAGGTAGGATCGTCGAGTGGGCACTGGAGCTGTCGAGCTTTGGTCTCAAGTTCGAGAGTACTTCGACTATACAGAGCAGAGCTTTGGCAGAGTTTATAGCAGAGTGGACACCAACACCAGATGAGGAAGTTCCAGAGTTAAGTGTCCCCGTCCAAGAAGCAAGCAAAGAATGGATAATGTACTTCGACGGTGCCTTCTCGCTGCAAGGCGCCGGTGCTGGCGTGTTATTCATAGCGCCCACCGGAGAGCACCTCAAGTATGTTGTCCAAATGCACTTTCCCAAGGAGCAAGCGACAAACAATACTGCTGAGTATGAAGGTTTGCTTGCCGGCCTCAGAATTGCGGCCGAACTTGGGATCAAAAAGCTGATTGTCCGGGGAGATTCACAATTGGTGGTCCGACAAGAGGGAACTCACAAAATACACTGGGCGCTGCACCATCCTTCTTCGCACTTCTCCTTGTTCCTGCGCAGAGTTGTCCTTGTCGGGGCCAGAGCTTGTCGGAGTAACCCCCTGCTTGTCGCTGGATTCGCTTTCCGGTGGTGTAGACTCTTCCTCTGCCTCCCTCTCCGCCACTAACGCAGCACTAACCACTTGATTGGTTGCCGCTAAGTACAGCAGCAACTTCTCTTGTGGCCTAGGTGCGACAAGTATTGGAGTGGAGGATAGGTACCGTTTCAAGTCTTGCAGCGCTGCCTCCGCTTCCGGAGTCCATTTCATAGGACCTGCCTTCTTCAAGATTTTGAAGAAAGGTAGGGCGCGTTCTGCAGACTCTGAAATGAACCTACTGAGGGCGGCTACACAACCTGCAAGTCTCCTTACGTCCTTGACGCGCTTCGGGGCTTCGATCTGCTCGATGGCTCTTATCTTGTCGGGGTTTGCTTCAATCCCCCTCTGTGATACAAAGAACCCGAGAAGCTTGCCGGAGGGGACTCCAAAGACGCACTTCTCGGGGTTCAACTTAAGCTGGATCTTGCGCAGGTTCTCGAATGTTTCTTCCAAATCTTGGATCAGTGTATCCTTGCTCTTGCTCTTGACCACGATATCATCCATGTAAGCCTCTACATTTCTGTGGATCTGTGGCTCAAAAGCAGTGTATACCACCCTTGCAAATGTTGATCCTGCATTCTTCAACCCGAAGGGCATGCGTATGAAACAATATGTGCCACATGGGGTGATAAATGCAGTCTTCTCTTCATCTTCTTTGGCCATGAAAATCTGGTGGTAGCCTGAATATGCATCAAGGAAAGAGAGCAGCTCACATCCGGCGGTGGAGTCAACAATCTGGTCAATGCGCGGCAAGGGAAATGGATCCTTGGGACATGCTTTATTCACATCGGTGAAGTCTATACACAGTCTCCACTTCCCGTTGGCCTTACGCACGACAACTGGATTTGCTAACCACGTGGGATGGATCACGCCTCTAACCAGGCCTGCTGCTTCTAGCTTCTTGATCTCTTCGGCAATGAATTCTTGGCGCTCCACGGCTTGCTTTCTGACCTTCTGCTTGACGGGCCGCGCATGAGGACAAACAGCAAGCTTGTGCTCAATTATCTTCCTGGGAACACCGGGGATGTCAGATGGTTGCCAGGCAAACACGTCGACATTCGCTCGCAGGAAGGCAATGAGCGCGCTTTCCTATTTGCTGTCAAGCGTAGCACTGATGGTGAAAGTACCACCAGTGCCGTCCTCCTTGGCGGACACCTTCTTGGTTGCCGGTGGAGCGGCCATCCCCTTCTTGCACTTGCCGGTGGAGCTCGATGGAACGTCCTCGACGGCAGCGCAGCACTCCGAAGAGGTGCGGTTGCCGGAGTGGGTCCCAGAGCACTTGCCGGAATTGATCTTGGTCTTCTTCCCCCCGGGAGCTTCAGCGGCAAGTGTGTTGCTCTCCGCTGCGGCTGCTGCATCCCGGTATATCTTGTCGGTGCAGATAAGCGCGTCCTTCTTGTCGCCATGGACAGAGATGACGCTTATCTGCCCCGGCATCTTGAGTACATTGTAGGCGTAGTGGGAAGCTGCCATGAACTTGGCGAGGGCAGGACGTCCAAGTATCCCATTGTATGGCAATGGGATATCGGCAACATCGAAGGTTATCCTCTCCGTCCTGAAGTTCAGCTCCCCGCCGAAGGTCACTGGCAGAGTGATCTTCCCCTTGGGCTTGCTCCTTCCCGGGTTTATTCCTTGGAACGAACCGGTCTCTTCGAGCTCGCCATCTGGGATTTGGAGTTTCTTGATCACAGCTGAGGAGATCAAGTTCAGGCCGGCCCCGCCGTCAACCAACATTTTGGTGACCTTGAGGTTGCGGATGGTTGGTGAGACCAACATCGGCAAGCACCCGACCGCTGTGGTGCGGTCAGGGTGGTCCTCAAGATCGAAAATGATGGGCGTGATGGACCACTTCAGCAGCCTGCGCGACTCAATGGGCGGCTCTACTGCATTTACTTCCCGCACCCACTGCTTGAGTTGGCGGTGGGAAGTATGCAGAGAGGCGCCGCCGTCGACGCATAGGACTTCCGTGGCCTTCTGGAACTTGTCGGGGCCGGATTTCGGGAATAAAATATTCCAGAAATTAACCCCTAGTGTCATCACCAGCCCAGGATTACTGTTACCGGTGGACACATCCTTGTTACAGATTACCAAGCATTTACAAGAATTTGAGACAAGACCATAAAGGTCTGCTGATACAACCATGACTCCGGTGGTGGATGAAGGAATTGGCTTGTGGATCTCCAACATCGATGGGGCTCCATTCCCTCAGGAACAGCTGACCCGGATAACTCCTATCCCGCGTGGCTACACTCCTAAGCTTCGCACGGACGTCACTGTGGTACTCCTCGTAGAACCCCTAACCTGGCCAAGTAAATAGCCAGGGACAAGCCTGTGAGTACGTTTGAATGTACTCGCAAACATCATGGACAAAAGATATAACAAATGCAGCAAAACAATAATATGGTGAATTAAACTATATGCACATGCTCATGATATACTTATATTAAATGCATGCTAACAGGAATTAAAACATGGCATGATGAATAATATTTAGTGCAGAAGATAAATATTAGCATCAATAAAATATAAAAGAAATGCCGATCGGGTGTCAAGTGACACCATGGTCGGTCTTGAAAAGAAATGCCAGTCGGGTGTCTAAAAGAGAAATCGGACGATACCATCCGAGAACTCAGGCGACGCCACGAAAGGACTTGAAAAGAAATGCCAGTCGGGTGTCCACAAGAGTAGTGGCGAGATAAACCGCCTGACACTCGAGGGACGCCACAGAAAGGACTTGGAAATAAAGGCGAGTGTCTGGGGTAGCCTGGCCAGCCCCTGAGACACTCTGGAAAGTAAAAATAAGAGGAACGGGTTAGTCCACAATAATACTCATATCATCCATAATATTCATAACATCACCAGTAGCAGTAAGAATTAATTTGCATAATACTCCATGCTCAAAATTAAATTATTTCCTCCGGAGACCGACTCTAAGACCGACACTTGACCAACCCAGACTGTAATCCTTAACCGCGGACACGGCTATTCGAATAGGTTTCAAACTCTGCAGAGGGTGTACTCTTTACCCACAAGTATAGGATTTCTTTAATCAGCATCGGGACACTGACTAATTCCCATTATGGTCTTTGGGTTGAAAACACACCTAACCAGCACACACCAGCTTCACTTTTCTGCTGCCAGGAGTCACCCAAAACAACAGTTAAGTAAAACTCTAAGTCGGAGAGGCTACAACCTCCATGAGCATGGGATCACTATTCAAACACGCGGATTACAAGGGTACACTCCCTCTCGGCTACAACCGGAAACACCCATGCTCCCTGACCCGATGACAGGATTTAGTCCACCGTCGTGGAAAAACCTCATCGTGGCCCTCTGTACGGTGTGTGCACGGAAAGGGGTTAACAACTTACTAAACCGTACCCTACCCGTGGCAGAGACAAGTGGTAGTACGAAACAAGTATGGGGGTTACTGGAACAAGACTCGATCTACGGTCGACTCAGGAGGCTAATGATTCTAGCAAAGGTTAGCACAACAAAATTATTCGTTCAACCATATCATCAGGATAGGGCCACGACCCTTGTCTGCTTCCACATATGTCTCATGACACCACCATGTCAAATATGGCCCGTGCCTACCAGCACGTCCAAAACAGGAGCACACTCCTGGGTACTCATAATTCATGTATATCAATACCGTAGTGGAATGCATGCAAGAGGAAAATATGCACATGACCATGCAAGCATGCAATATTTCTATCCAAATGCCAAATCTATTAAAAGTAACAAACATGCCCTAAATATTCTAGCATGCAAACATTCACCATATCAAGTGTTCAAAATGCTTGCCTTGAGCATGCAGGAGTATTGGGTGTATACCAAAAGTTTTGAAAATATTATCTCCCCTCCATTTCCTATTTCAAAAGAATATTTGAATTACCACATATAGCAAAAATAGTGATAAAAAGTTGATTGTAAGATTATGAAATAACTATTAAAATAAACTAGATCAAATTTTAGGAATATCAGAAAAAGAATTATATTATTTGGAGTCATTGTGATTTACTATGGAGTTTACAAGCTGAACAACAATGAGTAAATGGATTATTTGTTTTAACCAGTGGATATAAGGACTAGGAAAAATGTTTACCTAATCCAGATAAATAGGGCATGATTTTAAGAGTCTGTAGAAATTGGAATCATCAAATTTGGTGCAGAATTGAGTGCTGTGGGATTGTTGGAAGTTTGCTGGAGAAGAAAATGAAAAAGAGTTGAGATGTGTCCTGAGCGCGGAATAGCTGAGCGGCGCTACTGGGCCCAGCCCAGTCGCTTGGTGGTATGGGAGGCTGCTGACGCCGAAACGTATTTTAAGGAATACGTTTTCCGTTAGCGAAAACGTCGTCTTGTGACTACGCTTCCACTCAAACGGCGGGTCCCGCGGGTTGAGCCGCTGACGAGCGGGGCCCGCGCCTGCTTTCTTCCTCCTGGCGCCATCCCCCTCTTTACCCCGACAGGAAACAGAGGAGCTCCGGCCATCGCTGGCGCCGGCGAGTGGGGGCACGGCGGTCTCAGTCGATGGCGGGGATGGATCCGCTGCTTCATCCCGCGCCTGTGGGTGGTAGAATTTGGGCCGGGGTAGCCGGAGTGGAGCACAACACCATGACCCAGAGGCGGCCGAAGTTGGATCGGGACGAAGCCATGGCCGTCTTGAGTACTAAATGGGGGGGGCGGGAGGCTTCTTTTGTGGTGGTGAGGGTCTTCTGGTAGTGCTAGGTGGAGAGGAGGGGTCAGGGTGGAGGTGGTATTGGCCGAGGCTTGGCTACGGCAATGGCGGCCGGAGATGGAGGGGATGAGCACGGAAGTTCGAGGGGCTTGGCCAGGGGAAAGATGGGAGGGAAAAGAAGTGGTGTGCTGCTGATCGGGGAGCCGGGGTGGCTCTATATAGCACGGGAACGTCGGTTCCCGTGGCTTCCAGAGAGCGGACACGGCGGATGGCCATTAATGGAGAAACGCGGACGGTGGCGAGGCCGGTGAGGTCGGTGGTGGTGTTTAGTGAGGTTGGCGAGGGCGGTGGCGTGGTCGGTACCCGCGGATGAGTTCGCGCTGATGGCAGTAAAGAGGGAGGGGCCCAGGGAGAGACGTGGCGAGGCAGGACTCGTCGGGCGGCGGCGGTGGTCGGCGTGGACGGTGGTGGCCGGCGCTAGGAGACGAGCGAGGGTGTCGGCAAGGTGCTAGGGGGTCATGCTGATCCAGAGAGGGGCTCGGGCGAGCAGGGGAGGCAGCAGGGCAGTGGCAGGGGCTCGGTGCCGACGTGTGCAATACGGGCGCTCTGGACACGATCTGCGCACGCGCACAACGTGTTTGAGAAAATGCTATTTTGGTCTAGGGGTTTTTGTTGCAAGTGAGACTTGATAGTGTCATGCACTTGGGTACGTGAGGGCTAGTAGACATGTTGGTTTGGCCAAAAGATCAAGTCTCCAATGTAGTTAAGAGAGGGGCCAAATTCTATCCATGCCCACAGGGTGTTTGATGAAATGCTAGGTCTACCTAGAGAGTTTTGTAGGGAGCGAAAATTGGCAGCATGATGTCTCCTTACATGATATAGGTAATGGTGGAGTTATTTTGGCAAAGGGAAAAACTTGATAGTGCAAGTTTTGAAGAATTTAGTTTCTGGACAGAAACTTGGGGACTGTGTTTGGTGCAATAAAAAGAGGAATTTGGAGCTGATCTTCTGGAGTTAAGGGTTTGGTAGGAAGGACTAGAAGATGGCCAAGTATCAGAATCTTTGTAGCAAGAAATAATATGGTTGTAGTAGAAACCTAGAAATTGGACAGAATTAGAAATGAGGATGATTCACTCAAAAAATTTAAAGGGAAGGAATGGATTTTTGCAGAAAGGTGATCCATAGGCATCACATGACTCCTCATAATTTTGGTGGAATTTTTACAGAATTATTTGAAATAGCTGTAGTGCAAACAGAAGCATATGAAGAAAAGAAAAAGCTATTAAAAGAATTTCTATGGCAAAATTTTATCATGAAAATAACTTCTACTGCTATTAAACCAGTAATGAAATGTTTTAAGATGATTATCAGAGCCCACAAAAGTACTGCAAAATTTCCTATATGGAGGGAAGTAAACAGAAACAAAATGTTCTAAAACACTAAAGAACTTATTAAAATTCAAAAAAATTTTGTTTCTAGCCAAATTTTATTTAATGAAAAAGTAATTAAATTTTTGGGGTGTTACAAACTCTAACCCCCTTAAGAAAAATCTCGTCCTCGAGATTTGTTAGGGTAGCTATTAAAAATTTAGCCCACCCTTTCTGAGGAGATTCTGCTGAGCAAAAACAAACAATTCTAAAACCTAGCTCGGCACTGTTGACGTAAGGCTACTGATAATTGGTGCAACCACAGTGTGTTCTACTGCTACGACAAATTTGGAAAAAGTATAATTTCTAATTCCAAATTTGCTCGTCGTACTCCAGCGCGCAGTGCTCTCTTTGGCTGACAGGTGGGTCCAGGACCAACTGTCAGTCTCTTCGCCTTCTTCTTCCTCCGGCTCTTCTTCTTTTCTCTCTCCCGCGCGTGCTCACCGCACTATCTGCTGCTATGGCGTCTAGCGCGTAGGGTATCTAGGGTCGTACCGTGGTGGTGTGCGGCGTGCTGTCACTGGCAGCGTGCACTCACCTCGCGGGCCAGTGCCCTGTCGGCACTGCTCGCGGATTCGTCTACGAACACCGGCGATCGAGCGACGAGCGTCGCTGGTGGACTACGCTCACCGTGCACCGAGCTCGGCTATAAAACGGCCACGGTTTCTTCTCCTGCCTCGCACTTCACCTCACCTCTCTTCCTTCTTCTCCTTCTCCTTCTGGCTGAAGGAGCTCGAGACGAGGCATCAATGGAGGACGTGGGATCGGTGCTGATCACGATCCTTTTGGCCGGTATGCTGGCAGCATTGATCGGCTCCTCGCTTCTACTGTGTGCGATGATCTTCGACGATCGTCGTGATGCTGCTGCTCGAGTGGTGGCTCTCCGAGGCGGTGGTGATCATCGGGACTAGGTAGCAGTGTCTGGTGCGAGAGAGAGTATGTGTGCTCTGTGAAAACTCTGGTGTGATGAGAGTGGTCGAGTCGATGTGTTAGGTGCTGACTGTGTGTGTGTGTGTGTGTGTGAGAGTTGCACTTAGTGCAGCTAGCAGAGCAGGTGTGGTCTTGTGCGGGATGCCGTGATGGCACGCGACTTGAATCTATGGTGGAAAAGTCTTGTGAGGAAGGTCCTTAAGAAATTTCTCCTCTAAGTGTGGGCAAATCATCCTGATACATAAAATATCAGATAGGTAGATTCTGGTGAAAACAGGAAGTGTGATAGAAATGGACACGGTGCTCAGAGGGTGATAGTAGCTGGGTTGGAGCAGGGCTCTCTTTAGGTAGTAGAGTCCTCCGTCACGTGCTTGTGGATGGGACGACTCAGATATAGGCCGCAGGCACATGCCTTACAGGTCGACTGCTAGGTTTGGCACCAACTATCAAAAGTTGTCGGCTGGCCAGTGTGTAGGCTTATCGGATGAGATAAGCTCGTCTGTGGACAGGAAAAGTGATGGATGGTGTGGAAACCTAGGGATAGTGACCAGGCTAAGATAGGATTAGCCAATGGTCAGCCTGGCTCTGATACCAAGGCTGTCGGGGCCGGATTTCGGGAATAAAATATTCCAGAAATTAACCCCTAGTGTCATCACCAGCCCAGGATTACTGTTACCGGTGGACACATCCTTGTTACAGATTACCAAGCATTTACAAGAATTTGAGACAAGACCATAAAGGTCTGCTGATACAACCATGACTCCGGTGGTGGATGAAGGAATTGGCTTGTGGATCTCCAACATCGATGGGGCTCCATTCCCTCAGGAACAGCTGACCCGGATAACTCCTATCCCGCGTGGCTACACTCCTAAGCTTCGCACGGACGTCACTGTGGTACTCCTCGTAGAACCCCTAACCTGGCCAAGTAAATAGCCAGGGACAAGCCTGTGAGTACGTTTGAATGTACTCGCAAACATCATGGACAAAAGATATAACAAATGCAGCAAAACAATAATATGGTGAATTAAACTATATGCACATGCTCATGATATACTTATATTAAATGCATGCTAACAGGAATTAAAACATGGCATGATGAATAATATTTAGTGCAGAAGATAAATATTAGCATCAATAAAATATAAAAGAAATGCCGATCGGGTGTCAAGTGACACCATGGTCGGTCTTGAAAAGAAATGCCAGTCGGGTGTCTAAAAGAGAAATCGGACGATACCATCCGAGAACTCAGGCGACGCCACGAAAGGACTTGAAAAGAAATGCCAGTCGGGTGTCCACAAGAGTAGTGGCGAGATAAACCGCCTGACACTCGAGGGACGCCACAGAAAGGACTTGGAAATAAAGGCGAGTGTCTGGGGTAGCCTGGCCAGCCCCTGAGACACTCTGGAAAGTAAAAATAAGAGGAACGGGTTAGTCCACAATAATACTCATATCATCCATAATATTCATAACATCACCAGTAGCAGTAAGAATTAATTTGCATAATACTCCATGCTCAAAATTAAATTATTTCCTCCGGAGACCGACTCTAAGACCGACACTTGACCAACCCAGACTATAATCCTTAACCGCGGACACGGCTATTCGAATAGGTTTCAAACTCTGCAGAGGGTGTACTCTTTACCCACAAGTATAGGATTTCTTTAATCAGCATCGGGACACTGACTAATTCCCATTATGGTCTTTGGGTTGAAAACACACCTAACCAGCACACACCAGCTTAACTTTTCTGCTGCCAGGAGTCACCCAAAACAACAGTTAAGTAAAACTCTAAGTCGGAGAGGCTACAACCTCCATGAGCATGGGATCACTATTCAAACGCGCGGATTACAAGGGTACACTCCCTCTCGGCTACAACCGGAAACACCCATGCTCCCTGACCCGATGACAGGATTTAGTCCACCGTCGTGGAAAAACCTCATCGTGGCCCTCTGTACGGTGTGTGCACGGAAAGGGGTTAACAACTTACTAAACCGTACCCTACCCGTGGCAGAGACAAGTGGTAGTACGAAACAAGTATGGGGGTTACTGGAACAAGACTCGATCTACGGTCGACTCAGGAGGCTAATGATTCTAGCAAAGGTTAGCACAACAAAATTATTCGTTCAACCATATCATCAGGATAGGGCCACGACCCTTGTCTGCTTCCACATATGTCTCATGACACCACCATGTCAAATATGGCCCGTGCCTACCAGCACGTCCAAAACAGGAGCACACTCCTGGGTACTCATAATTCATGTATATCAATACCGTAGTGGAATGCATGCAAGAGGAAAATATGCACATGACCATGCAAGCATGCAATATTTCTATCCAAATGCCAAATCTATTAAAAGTAACAAACATGCCCTAAATATTCTAGCATGCAAACATTCACCATATCAAGTGTTCAAAATGCTTGCCTTGAGCATGCAGGAGTATTGGGTGTATACCAAAAGTTTTGAAAATATTATCTCCCCTCCATTTCCTATTTCAAAAGAATATTTGAATTACCACATATAGCAAAAATAGTGATAAAAAGTTGATTGTAAGATTATGAAATAACTATTAAAATAAACTAGATCAAATTTTAGGAATATCAGAAAAAGAATTATATTATTTGGAGTCATTGTGATTTACTATGGAGTTTACAAGCTGAACAACAATGAGTAAATGGATTATTTGTTTTAACCAGTGGATATAAGGACTAGGAAAAATGTTTACCTAATCCAGATAAATAGGGCATGATTTTAAGAGTCTGTAGAAATTGGAATCATCAAATTTGGTGCAGAATTGAGTGCTGTGGGATTGTTGGAAGTTTGCTGGAGAAGAAAATGAAAAAGAGTTGAGATGTGTCCTGAGCGCGGAATAGCTGAGCGGCGCTACTGGGCCCAGCCCAGTCGCTTGGTGGTATGGGAGGCTGCTGACGCCGAAACGTATTTTAAGGAATACGTTTTCCGTTAGCGAAAACGTCGTCTTGTGACTACGCTTCCACTCAAACGGCGGGTCCCGCGGGTTGAGCCGCTGACGAGCGGGGCCCGCGCCTGCTTTCTTCCTCCTGGCGCCATCCCCCTCTTTACCCCGACAGGAAACAGAGGAGCTCCGGCCATCGCTGGCGCCGGCGAGTGGGGGCACGGCGGTCTCAGTCGATGGCGGGGATGGATCCGCTGCTTCATCCCGCGCCTGTGGGTGGTAGAATTTGGGCCGGGGTAGCCGGAGTGGAGCACAACACCATGACCCAGAGGCGGCCGAAGTTGGATCGGGACGAAGCCATGGCCGTCTTGAGTACTAAATGGGGGGGGCGGGAGGCTTCTTTTGTGGTGGTGAGGGTCTTCTGGTAGTGCTAGGTGGAGAGGAGGGGTCAGGGTGGAGGTGGTATTGGCCGAGGCTTGGCTACGGCAATGGCGGCCGGAGATGGAGGGGATGAGCACGGAAGTTCGAGGGGCTTGGCCAGGGGAAAGATGGGAGGGAAAAGAAGTGGTGTGCTGCTGATCGGGGAGCCGGGGTGGCTCTATATAGCACGGGAACGTCGGTTCCCGTGGCTTCCAGAGAGCGGACACGGCGGATGGCCATTAATGGAGAAACGCGGACGGTGGCGAGGCCGGTGAGGTCGGTGGTGGTGTTTAGTGAGGTTGGCGAGGGCGGTGGCGTGGTCGGTACCCGCGGATGAGTTCGCGCTGATGGCAGTAAAGAGGGAGGGGCCCAGGGAGAGACGTGGCGAGGCAGGACTCGTCGGGCGGCGGCGGTGGTCGGCGTGGACGGTGGTGGCCGGCGCTAGGAGACGAGCGAGGGTGTCGGCAAGGTGCTAGGGGGTCATGCTGATCCAGAGAGGGGCTCGGGCGAGCAGGGGAGGCAGCAGGGCAGTGGCAGGGGCTCGGTGCCGACGTGTGCAATACGGGCGCTCTGGACACGATCTGCGCACGCGCACAACGTGTTTGAGAAAATGCTATTTTGGTCTAGGGGTTTTTGTTGCAAGTGAGACTTGATAGTGTCATGCACTTGGGTACGTGAGGGCTAGTAGACATGTTGGTTTGGCCAAAAGATCAAGTCTCCAATGTAGTTAAGAGAGGGGCCAAATTCTATCCATGCCCACAGGGTGTTTGATGAAATGCTAGGTCTACCTAGAGAGTTTTGTAGGGAGCGAAAATTGGCAGCATGATGTCTCCTTACATGATATAGGTAATGGTGGAGTTATTTTGGCAAAGGGAAAAACTTGATAGTGCAAGTTTTGAAGAATTTAGTTTCTGGACAGAAACTTGGGGACTGTGTTTGGTGCAATAAAAAGAGGAATTTGGAGCTGATCTTCTGGAGTTAAGGGTTTGGTAGGAAGGACTAGAAGATGGCCAAGTATCAGAATCTTTGTAGCAAGAAATAATATGGTTGTAGTAGAAACCTAGAAATTGGACAGAATTAGAAATGAGGATGATTCACTCAAAAAATTTAAAGGGAAGGAATGGATTTTTGCAGAAAGGTGATCCATAGGCATCACATGACTCCTCATAATTTTGGTGGAATTTTTACAGAATTATTTGAAATAGCTGTAGTGCAAACAGAAGCATATGAAGAAAAGAAAAAGCTATTAAAAGAATTTCTATGGCAAAATTTTATCATGAAAATAACTTCTACTGCTATTAAACCAGTAATGAAATGTTTTAAGATGATTATCAGAGCCCACAAAAGTACTGCAAAATTTCCTATATGGAGGGAAGTAAACAGAAACAAAATGTTCTAAAACACTAAAGAACTTATTAAAATTCAAAAAAAATTTGTTTCTAGCCAAATTTTATTTAATGAAAAAGTAATTAAATTTTTGGGGTGTTACAGAACTCCTGCTCGCTGTTATCGTCTTCCTCCATGTCATCTTCATCGTCTTCTTCATCCTTGTCGCGGCCCCGGGGAGGTCGATCACCTTGCCGCTGCTTGGCCTTGCCGCGGCGTCCTCCCCGGCCATTGAATGGCCGCTTCTTGCTGGGCTCTCCCCCGCCACCTTGGGCCTTCTCCTTGTCGCGCCGCTCATACTCAGCTTTCTGCTGCTCGACGAGGTATTCGACGCGTTTGCAGTTGGAAAGGTCGTGACCCTTAGTGCGGTGGATCTTGCAATATTGCTTGTCGGAGCCGTCCTGCTTGTCGGCTGCCGCTACAGGGGCAGGCTCCTTGCCGGAGCCGCCAGCCTGTGCTTGCTTGGCGGGAGCCTCCTTGCCGGACTTTTCGACGGCAAGCACTTCCTTGCTCTTCTTTCTTCTATTGTTCCGCCGCCGGCTCTTCTTTGCCGGGGCGGCATCCTCACTGTCGCTTCCTCCTGCGCCAGCATCCTCTCCGGGTAGTCTCCTCCCCTCTTCGGCGCGCGCGCACTTATCAGCTAGAGCATAGAGCTCGCTGACATCCCGTATCTTGGTCATGGCCATCTCCTCACGCATGCGGCGGTTACGCACGTTCTGGTGGAACGCGCTGATAACCGCAGCAGGGTGGACGTCGGGGATGTTGTGCTGCACGCGGCTGAAGCGCTGGATGTACTTGCGCAGAGGTTCTCCTTCCTTCTGGGCCAAAATGTGGAGATCGCTCTCCTGGCCATGGGGTTTGTGGCCGCCCGTGAAGGCGCCAACAAACTGGTGGCAAAGATCTGCCCAAGAAGAAATGGAGCCTTCCGGCAGGTGCATAAGCCAAGAACGGACATTTGGCTTAAGCACCAGCGGGAAGTAGTTCGCCAGTATCTTCTCGTCGCGCCCCCCGGCAGCCTGCACCGCGATGGTGTAAATGCTGAGGAATTCCGAAGGGTGCGTCTTGCCGTCGTACTTCTCCGGTACGTCGGGCTTGAAGTTCTTCATGCTGGGCCACTAGACACGCCGCAGCTCACGGGTAAACGTAGGGCAACCTGCCGCGTACGGCAAGTCGCCTGGCTCACCGGGCTCGTGTGTGTCAACAGCGGTCCCAGCGCGTTGATCTGATTGTCGCCGAGCTTCTCGGCGGCGCTCGATTGTCGTCCGAGCGTCTTCTTGTCGCCGATCGTCAAGGACCTGGCGCTGGTCCCGACGAGCCCGCGGATTCGACGACGCCGTGGAGTCGTCGTCGACGTTGATCCGGCGGGGAGGCGTCTTCTGCTTCCGCGGCGGGGAGTGCACGGTGGTTGCTCCCCCGGCGGTCTTGTCGCCATCGGCCTTCGTCTTTTCGACTTGCCGCGGCCGCGACGTCGCCGGCTGCTGCGGCGCGTCGTTGTTGGCGAAGGCGATGAGGCTTTGGATAGTTGCCCTCCAGTCTTCGGCCTTGTCTGCCGCTGGAGGGAAATCGAGGAGCAGTTGCGCTCTTGCGAGCGCTTCTGCTGGAGAGGAGGGGAGCGGGGGCGAGCGGCGCGAGGAGCGGGATATGCTCGGACTCCTAACGGGGTTAGAAGGAGCAGTTTCCCGCCCTGGTGACCGCACCTTGCTCGTGCCCGGACGTTGGTCCGGAGCATCCCGCGAACCTCCGGCTTGCCCTTGCCCCAGCAAGCGGATGGTACCTCCTGTACCACGGCGCTGCTGGGTTGTCGTCTGCTGAGATGGACGTGGCGCATCTACGGACACCGAGGCTCGGTCGTCCGCCTTGTCCTTGGATTTGGTGGTGCCGCGAGTTTCCTCGCCGGCGACCACCCTTCCGCCGACGTCTCCTCCACCCACCGTTGGTTCTGGTGGCGGTGGAACAGACGCAGACGGGCCTCCGACCTCCGAAGCCCTCTTCTTCGGGGCCATGTTGTTGCTGATGAAATTGAAGTGGCTGGAGAGGTTGATGAAGAATGCGCCCGCGTGAACGCCGGATCAGGTTCGCACAACCTCGACGCCCCCTACCTGGCGCGCCAAAGATGTCAGGGGAAACTGTCCACCACGAGCACCTATGGGACCGGAGCCCCTTGTTCGTGCGGTAAGGGAGCGGAGGGAGCACAAAGAGCAGATCGTAGAGCTCACGCAGGCAGTTTACCCAGGTTCGGGCCGCGATGGACGCGTAAAACCCTACTCCTGCTTGATTTGTATTGAGTTGGGGAGCTCGGGAGCTTGAAGAACTAGCTACACCGAGCGAGAGAGCTATCAAGGTTCCGAACCCTTTCTACGTTGTGCATGGGCCTCCTTTTATAGCTCAAGGGGTCACCGACAGGTGTCAACGTAGGGGAAAGGGTAAAAATGTAACTTTGGTGGTAGTTGTAACAGTGCGGGAACAGTGGATGAACAGTGGTCATCACCTACTTTGACAGTGGGGGACAAGAGCATTTAATGCCCGTCGCCATCGACCCCAAAAGCGCCCGCCCTTGCGTCTCCGTTTGCCACGGCGATAGCTTCGTCACCGTGGAGTGCCACCGTGTCCCCCAGGCTGCACAGCCATCCGCCACGCGAACCTGGAATGGCCCCAGGGCGACGCGTGGTTCGATGAGCTGGAGCGCGGGCACACAGCGTAACTCTCCCCGGCAAGCACCTTGCCGGGGCCTTGACCTTGCCGGGCCCTGGAGCTTGCCGCTCCCCGGGCCCTGCCGGGGCGCACGTTGCGCAGAGGCATGTCTTCTGAGATGTAGCCTTCTAGTCTTCCTGGCAAGCTCCTCTTGCCAGGGTCTTGTGTTAATGTTATAGTCTTGAGCCCGGGACGGCCTTCCCGGCAAGCTCTACTTGCCGGGGCCTTGATCTTCTTGCTTGTATACTTTGTTTTTGAATGGCATAATAAGGACCAGAGAGGTTTCCAGCAAGCACGTGGTAGGCCCTACTGCGGGAAGCTGCTACTGCCCGTGCACAAGTTGGGGTACTAAGGTACCCCTATCTTAGTACACCGACAGAGGGGCTCGACCTCGCGGCCAGCTCGCGGTCGCCAGGCGCGGGCTCGCGGTGGTGAAGGCCCGAGGCACGGAGGCGGACACGTCCACGCGAGGGAGGAGGGCGATGCCCTGTCGAGGTGCGGGATCCGTGCGGAGGGAGCTCGCGGCCACGGGATCCGGCCGGCGGACCTGGAGGCGACGCGGCTTGCTGCCTCGTGCGCGGGCGGACGGGCGCGGGCGAGGGAGGCCACGCGAGGAAGGGGATCGGGGGGTTCGGGTGGAGGCGAGCGAGGCGGAAGAGTGGGGCTCGGGCTCGAGGGATAGAGATGGGAGATCGAAGGGAGTGGCGGCGGCTCGGGAGGAACGAGAGGAGAGCGCTGGAGCCTAGCTAGGGTTAGAGCGCTGCTGCGGTTGGGCCAGATATGGAAGTTGGGCCACGGGGAGGAAAGGGAGGCTGGGAACGGGCTGGAGGAAAAATGGCTGGGCTGGCTGCCGGTTGCTCTTCTGCCTCTATTTATTCTTTAGCAGAAAAAAATAGAGATAGAACAAAATATTAAGAAAAGGCCACGAACAAGGAATAAAATATGGAACAATTTTGAAAGGCTTTATGGAATAATTCCAACCCCACAAAAATAGTTCCAACAAAAATAGGGAAAAACAAACTAAAATAAATAGCTTGCCTTAAAGGAGTTTAAAAGGAGTCTAGATAATTGGAGGAGCCTAGAAACAACGGAAAGAATTATTGGCAAGGTTTTTGAAGGAAACTCGAAGTAGGAAAAGCATGTGGAAATTATGCACGTGCGTTGCGGGTAATTCCAAACAATGGAATATTTATTATATAGCCCCTAAATATTGGGATGATATGTTTTAAAGAGAAGACATTCTTCCCTCGATTTAAATGGACCGAAGGTCCACACGATTTATTTAAGTTGAGATGCAAAAATAAATATGACATGATAGCATGATGACATGATGCAAAGCAAAATAACTAAAGCAAGCACAAATGAACACACGGGAAAACCCGGAACATCTGGAATCTTATGGAATCTTCTGGGACGTCGGTCTTCGGGCGTCACAACTCTCCCACACTAACAGAGGATCTCGACCCGAGATCCTAGAGATATCACCGGGTAAAAACGGAAGAGGAAGTGGTAAAACCAAGTTGCTTCTTTGACAGACGAGTGAAACCACGAACCTTGAGAGGTTGAACAAAATGAAAGAAAAAACAACAGAGATGAACGAAGTTAAGAGCACTCCGGTAAAAAGGAGGAACAAGGAACGTTATGAGAATCTTATAGGTTCGAAAACATGAAACAAGAGCTTACGAACCAAAAGAATATGAAACCGCAATGGTATAGCCAAGGAATAAGAATGACAGAATTCGGACAGCACTCCGTCTAAAAATGGAAGGAATTAACAAGAACTTGAGGAGATGGAGTGATACTTGATGTAAACAACAACACACAGCCTCCGGAATAATTAAAAGAATGGCACAAGGGGTAAGAAAGATTCAGACATCACTCCGGTTAAAAATAGAGGCAAAACTAGATAGATGACGGAACTTGAATGAAGAATACAACACTCCGGTAAAATGATAAAAGCGAAAGAACATGATCTCGATAAAAAAAATGATATGATGGTTAAAGAGAGCAATATCACAAGGCCTCCGGAACGAAAGAATAGATGCAAGATCGTTGGAAAGAAAGAATGGAGAAGAAAATGACAACTTCTCTCAAAAATAAATTTGAAAGAGCATCCTTACAAAGAAGGGTTGAACGGAGTTGATTGAAAAATCAACAACGAAACGAATAAGCTTCATGTGGGCTTATGGAAAACATCTCAAAATTATGAGGTGACAACCAGCCACTAACGACAACATTTGATTGGATTGAGATCAGCAAGGATACGAAAAACTTATTCACCGGAATGAAAAATGAAGAGCTTGGGTCATTTATAAGCACCATAATAGCAACAATCCATAGGGAAAGCTTTAGGTGAAATACAACCCAAGATAACTCCAATGAATAGATTGAAGGGTTGAAAAGATCTCCTGAACAAGGAAAATGATGGTTTTAAATAACTCATTCTTGATAACTCGTGAATCATGAAACATGAAGGAATTGTCAAGAATGACATAACACCATCTGAAAAGATAAGGTAGAAAGGATTGCAATTGGAAGCATGATGAAGAATGCTTGAACTCCAACAAGAATCTTGAAGAAGACTTCGAGGAAGAATTAAATCTTGATGAACCACCATGAGAACTCCGGTAATGAAAGCATGAGAAGTGAAAGATGAAAAGAATAAGATTCAAGGCCTGCGATGAATTAGATGGAGCTTTGAAATGATATAATTGAAATAACTTGGAACTCCGGAAACAAGATGAAGAAATTTAGAACCAAGGATATGATATGATGAACAAGCTCCAGACAAAAGAATTAAATCACCTTGAAGGAATAAGAATAAGAATTATGTTATGCATCTCCTTCACCAATTTAAATTGATGACAACCAAAGGATTTGGCATACTACTTATTCTCGTTGGAAAGGATTAAAGAGAGATCTAGCACAAGCTTGAGAAAAGTCTTCAACGACCCACCGATAGGATTATGAAAAGAACAAACGGATTGAAACGATAACATTGGAAGAGTAATCCTGAAGAACCACCGTAAAAAAATGGAGACGAACGAAGAGGCGTCAATGAAGAATATTTGGAGGACGAAGTTGAAAACTGAGAACGAAGAAATATTCTGAAATGATGGCCTTCGGAGGATCACAAAGAAAAGAATTCATGAAATGCTTCGGACGGTATAAAAGAATTCCTTACAAACGGAACAATAAGAGGATGGCATGAAGCTAGAACCACGAATGTTCAAGAGAACGGGCCAAGATTTAAGAGAAACACTTCTCCGGTCTCCAATGCTAAGAATGAAGACGAGAAATGCCATGAAGAATTTCGAGATACTCCGGACGAATGACAAGAGGAAGGTGGAGCTAAAGATGGAAATAATTGAAAACAAGCTTGGAGAAGGCATGTGACTGATGGAAATCATTCTTACGTCACGCTTGAAAAGAATCTGAGTATAACTCCAGAAAAATAGAAGAGTCAGGTAAGATCCTGGAAAAGACCTGTGGGTTAGGTCCCACTCAAGAAATCACCGTTGGAAAAGATTGCTTAAGAGATATTGCACCGGTTGAATTAAATGACTTGAATAAGATAACAATCCTCAAAAAGCTTGAATGGAATAAGAATGGAAACACGAATCTTCAGCACTCCGGATATGAATAGCAAGAGGAGAATGATTAATTGGTGCTTCGGAATAAGAAAGCATTGTGAAAAGAGGAAAAGGATTAGATCAACACCGAAATCTTGAATTACATCCACCAGTAGAATTAGAGAACAAAAGAATGATGAACTTGAAGCTCTTGAGCATCTTCACGGTAAAGCACCGGATAAGAACATTGAAGGAAATGAATGAAGAAATATCACATGAATAAAATGGATACTTCATTTGAGAATTTCTTGCTCCGAGAAGAAGAAGGGTGGGAGGGTGGGGAAAATAAAGACAACTTGGGATGAATGAAACAGACAAATCGTTAGATTTCTCAATGGCGTCCGTATGGAATAACTTGAAGAGAAGGCACACCGGTTAAAAAGGATTAACATGAAAATCTCGAAGGTCAAGAAGAACTAGCACTCTCATAGAAATATGAGAACACCGATTAGGAAAGGTATGGAATCAACATTTGACATCGAAGCAACTCGAATACCAGAATCAAAACAAAAACAAAGGATAGATGTGTAGCAGCCTAATCTTCACAATATCATTCGAACAGAGACTTGAACGAATGAATTCCGCAGGTACATCAACTTGACGAGAAGCCACTTGGAGAAGAAAATGAAAATAAAAAGGAACAAGGAACAGATAGAACAAATACAAGATAGAAGCTTCGTTCGACATCTTCGTGCTGAAAGCTCATTGAACGTGTTACAAAAGGGTTTTGCAATCCCCGGATCAGCATAGCCAAGGACCCTTTAAGATGCAACTCCCGATCGGAACAAGCCCATAAAACCACTTCACTCAATGTAGAACCCCGAACTTCATATCGAGCATCCGTTGGAAGAATGCCTAGAACTACTAGATGAACCCACCTATAGATTTCCGAAAGTTTCCAGTTATGCAATCAGGTGTTGGGGATACACGGGAAGCACCGTGCAATCAACTCTAAACCTACATCCAGGTGTATCCATCCTTCAACACATAACCAGTTGTTCTCGGAAACCGTTTACCTCGGACCTTCGAAACACATCCACTATACCAGCCATGGCAATACTCCCGAACTACCTCCCCAGTACTGGGTGATGTCGGGGTTATCTTGCCACTAACCGCATAGGAGAGTTTTCAATGTCGGCCGTCTTAAGTATTCTAGTACTGCCGCGATGGATTTGTGACGACAATACCTCGGAGCTCAACTCCCCGGGACACTGCCACAACCCCTAAATGACAGGAGGCATCGAGAACAATGTTCTCGTCACAAAGACATCGAAACAATCCAAACAATACTCGCGAGATCCTAACAAAATTTGGTGCAATTTTCGAAAGTAGAAGAGACAAGAGTAGTCGTCAAGAGTCCTCACCAGAATGAAAGGGGATGAGGAGCAAACAGAAATCCTACTCTCCGATATAATATAGGACTCAAAAGTTTTTAGTGTGTGCCTAGACTCGACCGTCAACGATTCGATCAATCAGTGGGGGCTTCTAGGTCGGAGAAGGCTCTGAATACCAACTTGTAATGCCCAGGATGGGACTATACCTCCTACGTGTCGAGGCACGACTTAAAGGTATAAGCCCATCCTAGAATGATCTCAAGTTTGGTATCTTTGCACGACTCATGTAAAAGAGGGATTAAATTGCAAAAGGAGATAGTTGGCTTACACTCGCCACTTCACACAATACATTACATAAGCAAAACATCATTCGAAACATCACAACCCGACTACGGGCGAAGATCCAAAAGAAAGATACCAAAACAACATAAAGCCACAGGTCAGGATCGAATCCTAGTAGAAACCACTACTGGTCGCCGAAACGTAACAAGCAAATGGCCAAACTCTTCATCGAGCTCCCAGTGAAGAACTTGAACCAGCTCCTGCATCAAACTCGGCTGAACCTGCATCTGGTGTTGTAGTATCTGTGAGCCACGAGGACTCAGCAATCCCATAACCATGGGTAACAAGACTAGCAAAGCTTTGTGGGTAGGAAGAGGTAAAGTGGTGAGGTAGCAGCAGCGGCTAAGCATAATATGGTGGCTAACTTACGAGTACCAGAATAAGATGAGCATCTACGCAAACGGTCGCAAAAGTAGTGATCGCTAAAGATCCTAACTACATACGAGTCAAACATAACCCCACCGTGTTCTCTTCTCAAAGTGAAAAGAGACAGTCACGGTTACTCACACAGTTGTGTGTTTTACTTCGGATCCTTTGTCAAGTTTTCTACAACCGGACATTAACAAATTCCAATCTGCCACATAACCGCGGGCACGGCTTTCGAAAGATCATAACCCTGCAGGGGTGTCCCAACTTAGCCCATCACAAGCTCTCACGATTAGCTGAAGTGATAAATATAATATCATCACCCCTTATCTTAGGGAAAATCCGATCAGGCTCGGTATCCCGGTAGCACAAGTCATTTCGACAATGGTAAAACAAGTCCAGCAAGACCTCCCGGCGTGCCGACACCCTGATAGTAGCCGCGCGTATCTCGTCCCGACCTACAGGTTATACCAGATACCTCGGGTTTCCCCATGGCGGCCCCGCAGTCTGCTCGTTTGGGACGAACACCATCAGCACTGGCCCCCCCTGCTATGTAGAATTAAGAATCCTCGGGTAGCGCTAACTCCCTATGCAAATTAATTAATTAATTAAGTTGTTATTATGAGGCAAAATAAAACCAATGTTGGACCTTGCTGGAGGAGTTTTATTCAAAGTCGAACTGTCAAGGGGTCCCCATCCACCCATCGTGTAAGGAACGCAAAATCAAGGAACATAATGCCGGTTTATCGGCGCCTAAGGTGGCATGAGTGGAACAAAACACCGAGCAAAAGGCCAAGCCTTCCACCCATGCCCAGTATATAGGTGTGTTAATAACAATAATAGATATTGTGATATATCCAACAACAAGTTCCCTCCTGGAACGAACTTCATCTTCACCTGCAACTAACAACGCTATAAGAGGGGCTGAGCAAGCGGGGCTGAGCAAGCGGGTAACATAGCCAAACAGTGGTTTTGCTAGGAAGGTGTCAAGGTTAGAGGTTTCATGGCAACAAGGAGAGGGCTGACATAAAAATGGGTAGCGCGACATGTAACGATAGCATCGAGACAACTAAGCATGGCAATGGTAGTAAAGGTATCCAAGGGTAAGATCATCTTGCCTGGGATTCCACAAGGGAGAAGAACGGGTCCACGAAGTAGACGAAGCAACAGTCGAGCGAATCCTCACAACTCCGGAAAGAAACCGAAGCTAACAAGAGAAGCAACCGGAAAGAAGCAAACAACTCGGTAAACACACAAGCATAAACATGGCATACGATGCACATCCAAGCATGATGCATGTCCGGTTTAAATATGCATGGCATGGCAAAGTGCACAAACAACACTACAAGTTAAGTGGAGCTCAATATGCAACGAGTTGCATATTGACGAAGCACCACATTTATTTATTTAGTGATTTGTTTAATTACAAGACAAGATTAAATGTTTTTAACATAGAAAGAGGTGAAGCATAATAAACTACACTATTTAGGCATTTTAAATGAGGCCGGAAAAAATAACAACAACATATCCGGAAAAATCCTCATGAGCATGTTTAGTAATTATAAAAGCAACAACAATCACACATTTAATGTTGTTAACATGATGCGGATGACATGATCAAGTTTTATGCAAGTTTTATTAAAAGTTGACATGAAGATAATATGAAGCATCGTCACCGTGGTGGAAGGAAAAGGGTGCCACGGCAACAATTCCGAAAATGATGCCATGCAACATATCGGTTCCGGTAACTCGTTGAGAGTCCGGTGCAAAAGGAAAGATGGCGTGAGCGAGTCAAACGAGATGAAAAGTGGGGCGATCCCGTCACCGGGCTCCCACGAGTCGGCGACGAGGCAACCGAGGAACATGACAAACGAAGGGCGCGATGCACACAACGGTAACATTTCATACAACACAACAAGCATAAACACGGGTCATCCACGGGGTCGACTCGGGGTTATACCTTCGAAACACTCGTTTCAGGGCGGCTCGAGATCGTCGAGGAACGTAGGGGAAGTAGGCGTTCTCGCGGGTCGTAGAGGAAGTAGTGGTTCACGTTTCCGAAGAGGAAGTAGTTGTTCACGGTTCTTCGGCGACGGTAGACGTTCACGTCACGTGTCGTGGTACTTGAGACGTCGGGGTACACGTTATGTAGTGGTATTTGGTCTCGGCGACGGTAGTTGTTCACGTTCATCGGAGAGGTACTCGCCGGCGGGGTACTTGTCGAATCCACGTAGATGAACTTGAAGATCCGAAGATGTTCACGGTTGTAGTGGTACTTGATGGTCATCTTGTAGCCGTTCAGTTGGCGTGGTACTTGTGCGTGGGGTACTAGCGTTTCTCCTTGTAGTCGTACACGGTTCTCTGTCAAGACAACAGCAAGGCAACGCAAAATAAAAACAACCACAGGGCAAAACAAAAGGGGCAGCACGACGGGGCGACGAGGCAGAGGCTTGGCGCTGGATCCGGTGCTGGACGACGACGAGGCGGGAACTGGCCACGGCGTCGCTGGCTTCAGGCTCTGCAGTGTCGCGGCGCGAGGCTCGGAGAAGGGAGGCCGGGCGCTGGATGGCCGGAGGGAGCCGACCCTGGCCGCGGGAGGAGGAGGCCGGGCGCGGCCTGGCTGGCCTCGTGCGCGGGAAGGGAGGCCGGAGGGAGACCTCAGGAGCGGAGGGGCTCGACCTCGCGGCCAGCTCGCGGTCGCCAGGCGCGGGCGCGCGGTGGTGAAGGCCCGAGGCGCGGAGGCGGACGCGTCCACGCGAGGAAGGAGGGCGATGCCCTGTCGAGGCGCGGGATCCGCGCGGAGGGAGCTCGCGGCCGCGGGATCCGGCTGGCGGACCTGGAGGCCACGCGGCTTGCTGCCTCGTGCGCGGGCGGACGGGCGCGGGCGAGGGAGGCCACGCGAGGAAGGGGATCGGGGGGTTCGGGCGGAGGCGAGCGAGGCGGAAGAGTGGGGCTCGGGCTCGAGGGATAGAGATGGGAGATCGAAGGGAGTGGCGGCGGCTCGGGAGGAACGAGGGGAGAGCGCTGGAGCCTAGCTAGGGTTAGAGCGCTGCTGCGGTTGGGCCAGGGATGGAAGTTGGGCCACGGGGAGGAAAGGGAGGCTGGGAACGGGCTGGAGGAAAAATGGCTGGGCTGGCTGTCGGTTGCTCTTCTGCCTCTATTTATTCTTTAGCAGAAAAAAAAATAGAGATAGAACAAAATATTAAGAAAAGGCCACGAACAAGGAATAAAATATGGAACAATTTTGAAAGGCTTTATGGAATAATTCCAACCCCACAAAAATAGTTCCAACAAAAATAGGGAAAAACAAACTAAAATAAATAGCTTGCCTTAAAGGAGTTTAAAAGGAGTCTAGATAATTGGAGGAGCCTCGAAACAACGGAAAGAATTATTGGCAAGGTTTTTGAAGGAAACTCGAAGTAGGAAAAGCATGGGGAAATTATGCACGTGCGTTGCGGGTAATTCCAAACAATGGAATATTTATTATATAGCCCCTAAATATTGGGATGATATGTTTTAAAGAGAAGACATTCTTCCCTCGATTTAAATGGACCGAAGGTCCACACGATATATTTAAGTTGAGATGCAAAAATAAATATGACATGATAGCATGATGACATGATGCAAAGCAAAATAACTAAAGCGAGCACAAATGAACACACGGGAGAACCCGGAACATCTGGAATCTTCTGGAATCTTCTGGGACATCGGTCTTCGGGCGTCACAGAGTTGTTCGAGGATGAGGAGGCGTCGTCGTCAAGATTCAGAGACCCACCAGAATCTTCGTCAGAGTCACCTGACTCGGCTTCCTCCTCCTCCTCGGCAGGCCCGCTGGACTCGGTACCCTGCCCGGCAGCCTCGCTCGCCCCGGCAGGCTCCCCGGCAGTCTCCCCGGCAAACTCCTCGGGCGCAATCTTCAGCTGCTTGAGGATTTCCGCTTCCTCGGCTTGGCTCACTGCGTCCGCTGCCTCTGCTTCGTCCACAGTGTATCCAAATTCACCTGCGGCCGCAGCCGCGGCGGCCTCCTCCATTCTGGAGGCAATATATGCTACATCCCGATCGGTGGTTTCCTGGGTGAGGCCCTTCTTCTCTTCGGTGTTGCGGGGCTTTTCGACCAAGTTGTCGAAGAAGGCTTGCACGGTCTCCGCTGAAGGCACCAGCCAAGTGGGGACGACCCCGTGGGAGTCGGACTCGGGCATCACCGCGCGTATGGCACTAAGGGCAGTGTTGTTGCACAACGACACCACTCCCCGGGACGGTCTGAACCACTCCGGGTGGTTGGGGTCATGCTTAAACAGCTCCCGGACCATGCCCTTCAGCTCCAAGACGGTGAAATTATAGTTCAGCCCGGGGCGCAACCTCATACGATCTGCCGCATTGCCGAACTCCCAGGCAGGCCTCTTCCTTTCCTGCAGGGGAGCAATGCGGCGGCGGAGGAAATCGGCCCCAACTTCACCTACAGTCAGGTTGGCGGCCCGGAGGCGAAGATTCTTAGTAAAGGCAATCTCAAGCTTGTCGTCCTCCGGGGCCAACTCACTCCAATCCTTGCCGCGCACTATTGCAGTCTGGCGCGGCGAGGTAAACTGCTGGGGCTCCTCTTCCAGGACCCAGCACCAGTCAGCTCTCCACTCTTCCCACTTGCTGTGAAGCTCTCCTTTCAAGTACGCCTCCTTCTTGTTCAACCTAAAGATCCAGGAGATGCCGCCGGAGAGTGGGGATCCGGACTCTACTCTAGGCGTGAAGAAATGGCGGAAAAGAGCTACATTTGGGTGGACCCCGACAAAGTTTTCGCACAGATGTGCGAAAACAGCCATCGTAAGGACGGCGTTGGGGGTGAAATCTAGGAGGTGGAGGCCGTACGTGTTCATCACATCACAAAAGAACTCCGAGTACGGAGGGCAGAGACCGCAATGGAAGAATGCAGCAAAGTAGTAGTAACCTCCCGGGAACATGTCGACGGCGACGGCGGGGAGGACTCTGGTGCGGGGATGGGCTTTCGTCTCCGTCGCCCAGAACAAGTAATACTTGTCCCGTAGCTCCCTCGCGCCGAGCCTCGGCGGGAAGACCACCCTCCTTCTCCGCATGGCTGCTAGCTTCGCCACCTGCTCGGACTTCTCCTTCTTCGCCTTGTCGCTCTTCGCCTTGTCGCTTTTCGGAGCCATGGCGGGGGCGGCGAGGAGAGAGGCGAGGAGGTCGACGGCGCCGCGGATGCTAGGAACGGCGGAGGAAGGGAGGGGCTTGGCTCTCTGGCGACCTGAGGGGAGGCAGAGAGCG
>LR738715.1:46421503-46447279 GCA_902687465.1 Secale cereale
GGGTTCCTGGAGATTCAAGGCGCAATGAAGGTAATGGAGGGAAACTGCCCCTGCTTCCTCTGCTTTTAAGGGGGAAGTGGGGGACGTTTCGCGTTTTTCATTAAAGAAGCAGGCCACGATCTCTCCCACGACGCCGCAATCGACGCGTGCCGTTAGGGAGGGATGCGGAGAATCTAGAGTGGGAACGGCGCGCCGTGGGCCGCGTGTGCCCGTGCACTGTTCTGGGCCTGGCCCAACAGCGCTCGGCACCATGTGTGGCCCAGGCCCGGGGGCTCCTGTCGGTGTACTAAAGTAGGGGTACCTTAGTATCCCGACTTGTGCACGGGCAGTAGCAGCGTCCCATGGCCTGGCTCGCCACGCGCCCGCCAAAGCCCACTCTAGACCCCTTTAAGCCATTCAAGAACAAAGTATACAAATCAGAAGATCAAGGCCCCGGCAAGAGGAGCTTGCCGGGAAGGCTGTTCCAAGCATAAGATCACTCTATTCTCACAAGACCCTGGCAAGAGGAGCTTGCTAGGATGGCCAAAGAATAACACTTCAGAAGATACATCGTAGCGCATCGTGCGCCCCGACAGGACCCGGAGAGCGGCAAGCTCCCGGGCCCGGCAAGATAGCGACCCCGGCAAGGTGCTTACCGGGGGAAGCATACACTGTGTGCCTGCGCTCCAGCTCATCTGGCCACGCGTCGCCCTGGTGCCCTTCCAGGGGCACGTGGCAGACGGCTGTGCAGCCTGGGGTGCGTGGTGGCAAGCCGCGGTGACGAGGCCACCGCCGTGGCGAACGGAGACGCATGGACGGACGCTTTTGGGGCGACGGCGACGGGCATTCAATGCCCTTGTCCTCCACCGTCAGAGTTAGGTGAAGACCACTGTTCATACACTGTTCATGCACTATTCCATCTACCACCAGTTTTACACTTTTACCCTCCTCTGCGTTGACACCTGTCGGTGACCCCTTTGAGCTATAAAAGGAGGCCCATGCACAACGTAGAGGGGGTTGGATCCCAGAAACTCGATCACGTTCTGGCTCGGTGTAGCTGGCACTGTAGATCTTCAAGCTCCCGAGCCCCAGAACTTAATACAACCAAGGCAGGAGTAGGGTTTTACGCGTCCGTGCAGCCCGAACCTGGGTAAACTGCCCGCGTGTGCTCCTCGATCTGCTCTCCGTGCTCCCTCCGCTCCCTTACCGTCACGTAGAAGGGGCTCCGGTCCCATAGGTGTTTGTGGGTGGTCAGTTTCCCCGACACTATGTGATGTTCTCCTCCCGTTCTTGTGCTTCACTAATTACTCCTCGTGAGCTGCCCTACATGATCGAGGCACCTATGTAATCCTTATGCTGTTGCTATGCTGAGTTTGCTGGGATCTGATGGATTATGAGATTATGTTCAGATTGATCTTGAGTAATATATTTGATTCACCTCTTTTATATTTTAGTTCATAAGTAATTCTTGCATGTTCTCCGTTGTTACTTATTGCTTTGGCCGAGTAGTAGGTAGTGACTCCAAGAGGGAACGTTATGCTCGATTGTGGGTTCATGCCCCTCGATGACTAGCTTGAGTGACAGAAACATGAGTCTAGGGGATGTGCTGTTGCCACAAGGGGGAAACAACGGTGCTTGTGCCTGCGGGTGCAAGGATTGTTTACTTTACGCAAAGTTCTTTTAATGCAGTTGTCTGTTGCATTGAGTTTACACTATGGGTGGGACTCGCAACTTAATACCAGCGAGATGTTCTGGATAGATATCTCAAGGTGGATGATTAGTAGTAGATATTGATGGATTTCGGTCTACTTACTTTGGCGTACCGCCCATGCTTTGAACCTCAACCTTTCTTGCAATGTAGTCAGCATTGGTTTGCGTTCGTGGTCCTGTCAATTGCCCAGCTGTAATTTGTTACCTCGCATAGTTGTTTTATCGTCTTTTGGGAGAGAGAAATCACTAGTGAACATCATGAGACTCCGCTCCATATTACCATCATTGATCACATCCACTATTTACTTTTCGCTATTTACATACTATTGCAAAAACTATCTATCACTACTATCATTGCTTTTAACCCTTTGTGAACTACAAGGCCGGAGAGATTGACAACCTCTCTGTACTCGTTGGGAGCAAGGTTATTTGTATCTGTGTGCAGGTCCACGTTGATTGCTAATTGCGCCGTTAGCAGTTGACACCTACTTGTTGAACCTAGGAGTCTCTGGGGATTCGATCCTTGGCATCTTTGCTAGGGGAAAACACTTCTACTTACTGCATCTTACACCTTCCACTTGGGGTAACCAACGAGGGGTTCGAGGCCCATCAAGGAGTATTTTCTCGCGCCTTTGCCGGGGACTCCACTCTTCAGGATAGGGGAGTTGCATGCTATCTTTTACCTTTGCTTTTTAGTCTTGTTAGTTTACCTTTCATTTTTGCTTTAGTTCCTTTTATCGAAAATCACAAAAATAGTTATCTTGCTTGCTTGCTACTATGGGTTCCACCGAGAACACCAAGTTGTGTGACTTCACTAATCACAACAACGATGACTTTATCAGCACACCTATCACTACACCTGCCGCTTCAGCACCTTCATATGAAATTAAACCTGCTTTACTTAACTTAGTCATGAGAGAACAATTCTCCGGTGCTGGAGATGATGCTGCTTTACACTTGAACAACTTTGTAGAACTTTGTGATATGCAAAAGTACCAAGAAATAGATGGTAATATTGTTAAGCTTAAGCTTTTTCCTTTATTTTTTGAGAGGAGGAGCTAAAATTTGGTTTCAGTCTTTGCCTAGAAATAGCATAGATTCATGGGACAAGTGCAAAGATGCTTTTATCGGAAAATACTATCCACCTGCTAAAATTATCCAACTTAGAAGTAACATCATGAATTTTAAACAATTGGATAATGAACACGTTGCCCAAGCTTGGGAACGTATGAAGTCTCTTATCAAGAACTGCCCTACTCATGATTTGACTACTTGGATGGTTATCCAAACTTTTTATGCAGGCTTGAACTTTACCTCGCGGAACTTGTTAGATTCGGCCGCGGGAGGAACTTTTATGTCAACTACACTTGGTGTTGCCACAAAGCTTCTCGATGAGATGATGACCAACTATTCCCAATGGCACACCGAACGCGCTCCAACAGGTAGGAAGGTAAACTCTGTCGAGGAGATTTCCTCCCTTAATGAAAAAGTTGACTTGATCATGTCTCTACTTTCGAAGCAATCTACTGTTGATCCTCGTGATGTTCCTTTAAATTCTTTGATTGCTCAAGAACAAGTAGATGTGAATTTTATCTCTAGAAACAATTTTAACAACAATGCTTATAGGAGTAACTTTGGTAACAACTCTAGACCGTTCCCCTCTAACTCTTATGGGAACAACAATGCTTATCCTAGTACCAAGAACTCCAATACTGAACTAGGGACCATGCTTAGAGATTTCATCACTACCCAAAAAGCCTTTAATAAGAATGTAGAAGAGAAACTACATAAACTAGATGATCTTTCTTTTAAGGTAGACCACTTAGCCAATGAGGTAAAATTGCTAAAAATTGAAACTTCTCCTCTTAAGGAGAGGGAAGTCATCCCTATTAATGCTACTCAAGTACAAATTAATGAAAACATTAGGATGATGGCTAAGCTAAAATAAAGATGGGCTAGAGAAAGGGAGGAAGAGGAAAGAATTAAGAGCCTTCCTACCCACCACACTGTTGCTACTATCCAAGTTATTGAGAATGTTCACACTCTTAGCACCCAATGTACTCCTGGTCCCAATGGACCTTCTAATGGTGATGCTATAGAAACTACCAACCAAGTGAACCTTAAGGACACCACTACCACTTTACTTGATGCTCGTGACCTTGATTTTGATAATTGCACTCTTACCGAAGTTATTGATTTCCTTCACAAGATGTCTAGAGATCCCCGCACTAGCACGCTTAACCTTGCCTTCACAGAGCATATCACTAATGCTCTCATCAAAGCTAGGGAGGAGAAACTTAGAGTAGAAGCCTCCATACCTAGAAAGCTAGAAGATGGTTGGGATCCTATGATAAAAATTTATTTGAATGACTTCTCTTGTTATGCATTATGTGATGTTGGTGCTAGTACCTCTGTTATGCCCAAAAGGATATATGATATGCTTAAATTGAAACCTTATGATTCTTGTTCTTTTGGTGTTCGTCTCGTTGATTCTTCCATAAAGAAACCTTTGGGGAGGATCGACGATGTTCTTATTGTTGTCAATGATAATTATGTGCCCGTTGATTTTACTATTATGGATATTGAATGTGATCCTTCATGTCCAATTATTTTGGGACGTCCCTTTTTGCGCACCGTTGGTGCTGTCATTGACATGAAAGAGGGTAACATAAAATTTCAGTTTCCTCTCAAGAAAGGGATGGAACACTTCCCTCGTAAGAAGGTCAAGTTACCTTTTGAGTCCGTTGTACGGGCTAGCTATTCTTTTACTCTTGATAAAACTTGATCTATGCATTATGCCTAGCTTAAAGGCATAAAAGAAAGCGCTTTTGGGAGGCAGCCCACATGAATAAATTTTTTGCTTTTGTTGTGTCTTGATGTTGTTTACTTCTGTAGCATCATCATTGTATCTTTGCTTTTCGTATTTGTGCCAAGTATAGCCTCCGATTGCTAGAAAGTTCAAAGGTTGTGAGGTGCTGTCCAGGAAACAGATTCTGTCCTTGGATAGAAAAATTCGTATAAAATCACCAGATCATCTTTTTGGTGTGAATTTTTTCGACTGTGTTCTCTATATAATTGTCTTTTGTGCGTCAGTTCTGAGTTTTTTGATTTAAGTTGCAGAAGTATCCCGAACAGATCAATTACTGCCTGATGTTCTGTTTTTCACAGATTCTGTCCTGTTTTGCCTTACCTTCACTTTGCAAATTAAGAACTTGCTTTTTCTTTGCAAAAACCTTTTGGCAATCTTGAGAAACAGTAGAACTTCAAGAATATCCTTATTTCCAGCAAGGTATAATTATTTTATTAAGGGTACTAACCTCGCTAATCAGATTATGATGAGTTATGTATGAAGGGAGTTTTCAAGTGTGCGAGGGAAGATGATAAAAGGATTCAGGAGTGTCAAGCGCTCAAGCTTGGGGATGCCCCCGTGCACCCCCAAGAAATATTCAAGGAGACTCAAGCGTCTAAGCTTGGGGATGCCCTCGTGCATCCCCTTCTCCATCAACATTATCAGTTCGTCTTTCGTTTCGCTATATTTTTATCACTTCATGTGTTATGTGCTATACTTGGAGCGTCTTGCTTTTAGTTTTCTTTTTAGTTTTTCATAACGAGTCGGAACTCAGCATTCCTTTATGAGGGAGAGAAACACGCTCCACCTCTACCTAGAACATTACATAGAATTTTCATGTCTATCTATGCTGTGTGTGTTCTTTGTCTTTTAATAGCTACTATCATGCTCTGCTCTTAGTATTCATGCTTATCTTTTCAAGAGCTTTTATTTAGTTGGTTGCTTGAACTCTCTTTAATTATCATGCTCACCTTATTAAGAGAGTTTGCTTCCGTTGCATGGGTTAATGTGTCTATGATAAAGATGCTACTTTCATGATGGTGCTTAGTAGTTCAGGTTTTCTTTTGGTTAATCTCAAATAGCTGGGGGGTTCCCAATGTGTTATTGGAGTACCAACTTGGTTTGTTTGCCTATGATATGGTATGGTTTAGTAATATCTTCCTTCGAGAATTTATTTTGATTGACTTGGCGTATGCTCACGCATATTTAAGACTGTAAAGAAAGTCTGTCAAGCCTTGATGATCTTTTATTTTTGAGTAGCGATATAACTACCATGCCTGATTCAATATTGCTTTGTCGCTCTGCATGATTATGACCGTCATTGCTCTCTTAGTTGGTCGCTCCCAGTCTTTTGCTAACCTCCACCTGCACTAAGCAAACTAACCATGCAATACATAGCTCATGGGAAAGTAGCCTAAAAACTATTGTGGGAAAGAATATGTTGCTTATGTATCTTATTTCTTACAAGTTGCTTGCTGAGCGGTAACCATGTTTCTGGGGACGCCATCAACTGTCACACTTTTGTTGAATATCATGTGAGTTGCTATGCATGTTCGTCTTGTCTGAAGTAAGGGTGATTTACCGTGGGTTGAATTAATATGCATATTGTTAGAGAAGAACATTGGGCCGCCAACCAAAGCCATGCATCATGGTGGAAGTTTTAGCTTGGACCTTAATCCTCAATCTCTCATGAGAATATGCTTATGCATTAAAGAGGAGTCCATCATCTATTTTCTATGTTGTCCCGGTATGGATGTCCTCAAGTTGATATCTATCAAAAACGAGAAATCAAATGCGATTTATCTCCTTGGACCTTTGTACAGGTGGCATAGAGGTACCCCTTTGTGACACTTGGTTAAAACATATGTAATGCAATGACAACCCATGGGGATCCGAGCTAATTAGGACAAGGAGCGAGCACTATTAGTATTCGATGCATGAGGCTTGCAACTTATAGGATGTTTTATACATGACACATATGAAGTGCTACTACCGTTGACACAATTGCTTCCATGTTTTCAAAATAAAAAGCTTTAGCACTTAACCTTTCTTTTACCTTTATGTTGAAGCACCAACTACTGAGAGCATGATTGTCATTCTGAGTGTAATGTGCATTGTCCCAAAGTAGCATTGTCTTTTGCATGATTGTGATATCGTTTATTCTGAAATGATTGTATCTAGTCATCACTTAAACCTTGAAGGTGCCCCTGCATTTATGTTTTACATCACTAAAGGGGGCAAGCTAGATATCACTTTATCATATTTGCACATCATGTTCATTGCAAATCTTTTTGATGTTTCAGTTTCATGTTGTAAAACTTTCAGTCATTTGTGATTTTCTCTTGAGACAACTTAATTACTTTAGAATCATTGTCTCAGTAAGCTTTTGTCATATGACTATGAGAAAGTCCTATATGGTTAATAGCATGTCAACACAGAAATTATTCTTGTTATCATTTACCTACTCGAGGACGAGCAGGAATTAAGCTTGGGGATGTTGATACGTCCAAAACGTATCTATAATTTCTGCTTGCTCCATGCCACTTTTGGGTGATATTGCTATGATATTCATACACTTCCATACACTTTTGATCATATTTGGACTAACTTACTAATCCAGTGCACCCCGGTGCCAGTTTCTGTTTTCGGCTGTTTTTGTATTTCAGGTTTTCACATTTCGAGAACTGCCCAGAAAAATCCAGAAATATTATATAAAAAATCAGCGATCCGGAAACAACACTGCGTCCGAAGGGCAGCCTGGGGGGGGCACAGGGGCTCCAGGCGCCCTGTGGGCGCGCCCCCCTGGGCCACGCCGGGGGGGCGCCTGGGCCCCCCGAAACTCCCCCGGTGCCCTACTTTGGCATATATTTAAAGGACCCTCCGAAACCCTCAGAACAGGAACTCTTTTCGTGATCCCATCTCTGTTCCGCCGCCGCCGCCGCTTCCAAGATCGGGAGGACCAGGAGAACTCTTCCCGGCACCCTGCCGGAGGGGAGGATCACCACCGGGAGCTTCTCCACCACCATGGACGCCTCCCGGATGACTCGTTTGTAGTCTCCCTTGGACCATGAGTCCATGACCAGTAGCTATGTGATGTTCTCCTCCCGTTCTTGTGCTTCACTAATTAGTCCTCGTGAGCTGCCCTACATGATCGAGGCACCTATGTAATCCTTATGCTGTTGCTATGCTGAGTTTGCTGGGATCCGATGGATTATGAGATTATGTTCAGATTGATCTTGAGTAATATATTTGATTCACCTCTTTTATATTTTAGTTCATAAGTAATTCTTGCATGTTCTCCATTGTTACTTATTGCTTTGGCCGAGTAGTAGGTAGTGACTCCAAGAGGGAACGTTATGCTCGATTGTGGGTTCATGCCCCTCGATGACTAGCTTGAGTGACAGAAACATGAGTCTAGGGGATGTGTTGTTGCCACAAGGGGGAAAACAACGGTGCTTGTGCCCGCGGGTGCAAGGATTGTTTACTTTACGCAAAGTTCTTTTAATGCAGTTGTCTGTTGCATTGAGTTTACACTATGGGTGGGACTCGCAACTTAATACCAGCGAGATGTTCTGGATAGATATCTCAAGGTGGATGATTAGTAGTAGATATTGATGGATTTTGGTCTACTTACTTTGGCGTACCGCCCATGCTTTGAACCTCAACCTTTCTTGCAATGTAGTCAGCATTGGTTTGCGTTCGTGGTCATGTCAATTGCCCATCTGTAATTTGTTACCTCGCATAGCTGTTTTATCGTCTTTTGGGAGAGAGACATCACTAGTGAACATCATGAGACTCCGGTCCATATTACCATCATTGATCACATCCACTATTTACTTTTCACTATTTACTTACTATTACAAAAACTATCTATCACTACCATCATTGCTTTTAACCCTTTGTGAACTACAAGGCCGGAGAGATTGACAACCTCTCTGTACTCGTTGGGAGCAAGGTTATTTGTATCTGTGTGCAGGTCCACGTTGATTGCTAATTGCGCCGTTAGCAATTGACACCTACTTGTTGAACCTAGGAGTCTCTGGGGATTCGATCCTTGGCATCTTTGCTAGGGGAAAACACTTCTACTTACTGCATCTTACACCTTCCACTTGGGGTAACCAACGAGGGGTTCGAGGCCCATCAACGACAAAGGGCTTTGCCGTCCGCCAGGTATGCCATTGCCATCCGCCATGCCGGATGGCAAAGTGCCTAATTCCTGTAGTGTAAATTGATTTTAGAATTTGAGCACTACGAGAATTTTCATCATTCATTACTCTCCAAGCCTGCCTCGCAAGCAGAGCTAAGTTGAAGATTTCCAGATCACGAAATCCTAGTCCTCCCAATTGTTTTGGTTGGATCTTAGTGTCCCAGGCAACCCAGCTAGGTTTCCGCTTGCCGTGCATACTCCCCCACCAAAACTGCCTAATGATGGAAGATATACTGTCGCATAAACCTCTTGGAAGACGGAAGCATGCCATGTAGTAAACTGGAATTGCTTGTGCAACTCCCTTGATCAAGAATTCTTTCCCTCCTGCAGAGAGTAACTTTTCCATCCAACCTTTTACCTTTTCCCCCACCCGGTCTCTCAAGTACTTGAAAGTTCCATTCTTCGAATGTCCCACATCCGTTGGCATGCCCAAATAACGCTCACTCAAAGATTCATTATGAACCTGCAAGGAGGTTTTTATTGCTTCTCTCATAGGGCCCGGACACCCCCGGCTAAAGAAAATGGAAGACTTGTCATGATTGATACGTTGTCCTGAAGCATTACAGTATGTGTCCAACAGCTTTGACACTGCAACTGACCCCTCAACATCGGCCTTAAAAAGCAACAGGCTATCATCTACAAACAAAAGGTGGTTTATAGTGGGGGCATTTGGAGCCACCTTAATACCTGCAATCGATGACTGTGTATTGGATTTCAGGAGGCACGAAAGGCCCTCTGGTGCAATCAAGAATAAGTAAGGGGAAATTGGGTCTCCCAGTCGGATACCTCTGGTTCGTCTAAAAGAATCAAGCCTCTCACCATTGAAAAGAACAGAAAAGGACACTGAAGAGACCATGCCCATAACCGTATTAATCCATTGCTGAGAAAAGCCTAGCTTGTTCATGATGGCTCTCAAATAAGACCACTTTGAGAGCACAAAAACTGTTTGTCTTTGCCTTAGATCTCTTCATGAAATGCAAGCACTCGTATGCACATATGATGTTATCCGTGATAAGCCTCCCCGGAACAAAAGCAGACTATTCAGCCGAAATTATGTCTGGTAGAACCAGTTTCAGTCTGTTGGCCACCACTTTAGAGGCAATTTTATACAAAACGTTGCATAAGCTTATCGGCCTAAATTAGGATAGAAGGGTGGGGTTTATTACCTTCGGTATTAGAACAAGAACTGTGTCATTGATACCTTCTGGACTCTCTTCACCACGGACTATTTTCAGCACCACCCTTGTCACATCACCGCCACATATGTCCCAATGGCGCTGGTAAAAATGCGCTGGGAAATCGTCTGGCCCCGGTGCCTTAGTCAGAAACATTTGAAACAAGGCTGTTTTCACCTCCTCCTTAGTATATTCCGCATTCAACATTGCATTCATATCATCAGACACTTTCCTTGGCACGTGATTAAGCACTTCATCCATCCCCTGGACCTCCTCGGAATTATATAGCGTTTGATAGAAATTATTTACCATAGCTTTGAGCTCATCTGGATCCACCACAATAGCTCCCACGGAATTTTGTAAGGCTTTTATCATATTTTTCTTTCTCCTCAAACTCGCCCGGAGATGATTTTTTTTGGTGTTCTTGTCACCTGCCATCAGCCAGTATATCCTTGCCCTCTGGTGCCACATTATTTCCTCACGGTGATACATCTCAATAAGGCATTCATTTATTTTGAGTTCAACATGTGCATGCCCTGTCCGGAGTGGGTCACCGCGTAGCTCTTCTAACATTTTCTTTAACTATTTAATTTCCTTGCGCACGCTTCCGAACGTATCATTACTCCATCTCCCAAGTCCTCGTGCTAGGTTCTCAATCTTGAGTCTTATTTCTTCTACTGAGTTGCATGGAACTTCGGCATCCCAGCTTTGGAGCAACATGTCCTTCAAACCTGCATGAGTCTCCCACATTGTCTCATATTTGAACTCCTCCTTTGTTCTTACGCCCTTGGCTCAACCAAGATCAAGTGCCAAAGCCATATGGTCCGATGATGCAACAACCTCATGTGATATAGAAGCTAATGGGAACCTCGCTAACCAATCGGAATTTACCAGTGCCCTGTCCAAACGGCAGCGAGTAAAGGATCCACCAGTCACTTTCTTTTCAAACATCCAGAAACAGCCCTTATAACACAAATCTAGTAACATGCAAACGTCAACAGTATCTCTGAATGCCTGAATCTGAGCATTGTTGCGTTGCCCTACTCCCACATGCTCACTTGGACATAGAACTTCATTAAAATCGCCAATGCATAGCCATGGGAGGTTGTTTAAAGTGCTGATGTTTTTAAGTACCGTCCATGTTTGGTGTCGAAGATGGGTCTGCGCCTCTCCATAGACACCAGTCATCCTCCATGGATCCTCCCCTTGTTCTGCAACAGAAACATCTAGATGGTAAACCGAATAACCAAGAATCTCAACTTTTCATTTCATTTTTCTAAAATAAGCCAATTCCACCACCCCTGCCCTGACTATCAATAGCGTAGGCATTATCATAACCAATCAAGCTAGCCAACACTTCTACCCTTTGGCCTTCTATCTATGTCTCAACGATACAAAGTAGGGTAGGGGCAAACTTCTTCGCAAATTCGCGAAGTTCTTGAACTGCTGCAGGTTTACCCGCGCCACGGCAGTTCCAACATAGCGCATTCATTGGGCTCGGCGGCGCTCCTCGAAGGAGCCCGCCAAAGAAGTGACGACGTTGCCATGACCGACACTTTTCTTCTTCTTGGCTCTTTTTGGATCTTGCTTGCTGCTTGGGCTCTGAGGAATAGGTGGGGATGGGGTTAGAGCTAACATCATCCCAGGACCAGCCCAGCTTGCTTCGTTGTTCACAAACTGCTTCACGAGCTGCACCCTCTTTCTATTGTTATCTACGTCATCCATGACGGCATCGGATAAAGAGCATGAGTCGTCCTTCCCATCATTATCGTGATCTTGATCAGAACGGGGGCAAGCTCCGCGACCACCACGGCCTCCCCACCGTCCTCCTCTTCTTCTGTGACCCCCTCCCGGGCCTTGACCTGTCCGCATGACCCACGAGGCTCTGAGATCTTTGAAGATCAACGCCGATGGAGGGTGTATACCATTACCATGCTCTTGGAACTGGTGTCCCAACATGCCACAGATCGCACACCAGTCCGGTAGTTTCTCATACTTAATCCTGTAGATCCGGCGCTTCCCTTCTCTTATTTTAGAAACTGCGTTCTTCATTGGCTTATTAACATTGATCCGAACCCAAACTCGATGGAAATTGCCAGCGAAATCTTACGATTGGGGTTCGGCGTAGATGACTTCTCCAACCTTTGATGCTAGAGAAGGAACAAGATGAGCATACAGCGGTGGGATATCATGGATCTGCACCCAGATTTCTATAGTGTCAAGTTGAACTGTGGACAGCTTTGTCAAACCATCATCAGGCTTGACTATGATGGCATCTCCTTGGAAGTGCCACGGGCCGTCCCTCGTTACTCTTTCCCAATCCCCCAAGCAGGAGAACTGCACAGTGTACATGTTGTCTTCCAGAGGCTTGATTTGGACCTCTTGGGCTAGATCCCACGCGGCTCTCATGTTTTTGAAGAACCAATACTGGATGTATGTCTTGGACGAGTGAACCCTGGCCAAAGCTATCCAGCGCGCTGCCTCGGCTGGTGCCTCCTTCTCATCAAAAATCACGTCGTCTAGATCCTCCCCCCGAAGATCGAGCTCTTTCATCAGTGCTGTCACGTCGTCAGGCTCCATCGGTCCGCTCGAGCGAGACCCTGAAGCACCGCCCGATGCCATGATATGTCAAAACCCTAACCCGATCAGAAAACGACTTGGGCCTTGCAAAAACCCTAGGACCTCCTCCTCCCCTTGCCCCGCCTCAGCCCGATGAGCGCCACAGCGCCCCTGGACGAGGAAGGATAATGGAGATCGCGGCGGAGATAGGGATGCTAGGTTCTCAACGGCGGCGACCTAGATCGCCCCGAGAGGAAGAAACTCTAACTTGAGGGAAAAGACTTCTAGTCAGACAGAATTTTAAAAGCACAACAAAATATTATTATCTAAATTATAAATAACGGAGAAACATTAATACAGTTGACATGTTCTAAATTACAAAAAAAATCCTCGCTATACCCTATGAAACTGACACCATCTAATTTAAAATTTTACCATGGTAGATTCAATGAATATGGCATAGGTATCTACAAATAATAGATTTTTCTTGCTAAGACATGTATGCGACATAAAAAGAGGACAAAAAATGCATGTAAAAAGGATACACAGAAAAACACCGAAAAACAAAGAATTTCCAAAAATAAATAAAACTATGGCAAATTCCCTAATACAATGCCACTTTGGGTAATATAAATATATTCCTTACAAAGTTTACTGATGGTTATGTATGTAATTTCTCACATCCTAGGGAACATAAAAATACTGCAATGTGATTAGTCAAATCATTTTCACAAAAATTGCCATGTTATGTAGATCAAAAGTCAAGAAATTGCTATGTGACAATAACCAAATAATAAAAATTGATCTAAACATGGAAATACGGCAAACTTACAAAATAAACTAATGTCCCACAAATAAGAAGCACTGTTTTTTGTGAGAACCTTACATGGGATTGCCAATTAGCCATGGTCAATGGTAAAAAGAAAAAATACATACAATAAAGAATTGCCATTGTATATGTGAATAAGCTTGCCACGGAATAATTAAATAAATTTCCATGGCAAACTATTTGTTCTTTGCCATGCTATGAAAAAATTTCCATGGTCCAAAAATAAAGGAAAAATAACTATCGTGATAGAGAACAAAAAAACAAGATACATGAATTGTTTATTAAGATTTGCCATGGTACAAACATTAAATTTTCCATGGTTGATGTTGCTTTTGGCATCTTCTTTAAATGCAAAATTTCCCGTGGTCAATAGATTTTTTTCACTAGCCCAAAAGAAAAGTTCATGACAATTTTCATATGTACATGGTGGATTAAATTTCTAAGGTATTTTTTACTATAATGCATGAAGACACACAAAAGCAATTGCCATCGTGTAGAAACACAAAAACATTTACCATATACTCGCTCCATCCGGAAATACTTGTCGGGGAAATGGATGTATCTAGAATTATTTTAGTTCAAGATACATCCAATTTTATAGATTTCTAAGACAAGTAATTCCGGAAGCAGGGAGTATTGTTTACTAGCAGTAATTGTCATTCTTCGTTAGGTAAATTTACCATGGCCCATGAAAACAAAACTTCCCATGGATTTAGTGTAAATTTGCCATGGCAAATTTAAAGTAATTTTCCATGAGGGATAAAAATGAAATTCCTATATATGTATAAGTAAATTGTGCCATGTATGTAAAATTTGCCATGGCGAAAAAAATAGGTAAATTTTCCATGGAAAAGTAAAAAGGTAAATTTCATGTTTCGTAAAGTAAATTTACGAAAGGTCATATGAATGCAAAAATTCACATGAAAGATGAAAGTAAAATTTGCCAAGAAATGTAAAGGAACTTTGCCATGGTCCATTATATAGAATTTGCCACAAAAAAAGGTAAACAATTTCATGAATCATTAAAGTAAATTTGCCATGTATTTTGAAGTAATTTTGACAATAAAGTAAAATTTCTATGGCAAGTAAAAGTAAAATTGGCCATGGCTTTAATGGATCTTCTACTAAACAGCAAGTAAAAGCAGCTCATCCTGGACTTCTTTCATGGCCGAGTCACCTTTAAAGCATAAATGCATCATTCATCACTCTGATCCCTTAGAAAGAAACTCCTAACTTCCAATGATTTCAGGCCAATATCCCTCTTAAACAGCACCATCAAGATCATGGGAAAACTTCTAGCGAACAACAAACTCCACAAGGTTATACTCAAGCTGGTTCAAAAAAAATTATGTTTCATCAAAAGCAGAACAAGTCAGTACTGCCTTGCATGGGCCTTTGAATACCTTCATCAATGCCAACAATCTAAACACCGATTATTGTGTTGAAATTGGACTATGAGAAAGCTTTTGATCTTATTGAGCACATCACTATTGAAATTTCGGAAGGTAGAGGCTTTGGTGAAAAACGGTTAAATTGGATGAATATGATTTTTAGTACTCGTACCTCATCTGTTCTGCTCAATGGAATTCCTGGAAAATTATTCTAATGCAAAAAAAGGGCTTGGCAAGGTGATCCACTCTCTCCCCTACTTTCTGTAAAAGGAGTTGACCGGTTGCAATCAATCCTTGACGAAACCAAGAACTACTAGCTCATCTAATCTCAAATAGTCAGATTGTCTTGCCCTGAATTTCTTGTAATCTGACATGAAGATGACACCATAATGGTCATCCCTACTGTCCCATCTCAACTACTTCAAGTTCAAAATATTTTGCTCCACTATGCCAACCAAACTCGGCTCGAAGTGAACTATAATGGTCACACTAAACATTCCTAAGGATTACTTTCCTGGGCTTCTAAATATCCTAGGATGTCAGCAGGGAAAATTCCCATTTACATATCTAGGTCCGTCATTGAGTAATGCCCATCTTAAAATTGAAGATTATTTTTCTATAATGAAAAGAGTGAAATAAAGACTTACTGGCTGCTCCAGCTTGCTTTCATATGATTAGAGACTACTCTTAGTCAAATCTTTATTGCCTGCACTCCCAATCTTCTTCATGTGCACACTAGCATTACCTATTGGAGTTACCAATCGGCTAAAAAAGTACTCTAGGAATTTCTTATAAAGGAAATTTGGAATAACCGAAAGTGTAATGACTCATGTAGCTTGCACTACATGAATCAACAAATTTTCCGTGTGTGGTGCTCTTCACCATCAGCTATTCATCGGGGATAGCGGCAAAGACTTTTGGCGTCAGCAGCTGAGGGCAAAGAATGGCTAATGACAAAATAGAGAGGAAAAACATACGAAAAGCAACCACTGTGGGATAATAATATGAAAAACTAACAACAAGTTTGTACTGTCAGTAAAGAGAAGACTTTGTCGTTTATTTTTATTTGACTAACGGTGCAGAGAGACTTTGCCATCTGTTTATATTCGGTTGACAGCAAAGACAGACTTTGCAGTTCCTTTTAATTTGACCGACGACAAATATAGACTTTGTCGCCTATTTATATTAGGCTGACAGCAAAGTGCTGACTTTGTCGTCATGGTTTTTGCTAATGACAAACATAAAGCACAGATCATGAGTATCAGTCACGTGGATCGATAACGTGGCAGGGGCAACCACCTCCACCACGGACGCACACCACACCAGCTCCACTCCCCCACCATGCCCCACGCACCCACCCCACCACACACACAAATCACACCAGCCCCCACCCCCATGCCACACACGCGTCTTCTTATTTCCTACAGGAACTCCTCCGCCACCATGGCTGACCCATGGGGGTCTGGCCATCGCCGATCTGGGCCACTCCAACATGGGATCGACCGGATCCGTGCCCTGCCTCTGTTTTCTTGTGCCCCTCGCAGTCCCAGCTAGCTTCTGTTGCGCCGAAGTCGAGCAAGGTCGCCGCCATCACTCTACATCACAGGATGCCTATGTGCGCCCTTGCTCGCTCGTTTACCTCCTAGAACACCGTCGCGAGGCACACCCTCTCACAACTCCTCTTTGCCTCTTCTTCCCCTGCTCATCCTCTGCCACGGCGAGCCACACCCCCACTCAGCCTCCTCATTCCCTCTCCTTTCTCTGCTCCTCCTTCTGTCCTCGAGCCGCGCCTGACCCGCCACCATGAGCCGCCCCTCTGCTACTTCTCGAGCTTGCGTTGTATTCCCTCGAAGAGGAAAGGGAAATGCAGCACAGTAGCGTAAGTATTTCCCTTAGTTTTTGAGAACCAAGGTATCAATCCAGTAGGAGACCACGCGCGAGTCCCTCGCACCTACACAAACAAATAAGAACTTCACAGCCAACGGGATAAGGGGTTGTCAATCCCTTTACGGTCACTTACGAGAGTGAGATCTGATAGAGATGATAGTTTATATTTTTGGTATTTTTGGTTTATAAGAACAAAAAATAAAAGCGCTAAAATAAAGTAGATGTAGATTGATATGTTGATAACAGACCCGGGGGCCATAGTGTTCTCTAGTGGCTTCTCTCATGATAGCGATATTCTACAGCGGGTAAACAAATTACTGTCGAGCAATTGATAGAAAAGCGAATAATTATGAGACTATCTAGGCATGATCATTGTATATAGGCATCACGTCCGATACAAGTAGACTGACTCCTGCCTGCATCTACTAGTATTACTCCACACATCGACCGCTATCCAGCATGCATCTAGTGCATTGAGTTCATAAGAACAGAGTAACGCCTTAAGCAAGATGACATGATGTAGAGGGATAAATTCAAGCAATATGATATAAACCCCATCTTTTTATCCTCGATGGCAACAATACAATACGTGCCTTGCTGCCCCTACTGTCACTGGGAAAGGACACCGCAAGATTGAACCCAAAGCCAAGCACTTCTCCCATTGCTTGCAAAAACTATAGATCTAGTAGGCCAAACCAAACTAATAATTCAAAGAGACTTGCAAGGATATTATGAGCGCACATAAAAAGTTCAGAGAAGAACCAAATATCTTCCATAGATAACCTTGATCATAAACTCACAATTCATCGGATCTCGACAAACACACCGCAAAAAGAGATTACATCAAATATATCTCCTCGAAGACCAAGGAGAACTTTGTATTGAGATCCAAAGAGAGAGAAGAAGCCATCTGGATACTAGCTATGGACCCGAAGGTCTGTGGTAAACTACTCACAACTCATGGTGAGGGCAATGATGATGATGAAGAAGAACTCCGTGATGGATCCCCCTCCGGTGGAGCTCCGGAACAGGCTCCAAGATGGGATCTTCACGGGAACAGAAGGTACGGCGGTGGAATTAGGGTTTTCTCTCTGTTCATGAAGGTTCTGGGGTACGTAGACTTATATAGGAAGAAGGAGGGCATCGAGGGACGCTCGAGGGGGCCACGAGGCAGGGGGCGCGCCCTTGGAAGGGGGGCGTGCCCCCCACCCTCGTGGGCCACCTCTTGATCCCCTGACGTGGTTCTCAAGCTCCGTGTGCGTGATTTTCTCCAGAAATATCTCTCACAAAGGTTTCATTCCGTTTGGACTCCGTTTGATATTCTTTTTCTGCAAAACCCTGAAACAGGCAAAAACAGCAATCTGGACTAGGCCTTTGGGTTAGTAGGTTAGTCCCAAAAATGATATAAAAGTGAATGATAAAGCCCATTAAACATCCAAGACATCATAAATAATAGCATGGAACAATCAGAAATTATAGATACGTTGGAGACGTATCACCCTCCCAGCCATCCCTGGCGACCGCTAACAAATAGGGAAAGAAACAGGGCAGCAGAGCTCCAATGGAGATGTTAGGTGAGCGAGAAATAAATGGGAGAAAGGAGAAGAAATAAAGAGGAAAGAAATAGAGAGGGCGACAGAGCTTCGGTGTGGTTGTCAGTGGCCAGCGAAGCTACGACTAGGTTGCAAAAAATAAGTTTACTAAAAAACCTTTGTTGTCAGTTTCATAGTCCATAGATGGAAAGGCCGTGTTTCTTTGCTATCTACCAAGTGGGGAAACCTGCAAACGAAGGCTCTGGCGTCAAGCCGACGAAAATATGAAGAAATTAGCTCTTTGCCAACTTCTTTAACAAAGAAGATCTTCTGTTGGTGAAGGTTACACTACTAGGAAAAGGCCTATTAATGGCGCACCTAATTTGGCCATTAATGGCGCATTAGTGGTGCGCCATTACTAGCACGCCATTAGTATTTGATACTAATGGCGCACCTCTGGTGTGCCATTAGTATCTGGTATACTAATGGCGCACCTGGGATGCGCCATTAGTGTGCACCTTAGTGCGCCATTAGTATGCCTCCCAGGGGCCAGGTGCTATGGCATACTAATGGCGCAATAAGTATGATGCGCCATTAGTATTATCCGCATAGTAATGGCGCACTGCGTGTCAATGCGCCATTACTATGCTTTGGCATACTAATGGCGCACTGCCAGTTAATGCGCCATTACTATGCTTTGGCATACTAATGGCGCACTTTTCTCTGATGCGCCATTAGTATGAATATTAGGTTTTTTTTAATATTATTTTTCTGTTTTTTTTTTTGCACCGATTACAAAATGTATAATTGCACAGAATATAGACAGCACACATCAACAACACATTCATCGAATACAATAGAAGATTAATCTCTGAATACAATTCATCATATTAGTCTCCGAATACAATTCATCGATCATATTAGTCTCCGAATTGAAAAGACCGAACAAAGATAGAACAATATATTACAAGTCTCGAGATCGCGAGTAGCGAGTTTGTCTTCACATTACAAGTCGATATCGATCATCTAAACTACCATCACATAGAAGAGAGCTGCGGTCGTCACGATGAGCATCATCACGATGAAACTCGTTTTCATCCGGTTCCTCCAACGCTCCCTCCCCTCTCCCGCTAGATAGCGGGCGTATCTAGATTCGGCCTCGGCCCTAGTGGTGTACCCTTTGTAACTGTTACCGCTGAATCGGTGAACCTGTCTCCGACACTCCTCCCAGTCATCGTAGACTCCGGGAACCTTACCCTTGTACACGACATACGACGGCATCGCTATATATATGCACTAGCCAAACGAAACGTTAGTATCAATTCACAGACAATTCATAAGCAATATATAAGTATGCAACAGAACGATCGAAAGAGAAAAGCAAGACATTAATAGCATCGATTACATCTAAGTTGAACGACTCTCGAAACCAAAGAGACATACTACAAGTTCATTAAAGTTTAATTACAACAAGAGCCAATCGATGTTTCAGAACTAGACACAGCATCAGTGCTTTCGACTCGACTCAATGCACCGGAGCGTGGATGAAGCCGCCGTCTATCGTGGGAGTCATGAAATCACGGGCGTTGTCAGCCTGCATTTGTAGCATTGTGTCGATGTCACTGTTCGACGGTTGCTTCCTGAGGTAGAACAGCCCCGAGGTACGAAGGACATCTTGATGGATGATTTTCGCAAACTCCGACTGGATGCGAAAGAAATCTTGTCTGATGTCCGCGTCCTGGATTGCCGACACGCGCGCGGCCCAATCTTTGAGCTTACTCGGTAGCAGAAGTTGATGATGGTCCCGTACGATCGCCCGCATGTGATGGATGGCGTAGTAGGCACCCTTCTGACCGTCAGGCGGCTGCTTGACGCAGCAGAACGTCGTGTTGTGGGAGAACACGTGCTTGCCGTACTTACGAGTTGTCCTGGTGAAGGTGCCTCCAGATTTGGCGTAGCCGGCGAGAACATCATCAAGAACCTTCTTGACATTTGTGTAGTCTACAGCCGACTTACGGTCCGGGTCGAAATACGTGGCCATGGAATATTTGGGGCTTAGTAGGATGAGCGTGCACTGTGTGTCACTGCAGAAAACACGAAATGTTAAAAGAAGAACGATCGAAATCTAAGAATTCATATGTTACGGGGCGGTTGAGGCGGAGGACTTACTCGGGAAAGTAAGGCACGAGGAAGTTATCCTTATCTCAGTTTGCCAGAATGACGCCTCCGAGGTAAGAACTCGCGACTTGCCGGTCCCCAGCGCTGCCCAAGATCTTGGCACGCATGTAGAAGGGGTCGACTATCACGATGTCCGGGGTCTTGTCGCGAATGATCCGCATCTCCATACTCAGCGAAAATAGCCGAACGAAGGTGTAGTGCAGCGGATGAAGGTTCAACATAGCGTGGATGTCATCAAACCGCAGCACGATCGTACCCCCGATGGAGTTATCCACAAAGCCCTTGCCCTCCGGCACCTTGGCCGCGAAAACCGGGTACGCCACATCCTTCTGTGTGAGACGCCGCTTCTCCAAAGAAAGAACACTGTCATGCAGACTCCGCATGGCACCGGTTGCAGCATCGAGCATATTTGTCGGTAGCATCGGCCTACCCGCCACATGCACCCTCCTCATTACATCCTCAGGTGAAGGTGGCCCGTCCTGAGCACGGATCGTACTCGGTGCCGGCTGGCTCGCACCCTTGTTAGTTTTTCTTTTGCGTGCGTTCTTCTTGATCTCCATAATTGGGACCGAGTTCTGCTCAGAGACCGCCTTCTTTTGTGTGTTGGGGCTGATCATATTTTGCACCTCGCCTATCTGAGGCTCGGTGAAATCAGCAGCTGGAGGCGTCTCCTGAGAGCTGAACGGCAGACGACGCCTGTTGCAACTTGGCTTCTCCGCGGTACCGGCTTGATCGCGCACGTCTTTTGTTGGGTTGGGTTCTTGAGAAGGAGCCCCCATGAAGTCGTCACCGTACCCATGATCGGCAAAGTAATGATCGACGTTGGCAAATGTATCGTCGTCGTCGTCCTGATCCTGTGCCATATGCATGTTTGGATCCAGTGGCATAGGGATGTCCGGCACCGTTGCGGCTGACTTGCCATGGGGACGACTTGGCGCCGGCACGACTGGCGGTGTTGTCTTTGGTGTGGTTTCCCCCGCCCCCAAACGAATCTGGCTCTTCGGCCAAAGCAGGGGCCAGCTCAGGCAGGCGCTGAGGGTCATGACGTCATCATCGTCGGCCCCGACGGGTCGAATCGGAGGTAACACGTCGTCGCAGCCTGGCAGCACCCGAACCAGTTGAACCCTAAACAAGTTGGGTGGCATCTGGGTACCGTGGAACAAGGGCTGGCCCGGTTGAACGATTTTGCCCTTGGCGACATCGACCAACTCGTTGTTCACGAAGTGCAGTAGAGTGCACGGAACGTCGGCGGCGCCCTGCGAAAATATGTAGGGCGTCAGGGATGCCCAGTCAAAGGCAAGGAGATGAAGTCCTCGGCCGAGAGAGGCTTAATTAGTTACCGTGATGATGGCGTCGAGCTCGGCTAATGTCGAGGCACCGCCAACGGCGGGCGTGCAGTTGACGGAGGGGCCGCTTGCTGCAGAGGTGCCGGCCGGCGTACACCCGGGTACATTAAGCTCCCGTGCCGGCGTCGGAGACACCAATGCCGCCTCCGCCGGAGACACCAATGGCCCCACCATCTCGTTCTGCGAGTTGCTGGCCGTGAAGCTGGGAATCGGGGGCGGCCCCTGTTGGCCGCCAGCAATCCACGCACTCAACCCCTCGATCAAGCTAGGCACAATGGCGGTGATCGTCGCTCCGAGTTGTTGTTGCACTTGCTCTTGGACAATCTCCGGAATCCGCGCCACCTGTGCCTTGAGTTCTTGAACCTCGCGCGCCTGGCTTTCCGAGCTGGTCTTTTTCTCCTTTCGCCCACCAGCATTATAGTATGACGACCATTTTGTCGACAAGCCTTTGCCGGCCACACGACCAGCTGACGTCGGCTTCTCGAGCTTATCCTTGTTCTTCATTACATTCAACGCCCTATTTAGAGTCGTGTCCCAAGGGCCGCTCTTAGTCGACCCCGCGCTACTGCTTTCAGTCGCCTGCGGAAGGAATGTGAATCATTTAGAAATTTGGCTTAATTAATTAGAATGCAACCATATGGAGCTAATTACGCGGGGGTGTATTCCTTACCAGAACAAGCTCAAGCGCCCTGGTCTTCGGATCCGTGGTTAGCTCCTTTGTTTTCGGGTCCTTCTTGTACCGGGCCCTGATAAAGTTCCTGGTCTGCTTGTCATCGTATTTATCGAATAGGGGCGGTAGGCCTTGCTCGGCACGGTCCGCCTCCTCCTTGTCCCATATAGGCTCCGCCACTCTGTAACCGCCGGGACCGAGTCTGTGTTCCCCTAAGTTGAGCTCCCGTATTTCTTTCCCCCACTGACTTGATTCGGAGTGTGAGTCGCTCGAGCAAGTGATCTTGAATTCGTTGTAGTCATCTTCGGTGATCGAAGGATGTTTCTGCTTGATCGTCTCATAACTCTCACCTTTCTTGATCATTATCTTCACATTGGTTTTCCAAGTAGACAGGGCCTTGCTCATCTTCGTGAGGGCAGCATTGTTCACTTTATTCCCTTTGAGGCTTGTGTTATCAAATTGAGCGGGGAACTTGTATCGTTCGTGCAGCTTCGTGAAGAGGAGGTTGCGGTAATTCGCGTTGTCAGGATGCCTCAGGTTCTCGCTGTTGATCGAGACGGTGCTCCGGAGAATGCACCCGAGCTGAAGCGAGTACCCCTTGACTATTCGTTCGGGCGCCGTTGGATTCCCGTCGGGGTCCACTTCAGTAACTTCCTCCTTGAGGGTGCGGAGCACGGTCGGGCGTCGGTCCTTCCGTTGGCTCTTCGGTTGGCTGCCATCTGTGCGTGCGCCGCCATCATCAGTGGTGGCATTCTCGGCGGCACCATCAGTGGTGGCATCAGTGGGGTCATCCTCCGCGGTACCATCAGTGGTCTCAGGATCGGTGTGGAAGGCCGCGTCCTCATACAAGTGAGGTTGTTCCTCCATCTCCTGGGAAAGCTCCCAGAATGCCTTCCCGCCCAAACCGCCGGCCTCATCGTTGTTGGCCATGTTTCTCTCTAAATAGGAACAAAGTTTGGTCAAAAAGTTGGTTATTGTCAAGGAACAAGATCATGGTCTCATCATTTAGGGTTTGTCGACACCGGGGCATCCTAAAAGCTAAGCTTTTATAATTGAGGGTTTCTCGACGCCGAGGCACCCTAAAAGCCTAAGCTTTCATCATTTCGGTTTTCATCGACACCGAGGCACCCTAAAAGCCAAGGTTTTATAATTAATGGTTTGTTGACACCGAGGCATCCTAAAAGCTAAGCTGGGCCTAATCACTTGGCTCTATTGCCGCCTATGGTTTAATGCAGCTAGAACAAAGGGGCACTTGATCCTACTTAATTAACTACTAAGATACCCCGGCCCATGGATTAGTCACAAGTACCCCATATGTCCTATTTTTTAGCAAAGTCATGCTAAAATTCATGGAAATTTTCAGCATGACCTTTGCTGAAAATAGGACATATGGAGTACCCGAATTTGCCGGAACGGAAGTTAATCGACATTCCGGCAAACTCAAGGGCCTCTCGGGGTACCTGCAAAACTATCACGACACGATGGCCGAAGATAAAACGCAGCCAAAATACCACTGGCATATTACAATTATTGTTTCCGCGCTATTACGCAGATTCAGGTTGCCGCAACTATCACAAATCCAACCGTAAATTTCAGTACAGTAAATGTGCATGACAAGAGCAGATCATAAGATAATACTACACCAAATGTGCATAAAAGGCAGTACAGTAAACACCATCTTGTTGATAGCAAGGCAATATAGCAAAAACTTACAACGATACTACTACAGAACTTAAGCCAACAGAACTTGCATGTTCTGCGTTCATACCACGGGAGAAGATAAACTTCAAGGATCACAGCATGTCATTTTTTTCGCATCAGGCGACTTAACCATCCAAGCCAACTTAACCATCTAGCCTGTATTAATATTGTTTTTCCTTTGCAGGTTCATGTCAACTCGATCGAGGATTTCGCGCGGTTGGGTTGTTTCGATGAGAACCAGGACAAGCAGCAGCCCACCAAAGCTTCTTCTTCTACCCAGCAGCAGCAACCCACTAAACCCTTTTCTACCCAGCAGCAACACACCAAAGCTGCTTCTTCCACCCAGCTACCCACCAGAGCCCAACAAGTCAATGTACACCTTGATGAATGTTGTACAAGCGCTGAATAGCAACCAGAGCTTTGTGCCATACAGGCAGAGCAAGGTTACTCGCATTCTGCAAGACTCTTTATGCAAGAAGAGCGGGGCTGTGGTGATCGCCTGCTTGGTAATAAGCTATACTCAGCATATTCATCTCGTGTGGTGCTGTTTTGTTCTTGCAAGAGGCACGAAAGAGGTTAATTTATATAACAGCACCTTCTTGGCCAGTCGGGGTTTAGGGTGCAATCTTTGTACATTCAGATCTTATAAATTCTTAGGTGCTAGTAGTAAGTAAACAGAACATGTGGTCCAAAATATATTAAGCTACCATTACTTGGAATTAATATTAATGCGTATCAGTCATAATTATTTAATTTCATATGTGAATGTAGAGATCACATTACAGCTACAACAGCTACTATTATCTCGCATCAGGCGAGGCTGTGATCCTCTGCTCCTATCTGACTACAGATGAGCACAGAACATCCATATCAAAATAAAAATAATCATGTAGAGATCACATTACAGCTACAACAGCAAAGAAAAACACGGATGGCAAATGACCGTCTTTGAAGCGCATCTGAACAGCTAATAGACAAATCAAATCCACAAATCAAATTGGGAGGGGATGAACTAACCGAGAAGAGGCAGAGGGAGATGGCGAGCTTGGGGAGGTGGGGATAGACGGCGTCTCCAAGTCTCCGGCGGCGGCTCCAAGTCTCCGGCGGCGGCTCCAAGTCTCCGGCGGCGGGGGCGCGTGGGGCGGCGTCGAGCGCTAGGGCTAGGGCTAGGGCTCGGGGGCGCGTGGGTCGGCGTCGGCGCGGGCGTCGGCGAGCGCTAGGGCTCGGGCTGGGCGCGGGGGGCGGCGACGTCGGGGGCACGGGGGCGGCGGCGGAGGAGAGGGGAAGGGGATCGAGGGCGATGCGAGGGAGAGAGAGGGGGGAGGTGTAGTGGGCCGGGGGGCATCAATATGTATGGGGCACAATACTAATGGCGCACTGCGCCCTGGTGCGCCATAAGTACGTCCATACTAATGGCGCACCTCCCCCTGGTGCGCCATTAGTATATTTTTTTTATTTCTGCGCGCGAGCCAACAGTTTATCTCCCACCATACCTCATACACATCAAGCCCCCCTAGCTAGCTCGACTGGTCAGCCCCCAGTTCTCCCACCAGGAGGTCCTGGGTTCGAATCCCAGGCTCCACAATTTTTTTTATGCATTTAAAATGCTTTTTGATACTTATTTGTGTTTAAATATGTTCAAACTTGTTTAAATCATAACAGTAATATTTTTTTATAAGACAGAAATATTTTTTTAAAAAATATCATCAAATTTAAAACAGGGGGAGGGGTGCGGGGGGTCGGCGGCGGCGGTTGAGTAGGGGG